>BROG01000498.1:35000-470000 GCA_030159075.1 Atrina japonica | reverse complement strand
GTTCGAGTCCAGCCTGCGGCAAGTCGAGTTCCTGTCCTTCGAATGAGACATCAAAAACCAAGGTCCAGTGTCACAGTAGGTGTCGGTACGTTTAAAACCCTCACTGGTCAATGGCCGTAAGTGCCGAGCATAGGACGAACTTCGAAGCCCTTTACTGGCATTTGTGACGACTCCATATGAGTGAAAGATTCTTGAGTGGAATGTTAAACAATAATACAACCTAATTACCCGTAACTTTCACGTCGTAAACCGAGCGAAAGAACAATCGCTACCATTCAAAAAAAGTATTTGGTATGATCCGATACGATGATCAAAACCGGTACTTTCCGCTTGCGAGTGAACACTCTATCACTAGACCACCCCAAGCGACACAATGGCCAGGTGAGGAGAATATTTTCCCTACACTGATTTTATTAAACATATGTGCATGACGAGTATAATCGAAACGTATTTCTTAAAATTTTAGAATATAAATCAATCATAGTTCTAGAATGGTGAAAAATCAATAGTTGAAAATATTTTTACACAAACATTAAAAAATACTAAATTCTTTTTACTAGACCTCAAATATTAATGGAGCTTGTTTTCATCCTTATATATAAGTTTGCACACTCACAGACATTTATAGAAATTCATCTCCGTGTGAAATTTTTTTTTGTTTTACGTTTATACATTAAAATAAGCTACAACTCAAAATTAAACATTGACACCCACAGGTGGTTGTGTTTCGTTTTAAGACAGATGGAACTACGTTTCACCAATCAAAACAAGATAAATGTGATAAAACACGGTTATCAATTTTGGTACTATATACCTGCAAATTTTCGTTCCTTGTTATTTTCGCCATTGAGCAACATAAACAAATTTTCGTTCTTTGTTATTTTCGCCATTGAGCAACATAAACAAATTTTCGTTCTTTGTTATTTTCGCCATTGAGCAACATAAACAAATTTTCGTTCTTTGTTATTTTTTGGACTTGAGCAACATAAACAAAATTTCTTTCCCTGTTATTTTAGCCCCTGAACAACATAAACAAATTTTCGTTCCTTGTTATTTTCGCCCTTGAGCAATATAAAACATTCTAGATATATGAAGTTCTATCTTTCTTTCCTGAGTTGCTTTATACATGTATGCTGTTTTCTTCTTACGTGTGATTATATTGGATATGAGTTTGTATATAGAGACTTAACATGAAGTGACCTTTACTTAGTTATAGAACTATATGTGCCTAATGACTGTACAACTTTTTTGGGTTCTTAAATATCGGAATATTGGGACTTAAATTTGTAAATATAGATAGTTTTGACAACATGACTCTTCTCTTTTACATGAATATTAGGCATTGAATTGTATGTGTAAATGAAATCTGAAACATGTTTTTTCCCGTAAATTCTAGATATGAATTTGTAATGTATATAGATATCTTTTTCACAATGTGACACAATTCTTACAACTATGTATGAGACATATGGTTTGTGTACATTGTTGATTTGAGCTATACCCCATAACTATATCCCATGCAACTTATAAGAAAAAAGAAAAAGAAAATTGAAAAACAATTGATCAAATATATTAATATATTAGAAACCCGAATAAGTAATAACAACGATATTATGTTGGTTTAAAACATATTTCAGTTTTCTTATGTATAACTAACAGGTTTAAACCAGTTTGTAAAATCGATCAAACTGCCTCTGTATATAATTTCAGTCAAACGCTTGCAAAGATGGTGGCAATGATAGAGCAGTAATGGAACATGTGGATAACTTTTCTGTGACATGCAATGTTTTACTGATAATTTTGAAACTACCATATAATAAAGATTAGATAATGTATAAGAAACAGATATATCTACAACATGTAAACAAGCCCCAGTTTATGCAAAACTACGCAGAAACACAGAAACCTCTATCTTTATCAATTCCATTCTGAAAATTGAAAACTGGCATTTAATGTACAATTCAAACCTAACAAAACTATTTTTATACCATTTCAATCAATAGGTTCGCCTTAACTTTATGCAAATTTAAAACCACTTGAAATTTAAAGTGCATTTCCTCTGGTTTATCAAAAATATACGGTAGAACCTCGCCTAAAGACAACCTCACTTAGAAAACCTCCTCACTTAGAAGACCATTTCACTTAGAAGACCACCTCACAATTAAAGACTATGAATTTCCAGTCTCTTCCTCAATACTTATATCTTTATCATTACATGACATCATTTAAGAGATTAGTTTAGGTGGTCTTAATAGCGAGGTTCCACTGTAACACTTCATTGATCATACACTTTAAATCAGTCAGTTAGGTGGTCTCAATAGCGAGGTTTCACTGTAACACTTCACTGCTCATACATTTTGAGTCAGTCAGAGAAGTGGTCTCAATAGCGAGATTCCATTATACAAATACTCGGACCAAATGCTGTAAAAATGGCTCTCATATCTTCTACGCTGTTATCATAGCCGTGTATTCCTCTTGCTCCGAATATTCTTAAATTGAATTTGGGCTGAAGTAAAGTTTGTTTGTTTGTTTATTGTTGTTTAAAGTCCCACTCAAGAATCTTTCACTCATATGGAGACATCACCAAATGCCGGTGAAGGACTTCAGATTTTGGCCTATGCTCGGCACTTACGGCCATTTAACAGTGAAGGTTCTTTAACGTGCCGACACCTACTGTGATACGGGACCTCCAGTTTTTACTGTCTCATCCGAAAGACAGGAAACCAATCTGGACACCTCTAACTTTTTCTTCTTTTGATTCAGCAGTTTCTGAATGAAGTCTGCTTCGTATGAATAAAGGAACAGGTCGGCCAATAAAGGGGCACAATTGGTTCCCATAGAAATGCCGACAGTTTGTCGAGAAAACCACGTCTCCGAACATTACAAATATATATTGTCTATTAGAAATTTCAGCATGTTTTTATATCAACTTCAGTGTATTTATGTGTAGAAGCAGAGTTGTGTTCGACAAAATAAGTATCCTGACAGCCAGTCACTAGATATTTAGATTTTCGGGTACCACCTTTAGTGATAAAACAGTTGTCTATGATGCTAAACACTTTTAATTTTTCATGTGGAATAACCGTGTAAAGAGTAGAGAAATCATATGTTTTGATATTGTGAATTTGTGAAAAATTATGTGACTTCAAATTTTCTAAAAGCTTAGAAAATGTTTAGAATTTTTTAGTATCCGCAGCTGATTTACATCGCTTCTGGAATAAGCAGCTGTACAGTATTGTTGAAGTTTCTCCTTAACGGCTGTCAATATCTTGGTAAGAAGTAAAGATAAAGATTTGGTACAACATTTGCTGGATCCTGCTATATATATTTGCTTAAATGGGGTTTTATGAAGTTTAAGTATCCAGTAAAAAATATGGTAGCTGAAAATCGGTATCCGTTGAAGGTATATCAAATGAGCGCAAAAAGTATATCATTACAGAACGAGAAATCACAAAAAATTACAACGTTACAAATACCAGACGTCAAAAACGTATAAAAATATAAATAACAAAGGTCAGAAAACGTATAACATTACAGATACATGACGTCAGAAACGTAGAAAAATTTAGGTAACAACTTTAAAATATATATAACATGACATGATACCAAAGGACAGGAAATGTATAACATGTATAACATTACAGATACCAGAAGTCACAAAACGCATGACATTTTATATAACAAAAGTAAGAAAACGAATAACATTACATATACCGAAAGTAAGAAAAAGTATAACATAACTTATACCTTCAGTCAGAAAACGTATAATATTACAGATACCGGAAGTCAGAAAATGTATACCATTACAGATACCAGAAGTTAGAAAACGTATAACATTGCAGACATCAGAACTCCTCAAACGTGTAACATAACAGATACTAGAAATCAGAAATTACATAACATTACACATACCACACGCCACAAAAATGTAACATTGCATTTACCAGAGGTCAGAAAACTTATAACAGTACATATACTAGAAGTTTGAAAACGTATCACAATACAGATACCAGCTGTCAGAAATCGTATAACATTACAGGTACAAAACGTCAGAAACGGATGAAAATATAGATAACAAAGGTCAGAAAATGAAATGATAGCAAAAGACAGAAAGCGTATAAAAATACAGATACCAAAGGTCAGAAAACGTATAATATTACAGATACCAGATTTCAGAAAACGTATAACATTAAGACTACTAAAAGTAAGAAAACGTATAACATTACAGATACCAGATTCAGAAAATATCAGAATACGTATAACATTACAGATAACAGAAGTTAAAAACCGTATTACAGTACAAACACCAGAAATCAAAAATCGTATAACATTACAGATACCAGACGTCAGAATGCATGTGACATTACAGATACCAGAAGTCAGAAAACGGATACTTAAGTCAGAAAACATATAACATTAACACTAGAAGTCACCAAAACGTAGTCAGAAAAAAAACGGATACTTAAGTCAGAAACAGAAAACAAATATATTATACATTAAAAACAAACATAACTATAAGCAGAAAACTTCAGAAGAACGGCATACTTACAAGACCCAGTAACGTATAACAGAAAAACAAAGGTCGTATAACATTACAAGATACGAGAAGTCAGAAAGATTATAATATATCAGATACCAGAAGTTAGAAAACGTATAAGATTACAGATACCATATGTAAAAAAACAGATAAAAATACAGATACCAAATTTCAGAAAATATGTAACATTACATGATATCAAACGTCAGAAAACGTATAACATTACACATACCAAACGTCAGAAAACGTATAACATTATAGATACTAGAAGTCAGAAAACGTATAACATTACAGATACCAAAAGTAAAAAAACCAACAACTTTAAAACACTCCAGAAGACAGAAAACAAATAATATTATACGATACCAAAAGTTAGAAAAACATTATAACATAAAACGTATAAAGATGCCAGAAAATAAAAAAAGGTTATAATATTACAGAAACCAGAAGTCAGAGCACGTGTAATTATACAGACCCAAAAGGCAGATAACGTATAACATTACAACAAACAAAGGTCAGAAAACGTATAGCATTACACACAACATATAACATCACAGATACCAAAAGCGAGAAAACGTTTAACATTACAGATACCAGAAGCCTAAAAGCATATAAAATACCGATTCCAGATGTCAGAAAACGTATACCATTACAGATACCAAAAATTAGAAAACGTTTAAAAATACAGATACCAGATATGAGACAATAAATATTATTACAAGATACCAGATACCAGGACAAAACGAAATACCAGTATTATAATACCAGAGGACAGAAATCGTATTATATTACAACATACCAGAAGTCAGAAAAGTTATAACATTACAAGATAACTGAAGTCAGAAATCGTATAATATTACGGATGCCAGAAGTCAGAAAACGTAAAATATTACAGATAGCAGAAGTCAGAAAACGTTTAAAAATACAGATACCAGAAGTCAGACAATATATAACATTACAGATTCCAAATTTCAGAATACGTATAACATTACAGATACTAAAAGTCAGAAAAGGTATAACATTACAGATAATAGAAGTGAGAAAACGTATAACATTACAGTTTCCAGAAGTCAGAAAAAGTATAACATTACATGATACAGAAAACGTATAACATTACAAGTTATCAGAAGTCAGAAAACGTATAACAATACAGATACCAAAGTCAGAAAACCTAGTAAATGCAGATACTCGAAGTAAGAAAATATATAACATTACAGGATACCATGGGTTAGAAAACGAATAACATTACCGATATCAAAGGTAATAAACGTGTAACATTACAAGATGCCAGAAGTAATAAAAAAAGGTATCAATACAGATATCGTATGTGAGAAAACTTAAAAAGTTAGAGATACCAGATATCAGAAAAAGTATAACATAAATTGCATCAAACCAGAATTCAGAATCAGAATCAGAAGTGTATAAAACATTACAGATACAAAAAGTCAGACATCAGTCAGAAATTATATAACATTATAGATACAAAAAAACCAGAAAAAAACGTATAACTATATTATATATCATATGTCAGAAAACATTAGAAATACCAGAAGTCAGAAAACGTATAACATTACAAGATACCAGATGTCAGAAAACGTACAACATTACAGATTCCAGACGTCAGAAAACACAGATACAGATACCAAAAGTCAGAAAATAAATAACATTACATGATACCAAAGGACCGAAAACGTATAACATTACATATAGCAAAGGTAAGAGAACGTATAACATTGCAGATGATACAAATAAGAAAACGTATGAAAATACAGATACCAAAGGTCAGAAAACGTATAACATTACAAGATACCGGAAGGCAGAAAACGTATAATGTTACGGATACCAGAAATCAGAAAACATATAACATTACAGAAATCAGAAATAAAAAAACGTATAGCATCACAGATACCAGAATTCAGAAAACATATAACATTACAGATATCAGAAGTCAGAAAACGTATAACATTACAGATACAAAAAGTCAGAAAACGTATAACATTACAGATACCAAAAGTCAGAAAATGTATAACAGTACCGATACCAGAATTAATAAACGTTATTATAACATTACAGATACCAGAGGTCTGAAAACATATAACATTACAGATACCAGAATAAGTATTAAAATACAGATACCAAGAATCAGAAAATATATAACATTACAAGATACCAAAAGTCAGAAAATGTATAACATTACAGATACCAAAAGTCAGAAAACGTATATTATTACAAGATACCAGAGGCCAGAAAACATATAACATTACAGATACCAGAAGTCAGAAAGCGTATAACATTACAAGATACCAGAGGTCAGAAAACGTAGAACATTACAAGATACCAGAGGTCAGAAAACATATAGCTGTACAGATACCAAAAATAAAAAAAACGTATAGTATTATAGATGACTTAAAGACAGAAAATGTATAACATTACAGATACCAAAAGTCAGAAAACATACAACATTACAAGACACCAAAGGGCTTGAAAGCGTTTAAAATTACAAGATACCAGAAGTAAAAATACTTAACATTACAAGAGAGCAAAAGTCATAAAATGTATAGAAGTACAGATACAAAAATACCAAAAAAAAACCACATTAACGTACAGATATCACTGATCAGAAAACACATAATATTACAAATGCCAAAAGTATGAAGTTGTCCACTTTCATCGTTTCAACAAGTTTCAAAGATCAGACAGTGAAAAAAAGTAACTGTATTATTTTATATCGTTTTTGTATTTCTGTATATATATAAAAAAATTGAATGAGCTCTCATAGGTCTAATTGAAATTTTTGTCTAGATTTTAAAGTTACTATTTTAGAATTTACTAGTTTTGATTTTTATCTAATAAATTTTATCGACAAGTAAAGAGTTAGTGAATGTTTCATAACTCTCCACATACTGTGTCTGAGGTAAATTAGTCCGTTGACAAATTTACCCCGCAAACAGTTCAGAAACAGTTTAGCAATGGTTCGTAAGATAGGATTCTTCTCTACATCTTCTTCTCGTATGATCAATTGTTCTCTCGTTTTAATCTCTTTGATGTACTGACAATGGTCTACTACTGTTTCACAGGAAGTAGGAAAACCACTAGTCTGTTGTTTAATCGTATGATCGAAATAAAGTATTGGTGATCTGCCACACACTTCAAAAGATACGATCGATCACATCTTTCTCTATAGCTTTATTCATTTCACACGTCGTCCATGAACCTAACAAACTGCTATCTTGATTCGTATGAGAGCATCAATAACTAATACCCAACTCCAGTTCGATTCCTTGTAGAGCAAAAGTACGGCATAAAGGAAATAGTAGTTTTCCTCCTGCAAACCGATAAGGTTACACGGGATGAAACAGTGACGAGGGGAATAACTCGTTGTACTAGTCCAAAATATGGATCTAGAAACATGAGGATCAATATCCAAGAAACATTCCAACGACAAAAATACAAAGTACATGGACGTAACGATCACAAAGGGGAATAGCATCCGTTCGCCCTCCAAATAAAGCATTTTTTAGGAATAAAAGGATACGAAATCGATCATCGATGAAATGTTGAAACCTCTATCTCTACCTTTGTAAGCATAAGGGACACCCGTGCCATGATTCAGATGATTCATAAACTGTCCATCGTACCCATTTAAAATCCTAACTACAACTGCATTATATAAAAGTTTTTCTCTTTGATGTATGTCATCATGCACGATCTTTTCTAATAACCATCTCAAAAACTAAGTGAGTGTCCACCTCGGAAGGTAATACATGATTCATGATTACTTGTAGAGCAAAGTCATCCGATGTACAGGGACATACTCGATGAGGATACATAGATTAGCTTGTTTCCTATCCTGCAAAATCAAAGAACCAATAGGGAGGTGAAGATGATACATAAAGAAGGGATCTGTTGTAAAATAACATTAATGATCTAGATCCACAATCTGTTTACATTGGGGACATTTCTTGTTCTTTTCTTGACAGCGGTGTTGTGTGAATTGTTTCTTACTTATCCATAATTGACAAGTTGGACATCGAGTCATTAGCTAGACTTTTACAAGTTTCAAATGATTCTCATAACACGGAGCCGAAGTGAATGTCCCCTGGCGTACACTCTATATGAGCATGAGCTTCTCGTCGTTGAAGAGTATTGCATTTGCATCGACATAAATCAAATTTTTCCAATATCGTTGCCAATTTTTGTACTTGTCTCCATCTCCAAGCCCAGGTGACAATGAAAACGATCAACTACAATACATCCACAGGTCTTGACCTTATTCTTGATGTGTATCCTTTGTTTCTTGTTTAGAAACACAAACCAAACGAATGATATCGTTTTCCACATCTGCTGCTTACAGATTTTATGACATGTATCACTGATTTGGTGGTGCATCCATCTTCGATTCTAAAATTTGACTACGTACACATTCGAGGCCGGTTTAAATTTGCGGGGACTCAGGCTGTCTACTTCATTAATCACTGTTTCAGTGAGTTGTCTGTTTGATTAAAATCACCCGTTGAAACTCTGTGAGCCTGTCTTTGACTTCTCGCCTGTTCTTGTATTTGGCTTCTCGCCTGTTCTTGTCTTTGACTTCTCACCTGTTCGTGTCTTTTATTTAAAATAAACCAAATTAGGGAAATCAGCCAGTCCGTGCCATGCTTCCGTTGTCAAATCCAGAAGTACAGTAATGTAATATATGTAATTAATAGGAAAAACTAGTCTCAAACGAAGTAATCACCTTTTATAAATTCATACGCTGTTTTAATCTAGTTTTTTATGTTTACAGCTCCATTAGAAAATAATTTGTTTCGTTTTATTTTCTATAGAATTGATGTATAGTGACAGCATTAGCCTAAAAAACAGGTGAGCAGATGTCTAAAACAGGTGGCTAGATGGCAGGTAGCCAGATGACAAAAACAGGTGGTCAGATGACAGGTGGTCAGATGTCAAAAACAGGTGGCTAGATGTCTAAACGGGAAAATGAAACTCATCCTAAAATCAATACGTCACGTGCACGTCATAAACTCTATACAAGTTAGTACTATCTGAGTCTGTATTACTTCATCAGGGACATACTCATCGACATTGATATGCAACCAAAACATGATAGATTACACGGAGGCATGTGTGTGTTCTAAATTCTGGTAGGACCCTTGCAACACCTACGGGTACAGGGACCTCTAGAAATCAACTTCCAGACCGGTACAATGTACTATCAGGAAGCATGAAGAATCTTCGACAACAAAAGGCAGAAATAAATCGACTGTTGATAGAGAAATAAGAGAAGTTCGTCGTTGGCAGATATTAGAGTCTCTTCTCTCTTATTCAGCTTTACGGAGCAATCAACGGGGGACATTTCTTGAAACCTTAGCTAAAAGTATGACAGGTTTTGTGTTTGTGTTATTTGTGTGAATTGTATGTTCGCTCAACATTAAACATCTTATTTTATATATGTTTACTTCAATAGATTAAAGTCTAATACAGTGAGTCACGTAACTAGAGAGAGGTTCAGTTAAGCCCGAGTTGTGAGATCGTAGCTCGAGGAGTAAACATAATATAACCACTACCAGCATTGGTGAGTGTTTAATTTTTTATAAGATATGATTATTTCCCTCATTAAAATAACAAAATATCTCAGAAGAAAAAAATAAGTCACGACTTTAAAAAACTAGAGAATAGGTTCAGTTGGATGAGCTCATTTACCCTCGAGGTGTCGTACACGTCTATTATACCAACATGGTGATGTTTGATTCTCGTCGCTTAGTGTTTACCTCAAGAAAGTATTTTCAATTCTGAAAAATTATCGCTAGCAACCATTACTTAATTATGATATCATAATTTCTAATCGTTCATTCACTTTAAACCTCAAAACGAAAAACCCCATTTGAAACTGAAAACTGAAATAACATCTACTGTGAGCACTCCAACTTTCGTCAACTCATGTAAACTCCCGACTGTGCTGACACCTCTGCTGACAATGAAAACCTGTAAAAACCCAAAGTTTCGGTTCTAAAAATAGATTTCACTCTCAGCCCAAAACTGGAAAAACCCAAAACAGGTCTTGACCTTGAACACACGTGATCTCTCGTTGACCTCTTGTATGGAGGCTCTCATTGGATCGTTATCTAGCCCCACAACCTTCCACTTGTTTAGACACGCCTCCAAACTCAATGATTGGCCCTTTCTCCCTATTGCCATGACAAATGAATTTCCGGTATGGTACTTTCAGTATGATCACTTTCGTATGAGAGAGAGAAAGACAGACAGACAGACAGACAGATAGACAGACAGATAGACAGACAGACAGACAGACAGACAGACAGACAGACAGACAGACAGACAGACAGATGATTGATTGAAGTAAGTATATTTTACCTGTAATAGCTGTCCACGCCATGCGTGTATGTCGATATGCTTAAAATATTCGGCTTTCACGCCCTCTCATTTCGATCCGGGAAGATCGAGTTCATTTAAACGAAAAGAATTACGTGAGTTTATTCCCCATGTTCAGATTCAGCAACCCAAAACTTGAGTGCAATAACAACTAAACATAGTGCTATCTTTTACACTAAAATCAGTCAGTTGAACCTATATTAGATGCATCTGTTACCTTTGACTTCTCGGGTGTATTAACCTTCCTTGACTCTTTGTGAAGCAATGAGTTTCGCCTGTGTATAATTCTGGAGATGTCATTTTTAGACATATCTGAGCACACCTATATACTACTTTAAGCTAATTGCAAGGTGCGTTGTGTTTTGAAGTCGCCATGATTGGACCGGGATCCCAGGCTATCGAGTGTCATACAGGACAAGCAGGTCATACGTTTCCATTCAGAATATACCGAGGTAATTTAATACAATCAACACTATACTACAGGTGAAGCGGTGGTGGCAATGATGTAAGCCAAGTCGAAGAGCTAGCGTAGACGGAGTCGCTGCTGTTTCGGAGTTTGCGTTTTAATACTTAATTAATTATGATAGTGAAAACTTATAGATAATTTCCTTTAGTAATGGAATGACATAGATACTCAAATCCCGAACCTCGTTATCTCGAAGTCGTCGGGTCGAAACAAAAACAAAAAAATAGATAAATAGGACCTCAAGTTAAAAGGTCTATCGCTAAAATGTGATTTAATCGGTAGTTTTCTAGAATACTTGCCTATTTATATAGGTACATCTCAAACTGCAAATTTTTGTGAATGCAATTGTTTGTACACACGCTTCATACGTTTTTACTTTTCATACGGGAATTAGCAACGAAGCTATACGATAAACGCGACGATTTCGGCTTTCCCATCGTGATTTTCCACATTTAAGTGTAATATCCCTCAGCATTATATCTCACCAATGATCCGAATGCCAGGGGTGCACCAACATATGAAGATTTCATAAACACAGGTAAACTACTCACTAGATTATTGGCAGGATGGAAAACCGTGTTTCATGTCAACGTTCCGCAACAGGTGGTTTCAGATGTCTAAAATGTTGAGTTCCCTTTTCGTTGGCAGTTGTTGGCTGAAGGGAAATGCCACACACTTCAAAGATACATCGACCTTTCTCTATATCTTTATTCATTTACACGTCGGAGGACAAACTGCTATCTTGTTCGTATGAGAGCATCAATAAAGGCCAACTCCAGTTCGATTCCTTGTAGAGCAAAAGTACGGCATAAAGGAAATAGTAGGACCCTTGCGAACCGATACTACACACAACACTGACGGGGGAATAACTCGACATTGTACTGTCCAAAATATTGATCTAGACTTCCAAGTCACCTGTCACGTCTGGGTGTACCAACTACATTCCAATGTTTCAAGACAAAGGGGTACAAAGCATCCACGTAACCACTCTTCTTCACAAAGCAACGAAAATCCGTTCGCCCTCCAGAAAAGTTTAAACTAACGGTCTGGTGTTTTAGATGAATGTTGAAACTCTGGATCTATCTTGTACCTTTGTACCTTTGTAAGTTAAAAAAAACATAAGGGACACCCGTGCCATGATGTACCAGATGATGTAAAATTCAGTCCAGTACCCTTTTATCATAGGCAATCAACGGCTCCTCTTTGATGTATGTCATCATGCACGATCTTTTCTAATAACCATCTTATTAGTGAAAAGAAAACCTCCTATGATTTAAACTGTATGACCAGGTCATCCGATGTACACAGGGTACTCGATATTCATAGTAGCTTGGTGATCCTGGGTACACTCAAAATCAAAGAAAATGTAATAGGGAGGTGAAGATGATACATAAAGAAGGGATCTGTTGTAAAATAACATTAATGATCTAGATCCACAATTTACATTGGGGACATTTCTTGTTCTTTTCTTGACAGCGGTGTTATGAATTGTTTCTCTTAAGCATAATTTACAAGTTTCATCGAATAGATGACATAAAATCTGGTGTATTACTAGTATAAGTTTCAATGATTCTCATAACACGGAGCCGAAGTGAATGTCCCCTGGCGTACACTCTATATGAGCATGAGCTTCTCGTCGTTGAAGAGTATTGCATTTGCATCGACATAAATCTCATCGTTGCCAATTTTTGACTTGTCTCCATCCAAGAAGCTTCGACAATGAAAACGATCAACTAACATAGTAGAGCTAAAAAAGGTCTTGACCATTCTTATCTGCATTCAAACTTTGTGTTTGTTTAGAAACACTTTTTTACCAAGATGGAATGATATTTTCGTTTTCCACATCTGCTGCTTACAGATTTTATGACATGTATCATGATTTGGTGGTGCATCCATCTTCGATTCTAAAAGAACGTACAAAAAATTTGCGTATTTAGTCACATCTACATTTCACTAAAAAGTTGTCTGTTTGCATTAGAATCACCCCGTTGTTCTTCTGGTGAGCCTGTCTTTGACTTCTCGCCTGTTCT
The DNA here is from genome assembly GCA_030159075.1 of Atrina japonica. NCBI lineage: Eukaryota > Metazoa > Mollusca > Bivalvia > Pterioida > Pinnidae > Atrina > Atrina japonica. Next base: position 456,577 of record BROG01000498.1, on the reverse strand, counting down.
TGTATTTGGCTTCTCGCCTGTTCTTGTCTTTGACTTCTCACCTGTTCGTGTCTCATTTTAAACGTTAGGTAAATCAGTCCGGTGCATCGTCAAATCTAAAGGAAGTACAGTAACATATATGTATTTATAATTAATAGAAAACTGTATAGATACTCAAACGAAGTATAATCACACATATATATTCATAACGCTGTTTTAATCTAGTTTTTTATGTTTACAGGTACATAAAACTAGAAAATAATTTGTTTCGTTTTATTTTCATATAGAATTAGAAATACTGTAAACTAGTGACAGCATTAGCCTAAAAAACAGGTGAGCAGATGTCTAAAACAGGTGGCTTTCAGGTATCTCAGATGACAAAAACAGGTTAGTGTGGTCTAGCAACGTTAATGTCTAAACGGGAAAATTCATCCTAAAATTAGTTACGTCATAAACTCTATACAAATACTATCTGAGTCTCTACTTCATCATGGGGAATGATATGCAACCTGAAGAGAGAAACATGATATCATTCTTCGGAGGACGTTCATAAGGCCACACTTGATAAAAGGACCCCCAACAACTGGGACCACCTAAATCCTTCACTTCCAGCCGGTACAATTACCTGCATTAACCAATCTTCGACAACAAAACTGCAGAAAAAAATCGACTGATGATAGTGAGCACTAGAAGTTCGTCGTTGGCAGATATTAGAGTCTCTTCTCTCTTATTCAGCTTTACGGAGCAATCAACGGCCCTTTTAAGGGCCACCCATCTTATTAGAAAAGAAACCTTAGCTAAAAGTATGCAGGTTTTGTGTTTGTGTTATTCTGTAAATCTAAAACTACCAGTGTATGTTCGCTCAACAAAACCCATAATGTTTTCAATAGATTAAAGTCTTACAGTGAGTCACGTAAATAGAGGTTCAGTTAAGCTCGTGATAGCTCATTTGAAAACTGGAGGAGTAAACAAAGAAAACCCAAATTGTTTAATTTTTTTTAGGGCCGTTTATTTCCCATGCATTAAAATAACAAATATCTCAGAAGAAAAAAATAAGTCACATGACTTTAAAAAACTAGAGAATAGGTTCAGTTGGACCTCTGAGAGCTCATTTACGATCAGGAGCTCGAGGTGTCAACATCGTCAGAAAATTACTACCAACATGGTGAGTGTTTTGTGTTTATTACATAGGCTTAGTGTTTACCTCAAGAAACGGTAATTTTCATCAGACCTCTAGCAACGTAAATAAGGTTTACATTACTTACAACTTAATTATGATATCAGGGGAATACCCCACTATCTAATCAACGTTCATTCACTTTAAACCTCAAAACTGGGAAAACCCCATTACTGAAACTGAAAACTGAAATAACATCTCCTGTGAGCACTACAACGGTCAACTCATGTAAACTCACGCCGACTGTGGTGACACCTACGCCTGTAAAAACCCAAACGGTTCTAAAAATGATTCACTCTGGGAAAAACCCAAATTCTAGTTTTTAGCCGTTGACCTCGTGAACACACGTGCCTCGTGACCCCGACCTCTTGTAATGGAGGCTCTCATTGGATCGTTATCTAAGATGGCCGCCCCACAACTTCCACTTTCATAGACACGGTCAATGATTGGCCCTTTCTCCCTACCAACATGACCTCATTTCCGGTATGACGTACTTTCAGAGACCTCAGAAAGAGAGAGAAAGACAGACAGACAGACAGATAGACAGATAGACAGACAGACAGACAGACAGACAGACAGACAGATGATTGATTGAAGTAAGTATATTTTACCTGTAATAGCTGTCCACGCGTTTGGATGCGTGTATGTAGGATATGCTGGAATAAAATATTCGGCTTTCACGCCCTCTCAGAAAATTTCCTGAAATCCGGGAAGATCGAGTTCATGATAAGAAAAAAAATCCCAACGAAAAGAATCCAGGTACAATAGCATGAGTTTATTCCCCATGTTCAGATGCCCTCAGCAACCCAAAACTTGAGTGCAATAACAACAAATAAACATATTGCTATCTTTTACATTATTTCCCATGAACCTATTCAGATGCATACCCTAATGTTACCGTAATTTGACAGCCAAAGGGGTGTATCTAACCTTCCTATTTGACTATGATTGTGAAGCCAATGATATGTGTATAATTATGGAGATGATAAGCATTTTTAGAAGGCATATGTGAGCACAAATTGCACAGATATATACTACTTTAAGCTAATATGCAAGGTGCGTTGTGTTTTTCGCCATGATTGGACCGGGATCCCAGGCTATCGAGTGTCATACAGGACAAGCAGGTCATACGTTTCCATTCAGAATATACCGAGGTAATTTAATACAATCAACACTATACTACAGGTGAAGCGGTGGTGGCAATGATGTAAGCCAAGTCGAAGAGCTAGCGTAGACGGAGTCGCTGCTGTTTCGGAGTTTGCGTTTTAATACTGGGACTAATTCATATGTCACATGATACGTGAAAACTTATAGACTATTATTTCCTTTAGTAATGGAATGACACTAGAAGACGATATCCCACACTAATTTTATCCCGAACCTCGTTATCTCGATAAACATTTTTAGAAGGCCTCAAGTTAAAAGGTCTATCGCTAAAATAGAATCATGATTCTACATCACGGTAATTTCTAGATACTACTTTATATATATATCTCTAATACTGCAAATTTTGTGAAGTGCGTTTATTGTATGAAGTACTTAGACATTTTACTTATGATTGGACACGGGAAATAGCAACCTATACGATAAACGCGAGATTTCGGCTTTCCCATCGTCATTTTACATTTAAGGAGTAATAGCAGTCACCTACATATGGAGTTTATATTTCACCAATGATCCAGATATGCCATGAAGATTTCATATACAGAGGTACTCACTGACAAATTATCAGGGGAAAACCGTGGTCATGTCAACGTTCCGCAAGTTTTACGGTCGGTATAATAGTCTTGTTTGCCGGGAAATGTTGAGTTCCCTTTTCGTTGGCAGTTGTTGAGACGTCTGTACGGGGAAATGCCACACACTTCAAAGATACGATCGATCACATAACTTTATCTTTAGATCATTTCAACGTCGTTAGAACCTAACAAACTGCTATCCAAATCAATAACTTACTCCAGTTATTCCTTGTAGAGCAAAAGTACGGCATAAATATAGTAGTTTTTCCTCCTCACGATAAGGCGGGATGAAACAGCTACGAGGGTTAAACTCACATTGTTAGTCCAAAAATGACTAGACTTTTCAAGTCATGAGTAATCACTACAGGTGTCCAAGCTGGAAACATTCCAATGTTTCAAGACAAAGGGGTACAAAGAACATGGCATCCACGTAACGAATGGTGTCACAAAGCAAACCAAGCATCCGTTCGCCCTCGAAGAGCTAGAATAAAGTAGACTAACGGGTCGGGGAAATGCTTATATGTTTTTCGGATGTTGAAACTCTGGATCTATCTTGAGTTTGTACCTTTGTAAATACTGGGACTAAGGGATTCATATGCCACATGATGTAAAATAAACTGTCCATCGTACCCTTTAAAATCATAGGCAATAGCTACAGCTCCATTATATAAAAGTTTTTCTCTTTTGTATGTAATGCACGATCTTTTCTAATGACACTCAAAAGATCAGTGAGTGTCGTGGGATATCGGAAGGTACTATGATCCTTTATACACTGCTTCAGACCAGTCATCCTACACAGGGACATTCGATCTACGAAGGCTTGTGTTCTCTGGTATCCTGGGTACACTCAAAATCAAAAAAATGTAATAGGGAAAATGATACATAAAGAAGGGATCTGTTGTTATAACAGTTAATGATCTAGATCCACAATCTGTTTACATTCATTTCTTGTTCTTTTCTTGACAGCGGTGTTGTGTGAATTGTTTCTTACTTATCCATAATTGACAAGTTGGACATCGAGTCATTAGCTGACATTGAGTCGTGGTCGTATTACTACTATAAGGTTTCAAATGATTATATATATAGCCGAAGTGAATGTCATGTACAACTGAGCATGAGCTTCTCGTTTGAAGAGTGCAGCATCGACATAAATGCAAATTTTTTCCAATATTGCCAATTTTTGTACTTGTCTCCATCTCCAAGCCCAGGCTTCTGACAATGAAAACGATCAACTACAATAGCAAGAGCTAAACAGGTCTTGACCTTATTCTTGATCTGTATCAAACTTTGCTTCTTGTTTAGAAACACTTTTTTACCAAAACTGGAATGATATTTTCGTTTTCCACATCTGCTGCTTACAGATTGTATGACATGTATCACTGATTTGGCTATCCATCTTCGATTCTACGTAAACGCGAGGCCGATTTACGTTTTCGGCTGTTACTTCATCGTCACTATAATTTGTCTGTTTGCATTAAATCCATCATGTTCTTCTGGTAGCCTGTCTTTGACTTCTCGCCTGTTCTTGTATTTGGCTTCTCGCCACTTTATCTCACCTGTTCGTGTTTTCATTTAACAATAAACCAAAGTTGATCCGATGTGCATGCTTCCGTTGTCAAATCTAAAATGTACACAACTGTATATATGTATTTAAGATTTAGGAAATAACATATACAACGAGGTATAATAAATATATTCTAACGCTGTTTTAATCTAGTTTTATTGTTTACAGGTACACTAGAAAATATTTGTTTCGTTTTATTTTCATATAGAATTAGAAATACCGTGCATTAGCCTAAAAAACAGGTGAGCAGATGTCTAAAACAGGTGGCTAGATGACAGGTGGTCAGATGTCAAAAACAGGTCGCTAGATGTCTAAACGGTCGGAAACTCATCCTAAAATCAATACGTCACGTGCACGTCATAAACTCTATACAAGTTAGTACTATCTGAGTCTCGGTATTACTTCATCTAAGTGACATTGAATGTTGAGTTGCCTTTTACACGTTGGACATGTGTTGTAATAAGGACACAGAGTGATAAATTCTGGTAGGACCCTTGCAACACCTTGTACAACACCGAGGATACCACTCTTCTCAGCACTGTACAATACGTTTCACTCAGGACTTGATCTTCGACAACAAAAGGGAAATAAATCACTGATGATAGAGAAAGAAAGTGAACCTGTCGTCGTTGGCAGATATTGAGTCTCTTCTCCTCAGCTTTACGGAGCAATCAACGGCCCTGATCCCACCCATCTTAGAAAAGAAACCTTAGCTAAAAGTATGCAGGTTTTGTGTTTGTGTTATTCTGTAGACGGTGTAAACACACTTTTCATTCAACATTAAACATCTTATTTTTATATTTGTCTAATACAGTGAGTCACGTAACTAGAGAGAGGTTCAGTTAAGCCCGTGATAGCTCATTTGAGATCCGAAGCTCGAGGAGTAAACATAATAAGAAAACCACTACCAGCATTGGTGAGTGTTTAATTTTTTATAAGTATCTGAAGTTAGATTATTTATGTATAACAAATATCTCAGAAGAAAAAAATAAGTCACATGACTTTAAAAAACTAGAGAATAGGTTCATGGATTGAGAGCTCATTTACATCAGGAGCTCGAGGTGTCAACATCGTCAGAAAATTACTACCAACATGGTGAGTGTTTGATTGTTTATTACATAGGCTTAGTGTTTACCTCAAGAAACGGTAATTTTCAATATCTCAGAAAAATTAGTGAGCTAGCAACGTAAATAAGGTTTACATTACTTACAACTTAATTATGATATCAGGGGAAGGGTAAACCTCAAAACTGGGAAAACCCCATTACTGAAACTGAAAACTGAAATAACATCTCCTGTGAGCACTACAACTTTCGTCAACTCATGTAAACTCACGCCGACTGTGGTGACACCTACTGCTGATTTTACTCTAAATCTAAAACCTGTAAAAACCCAAAGTTTCGGTTCTAAAAATAGATTCACTCTCAGCCCAAAACTGGAAAAACCCAAATTCTAGTTTTAGCCGTTGACCTCTCGTGAACACACGTGATCTCTCGTGACCCCGACCTCTTGTAATGGAGGCTCTCATTGGATCGTTATCTAAGATGGCCGCCCCACAACCTTCCACTTCCGGTCATAGACACGCCTCCAAACTCAATGATTGGCCCTTTCTCCCTATTGCCATGACAACATGACCTCATTTCCGGTATGACGTACTTTCAGTATGACCTCACTTCCGGTATGAGAGAGAGAAAGACAGACAGACAGACAGACAGATAGACAGACAGATAGACAGACAGACAGACAGACAGACAGACAGACAGACAGATGATTGATTGAAGTAAGTATATTTTACCTGTAATAGCTGTCCACGCGTTTGGATGCGTGATGTAGATATGTGGAATAAAATTCGGCTTTCAACCTCGAAAATTTCCTGAAATCCGGGAACGAGTTCATGATAAGAAAAAAAATCCCAACGAAAAGAATCCAGGTACACTAGCATGAGTTTATTCCCCATGTTCAGATGCCCTCAGCAACCCAAAACTTGAGTGCAATAACAACAAATAAACATATTGCTATCTTTTACATTATTTCAATTAGGTCAGATGAACCTATATATAGATGCATACCCTAATGTTACCGTAATTTGACAGCCAAAGGGGTGTATCTAACCTTGTGACTATGTGTGTGCCAATGAGTGTGCATGTGTAATGTGGAGTGTAAGTGTGCATATTGAGCACAAATTGCACTATACTTTGCCCATAAATGCGTTGTGTTTTGAATGCCATGACCGGGATCCCAGGCTATCGAGTGTCATACAGGACAAGCAGGTCATACGTTTCCATTCAGAATACCGAGGTAATTTAATACAATCAACACTATACTACAGGTGAAGCGGTGGTGGCAATGATGTAAGCCAAGTCGAAGAGCTAGCGTAGACGGAGTCGCTGCTGTTTCGGAGTTGCAATACTGGGGGTAATTCATGTCACATGATAAAAAGTAGGAATATTTCCTTTAGTAATGGAATGACACTAATTATTCCCATTATTTTTTCCCGAACCTCGTTATCTGTAGTCGTCGGGGTCGAAACAAAAACAAAAAAATAGATATCTACAACCTCAAGTTCATTATCGCTAAAATAGAATCTTCTTCACGGTAATTCTAGAATACTTGAGGGAAGTTACTTTTTATCTCATGTCAACGTTTGTGAAGATTTGCATTTATTGTATGTACACACGCTTCATACTTAGACATTTTACTTAATATAAACAACAGACGGGAAATTGAACGAAGCTATACGAAAACGCGACGATTTCGGCTTTCCCATCGTCAATTTTACCAATGTAAGTAGTAATATCCCTCAGTCACCTACATATGGGATTTGCACCAATGATCCGATATACAAAGGGCGTGCACAACATACAGATATATGGTAAACTACTCACTGACAAATTATTGATCAGGTATACGGTCGGTATGGGAGTCTTGTTTGTCGACTACTCTGTTTCACTAAGAAAGTTGAGTTCCCTTTTCGTTGGCAGTTGTTGAGACGCCTGTACCAAATTTGGCGAGGATACACTATGTGTTTCAGGACTTGACTGTGGACTCACGGCGGGTGTCGGTCAGGGGATGCTTACTCCTCCAATCGATCAACCTCTCAATTTCCAGAGGTCCCGTGATCCATTTATTACGATTTTAATTTGACATTTATAGATTTACACTTTGGTATCTGAAGTTTTTATATGTATTAAAAATTATATAGAAGGCATATTGTTCACCCTTTCAACCCTACAGACTATAATAGACTAGTCTTAAAAAAGAATAAGAACATACCAGATAGGGGGTGGAATCAAAGCCTATTCGATAATTTTGTGAAGATTAAAAAGATACAACTCGAATCAATGGTCGGGTTCACACATTAAACGTAAGCATTAGGGCCATGAATATATATCGGTGTGTGTGTGTGTGTGTGTGTGTATGTGTGTGTGTGTGTGTGTGTGTTGTGTTTAACATTTGCCCAAAATTTTATTTACGGGAAATAACTTAAGCAACGTACTGCTTTTTAAAGTGTAAAAGTTGTCTGATAATACGTGGGTATCAGAAAAAAACGATTATATTTTCGGCTTTCAGCATTGACATTTTATCTACAACTCATCATTATGGCTTCTTCACAATTCTTCTGAAGTTACTTTTTCGACGTTTGAAGGATCTTGGAAAGGCGTTCTGATGAAGATTTCGAAGAACAACTATTGAATATAAAAAATCCCAGATACCAATGTATAAATCTTAAGGATGCCCAGAATATACAAACAAGTCCGACAATAATGGACGTACTCTGGAAATCATATGGGATCAGTTGTCATGGAGAAGTTAGCATCCCCTGCTGACCAGTTACGCCCGCCAATCCAAATGAACTACGTGAGGAACGGATCCTCCTCACAATTAGTCGCAACCTTCAATATAGAAGATCATACGTGTTAATTTGACATTTAGATATATCGACGACGTTTTGTCAATTGATAATGACAATTTTCATACATATGTCAATGCGATAAAGCGAACTAGTGTACAACAGAATCAAGCACACACGCTTCATACTTAGACATTTTACTTAACATATAGACAGCAACGTTCCGCGAAGATTTCGGCTTTACGTCAATTTTCCACATTTCGGTAGTAATATACCTCAGTCTGCATATAGTTTTGCGATCCGATACAGGGCGTGCACAACATATGAAGTTTCATATACTAGAGGTAAACTACTCATGACAAATTATTGAGGGTATGCCTTCATTCAACGTTCCGCAAGTTTTACGGCGGTATAATAGTCTTATTTGCGACGTTTCTGTAAGTGAAATGTTGAGTTGCCTTTTCGTTGGCGGTGTTGAGACGTCTGTACCAATTGGGCGAGGATACACTCCTCACGTGTTTCAATGGACTTGACTGTGGACTCACGGCGGGTGTGACCGGTCGACAGGGGATGCTTACTCCTCCATGGCACCTGATCCCACCTCTTGTTTTCCAGAGGTCCGTGTTTGTCCATCTTTTATCGGATTTGTATCTATGTCCTGGACATTCTATTGATTTACACTTTGGTATCTGAGGTTTTTATATGTTAATCGTTCAAGGCCTGTGGTGCAACTTACCGTATTTAGCATGAAATGTACCGATCACTGAATACGGCGGTGAAGTATGAAGAACTCCAAAGAACTTCAAAGAACCGTAAAGAACTCTTTCTTTATTTTCACTATCAGTGATTTTGTCTATGCAGAAATAACAGAATCGTAATCTTTAGATCACAGGCAATCCAAATATTACATGTTTTACGGGATCAATTAATATAACAATTGAATTAAAGATTTTTTTTTATATTTACGATCTCGTAGAATCACAGTATAGATGCCATCTTGAAACGGATGGTGTGTTTCTATAGCTTCAACTATACTTGAAAAATTAAGATTTATTTACTTTTTGACAGTGTTGACATTAACATTTTGCCTCTAATCTCGAATTACCACGTAGTAAACGAGACTGGATTTTTCATGGCAAGTGCAAAATCAATTACCTTGCCGTTTGAATCTTCCCTATTGAAACTCGAGTGTATTGGGAAGTTTGCCAGTTTTCTTGCGGAAGGTCGGTGGTCTTTACCCGGGTAACCGGGGTTTCTCCTCCACCAATAAAAACTGGACGCCATCATATGACTGAAAGATTGTTGAGTATGGCGTAAAACAAAAAACTCAACAACAACAATCGAGTGTATTGAGTTGCACTTCAAGCAATGCTGACGTGTCATGGAGAGCCAGACATGCTTAAATAGCCTCATGCTACTTCCATTCTGCAGGTCAGAATTTGTAGCAATTCCGCTTTCGCCGTTAGCAGGTGACGTTTATAAACTCGTAAAAGTTATTTTTCAGGACGTGAAAGAACATTTGAACTAGGTAACAACTAATTATAGTTTAAAAAAACATTTTCACAGAATTTCAAGAAATATCTATTTCGATCATAAAATGCTTCTTTTTAAATAATTTTTTGTATTGTTTTCAAAACTGTATATTCTAAGCGTTGATACAAAATTCACAGATGCCAAGGTATTAATCGTTTGCGACTTCGGATGACAACATACACATTGCGAGTTACACTTTGGTATCTGAGATTTGTGTATGTATTATGAACATCCTGAAGACTTACACTTTGGTATATGAGATTTGTATATATATCCTGGACATCCTGAAGATGCGACTACTCTGTTTCACTAAGTGAAATGTTGAGTTGCCTTTTCGTTGGCGGTTGTTGAGACGTCTGTACCAATTGTGACGAGGATACACTCCTCACGTATTTCATTAAACTTCACTCTGGACTCACGGCGAGTGTGACCGGTCGACAGGGGATGCTTACTCCTCCATGGCACCTGATCCCACCTCTTGTTTTCCAGAGGTCCGTATTTGTCCATTTTTACCGGATTTGTATCTATGTCCTGGACATTGATTTACACTTGGACATCCTGAATATTTACACTTTGGTATCTGAGATTTGTGTATGCATTATGCACATCATGAAGATTCACATTTTGGTATCTGAGATTTGTATATTGTTAATGTCTGTTCGTATTGAATATTGATTAGGAAATTTTCAAGACACTGGATATCTGTGGTTTTCTGAGTGAGGGGCTTCGTCACTTTAGAATCTATGTAAAAGTCGAACTAAAGATATTTTATATATTTGCTGTAGATTTTACCAATATTTAATACATCAAGTAGTCACAGAAAACTTACATTTATGCAAAGATAAAAACTTAAACACGCCAATCATTAAATGATAAATATGAAGAGGTACCAATGAATATTGCGATTCCATTAGACTACGACAAATGGATATATATATATATATATATATATATATATATATATATATATATATATATATATATATATATATATATATATATATATATATATATATATATATAATTCAAAAGCTAAGACATTTTTACAGTGGTTATACTTAGACTTTACATATATATATAATTCAAAAGCTAAGACATTTTTACAGTGGTTATACTTAGACTTTATATATATATATATGGACTCATTATTTTGCGTTGTATGACACCACTTTCTCATAAGAAAATAAACATCAATTTAAAATTGGAGCTCAACTGATGGAATGTTATTGACATAAACAATCGTCTTGAGTATTATAACTCTGATATAAAAATCGAACTATGGCAGTTGAGGGACGAAAATGAAACCTATCACACCAAAGTATAAAGTACTGAAACAGATCTATCTTGGTATTCAATGAAGCTTAAATATGTCATATTGTGATCTATCTTAACGAGCTAGAAATTAAAGGCAATTCAGAATCAAGCGCACACAGTTTCTAGTTACAGACGCAGACGATAGACTAAGCCATTGATGCAATACTACAAAGCGACGATCTAGGGTTTCCCATTGTTAATTTAATTTTTAATCTTTAATATAAAAATTAGAACTTTTCGTCTCTATATTTTTATCAGTTTATCAGTTTACTTAATGAATTAATCAGGCACATGCATTCCTCACCTTTTTCTTTTATTATTATGTCATTCTCACATTAAACCTGCTCACATTCTACACATATTGTATTCCTTTTCAAAAGTTTTCTTGGTTCAGGCCTGCTTTGCAAAGTTAACAAACGAGTAAATTTTTAATAAACGGATCCCTCTGCGCTGATATAAACTACATAACACCCAAAAGTGACATGACATAGAGTACTGAGGCTGAGGTCAAGGTCACAATACTGTAAAGCTTAACATCCGACTTGGGTATACAAGTGAGAGGCGCTAGAGGGTCATTAGTTCGAACTTCTGTTTCGACATCCGGTATAACAATTTGTGCTGAGAGGTCCCCTGTTCCGTCATTAGGTGCTGCTTGTATGCCAAGTACGTCACACATTACTTGATATAATTCTACTATTTCCACTGGCGGAGTTATTACCCCTTGCTTGAAATCTGGATTATAAATGATAATAAAAGTTAAAATAATAATAATAATAATAATAATAATAATAATAATAATAATAATAATAATAATAATAATAATAATACATTTAACTACTCACTTGGTCCAAATGCAGCAAATATTGTTCTCATTTCTTCAGCTTCATTATCAAAGCCATGCCCACCTGGGGTTACGAAAAAGTCACCACTCCACAATGGCTGTAAGATACGAAGAATTTTGTTTTGGTTTCAATACCTCTTCACATCCAACAAACAATTTTTCACTTATATGTGGGATTACTTTGCTGATATTAAAGTGCCCTTAAATTTACCTGCCTTTACAAATATCTAACTGTTGCGGCGCATCAATAAATGTGCCAGAACTATGGAGCAGGATAGTGCCACTAGCGACGACATTCTGGCACTATCCTGGCTCTAAAACAGCTTACATAGTGCACAGCACCAGAATGGTGTCAGAACATTATAAAGATTTTGTGGAGCTCCTCTGGCACTGACCATGTATTATATTTATAGCTGACCAATGAATTACAAACTGCTGAATTTATATCTGATCACATGGTGCGTAAACTGACCACTTAATTTAAAAGTTGTAACAGTATTGAAGAAGTATGAATTCGAGTGAGCAGAGTTTTGTTTGGTAGAAATGGAATATAACATTTTCTATTAACGAAGTAAAAAGTTTATTCTTTCTGTGATTACCGATCAAACCTGTTAGCAAATACACGAAGCAATAACCAATGTTTTGATAATGCTGTTAAGATAAAATGTTTGGTGTGGTTCATAAACTTATGGCGAAAATCAATGGATATTTATGAAGTATGTAGGGGTATATGAACATGTAATATTATTACTGTTAATCTAACCCTAACCCATATATATATATATATTTATATATATAAGCACTAAAACATATATCATAAAGTGTCGGATACAAGTCAAAGAAGAGAATATATAAGGCATTAATATGACTAACGACACGGACGAAATGAATGTCAAATTTTCGGAACGATCTGTCCTTTCATCAGGACAAAACGATTGAAATAATATGAGAAGCGTACACATACACACTCACACACATACACCCACTAGTACAAACACACACACACACACACACACACACACACACACACACACACACACACACACACACACACACACAAGGAGAATGAAAGAAATGCTACATACTACAATTAAAGTGATAAATAAATGAAAGCTGTAATCAAACAAAAGGATAACTAGAAAACTGAACTAAAACTACCAACAAAATATGAATCGAACTGGATCTAAGTGAAAACAATTATTAAATGAACAAAGTCAAAACACGAAAGTCAATCTGACAAACTGCACTCAGTTAGGCGGATTCGATGCATTAAAGGTACGATCCATCGCCCACCCCCAAAAAAAATTATACAAAATCCAGTAATAGCATGCAATCGGCGCAACGCAAGTTCGCACCTAAAGGGAGAATAAAGGTGGACTCCTGTATAAATCAAATCGAATTGCATCAAGAAACGGTATTAAATAGAAAATCCAAGGTCGGACTTTAAAGATTCTCATACGGATTATGGAGGATTCGAGTTTCTATCAGTTCGAACTCGAATAACATCGTGAAAGGGTATCAGGGAGAATTTATTTTAGTGAAGTCCATTAGCTTATCAATGCCTTTGGGTCTGAAAGATTGAAGTCTGTGCATTCAAAAATTTTCTTTCAGTTTTCATTCCGCATCGTTCCAATTAGGGTTGTGATCAGTAACCATGACTGCCATGTCCTCCCATTTATGACCCTCAAGGCTGAAATGGTCTCCAACAAGTTCCTTTAGTTTTTTTAGATTTGATGGTGGACTGCGTGGTTATTGATGCGTCTGATGTTTCCAGTTTCGCCAACAGATTGTTTCTGACAAACTTTGCTAGGGATGTGATAGACACAGGTGTTAGTGTTACATGGTGTGCTTTGAAAAATCTTACAGCTGCGTCCTGTGGTAGGGTTGCTAAAGGTATTGGTATCGTTACTGTGTTTGCAAAGCAGCCATCTGTTATCTAAAAAAGTTTTGAAGCTAGCCATTGGCAGAGGGTCCTCTAAACTGGTTCTAACTACCTTGTCCTTAAGATTTTCGGCCCGTCTAAAGGAAACCAATGGCGTTTCTTTAAAGGCGTTTGCTATTCTATCAATTTTTTGGAGAGTTGGCAAATTCTACCGTAGAATGTTATCCAGGTCCTTCAAGATGGGGTGGTAAGTAGTCACTAGGGGAACTCTGCTGCTTTCCATTTTAGACTTGTATTGCAGGAGAGTGTTTCTGTCTTCATTTGAAATCCCATCAACTACACAGTTCTAGCCTTGTAGCCTCTGTTGCAAAGGTTGGTTTTTCAGAGTCGGCTCTACTCTCGGAAATCAGTTGTAGATGTTCAGATTAGACGAATTAGGGTGGCTAAACCTTACGGTACTCCTTTAAAAGTGTGAGGTGGATGACAGCTGGATAGCATTAAGTACAGATGAAAATCTGTGGGTTTGGTATGGAGACTAAACTCAATATTTCCATCAACCAGAGTGGAATTGATATCAAAAAATATGTTTTTGATTTGAAATATTCATGGTAAATTTGCTGGAATGATGGAACGAGTTCGTGAATTCGACAAAACTGTCGAGACTATCCCGGCCACTTGCCCACTTCATCTCAATATCATCAATAAAACTTAACCAGCTAAGGGGCCTTAAAAGCGACTGGTCCTGCAGATTACGTTCCAATCTCCCCATGAAAACATTGGCATAAGAAGGAGCCATTTTAGTACCCATTGCAGTGCCACTAATTTACATTCAAATCTACAGGTAGTGTTTTCCATTAAACATGGAGTTGCTGAATTTTAAAACATGTTCCAGAAGCTTCACTAGGAATTCGGTAAGAAGGAGTTTTATTTCTCTGCTCTCCAAGACTTTTCTGCAAGCTTCAATACCTCATTCGTGTGGTATATTAGTGTATAAAGATATAACATCCATCGTCACTAGAAGATTATCAACTTATGCATAAATATAAGACATATCTCGTTGTTAAAGTGTAAAGTAACATTAGAGTTCATATAACCTGAAGAATGTGTTAAATGAACAGTCACGAATAACAAATAGTGCCAGAGTACCACCACAAGTTAGTGCCGGGAAATTAATTTTCATACGAAAAACGATATTGCCGCCACATTGCGGCACTATCTTGCCGCAATAGTACCGCAACATAGCGCCACAAGCCTCATAATTTGGCACGGGTATACTTATACAATGACAGATACTCTTCAACTATGCCTGGGTGAAATCATAAAATGATAATACATGTAATATAGATCGCTTGGCAAAGTTTCAGTAAACAGTCAAAGAAATGATACCCCAGCATTTATCTTAAGGTTAAGATATATATCAGTATTTGATTCAAAGTAAAGATACACCATTATTTGTATCGAAAAAGGGATATATTAGTGTTTGCCTCAAAGTTAGCTCAATGCACGATTATTTGAATACAAGACACGATGAATTAGTGTTTGACTCAAGACAGAGACATACCAGTATTTGACTTAAGACAGAGATATACCAGTATATGACACAAAGTAAAGATATACCAGTATTTGACTCAAAGTAGAGATATACCAGTATTTGAACCAAAGTAGAGATAAACTAGTATTTGAACCAAAGTAGGGATATACCAGTATTTGAACCAAAGTAAAGATATTTGAACCAAAGTAAAGATATACCAGTGTTTGACTCAAAGTAGAGATATACCAGTATTTGAACCAAAGTAGAGATATTCCCGTATTTGAACCAAAGTAGGGTTATACCAGTATTTGACTCAAAGTAGAGATATACCAATATTGACTCAAAGTAGAGATATACCAGTATTTGGCTCAAAGTAAAGATATTACAGTATTTGACTCAAAGCTGAGATACACAAGTATTTGAACCAAAGTAGAGATATACCAGTATTTGACTCAAAGTAGAGATATACCAGTTTTTGCCTCAAACTAGAGATATACCAGTATTTGAACCAAAGTAGAGATATACCATTATTTAACTAAAAGTAGGGATATACTTGTACTTGCATTTGACTCAAAGTAGTTTTTTTATCATATTATTTGACTCAAAGTAGAAATAAACCGGCATTTGACCCAAGGTAGTTGTAAACCAGTGCTTGACTCAAAGTAATATTTACTACTGTTTAATTCAAGACTGAAATAATCCAGTTTATGACTCAATGGAGAGATTTCCAGTAATTGAGTCAAGGTAGAAATATACCATTATTTAACTCAAAGTAGGGAAATACCAGTTTTTGACTCAAGGTAATTGTAAACCAAAATTTGAGTCAATGTAGAGATTTACCAGTATTTGACTCAAAGTAGGGAATTACAAGTTTTTTACTCAAGGTAGTTGTAAACCAAAATTTGACTCAAAGTAGAGATTAATCAGTTTTTGACTCCAGGTAGAGATAAACCAG
This sequence comes from Atrina japonica, assembly GCA_030159075.1. Taxonomy (NCBI): domain Eukaryota; kingdom Metazoa; phylum Mollusca; class Bivalvia; order Pterioida; family Pinnidae; genus Atrina; species Atrina japonica. Next base: position 440,216 of record BROG01000498.1, on the reverse strand, counting down.
TATTTGACTCAAGGCAGAGATACACTAGTTTTTGAGTCAAGATAGAGATATATGAGTATTTGACTAGAGATTTATCGGACTAATTATATTAACCAGTATTTGACTCATGGTATAGATATACAAATATTTGACTCATTGTACAGATATGGCAGCATCTAACTGGTGGTAGATATATACAATATACCCAAGGTAATAAAATGACTCAAAATAGGGATATACTAGGGTTTGATTCAAGGTGGTGATATGTTTTGGAACTAATAATATAGTGGAACCTCACCTAAAGACCACCTCACTTAGGAGACCACCTCACTTAGGAGACCACCTCACTTAGGAGACCACTTCACATTTCAGACCACACGTTTTTAGTTTCTTGATGAATATATAATAAGTACAGAACCTCAATTAAGAGACCACCTCACAAATCAGACCACTTTCAGTCAATTAGTTAGGTGGTGTTAATAGCGAGGTTCAACGGTCTTCGAACTCGACTGATGCAGTTTAAATAAGATAAGCAATTGTGTTGAGTATTTGTTTTGTTTTTTGGCAGAACTACAATTTTGCTGTTATGTGTACGATATTTACCGTAGTGGTAAACCAGTTGATATTAGAAATCACAACTATAGGAGCTACACGATCACTCTCTCGGTACTTAAGGCGTTCCGGAAGTTCCTCCTTTTTGTAGACTGTTAGTTTTTCTCCTTGTAGTTTCTTCACGTCATCATAAACCTAAAATGAGAAGTCTAAATCATGAATTGTAAACTGATTAACCCTTTAAACTCTACAGGCCAACATAAAAAGAGCATGCCATCTGGTAGCTTAGGGGTTAAAGGGTTAACTTTAAGATTTGGCAGACAATGCAACAGCTTTCTTATCCAAATTATGAAGTTATTCAAATGTTCTTCAATGGACTTTTAAAGTGTGTACTCTGTTTTGCAATATATATATATATATATATATATATATATATATATATATATATATATATATATATATATATATATATATATATATATATATATATATAAATATATATATAATATTGGCTTAGTGTGATACTACTTGTTTATTCCGAAATATACATTTATATCAAGTGTGAGCTGATGAATACTGTGCTGTGACCGCATGTTGTAAAATTTAGATTTCCCAAACTTTATTCATTTTAAGTGGGTACTCCTAAACGGATTTGCAACACCTTTAGATTTATTACTTGGCATTGTACGATTCTAGTTTTCCTTTCGTAAATATACATTTTTATCAAATTAGAACTCAACCAATGAAGTCTTAATTATCATCTTCAACATTTGATTTGGCATTTAGTTTTAAACTATAACTTGGGTATTTTTTAAAATTATAGATAATTATTATGTTGAAGTTTTAATGAAGGAAGATAGACAACGAGCTTGTTTTTTTGCAATATTTTGTAGGGAATTATGCAACAGGATTCGAAATTTTGGTCTTGAATTTTCATGTCCATTAATTGTGGATAAAAATGATACATTCATTAATATGATAGAAGGAGACGGTCAAATACAGTAAAACCTGCTTCGGTGAACACCTGTGTATAAAGACCATCTGGTCATAAAGAATATTTTTGCGGTCCCGAAAAGAGTTTTGTATAAATCAACCTCTTTATAAAGACTACCTCCCTAAAAAATTGGTTTTATTGTGTCCCTAAGGGGGTCTTTATATACAGGTTTAACCCGTGTGGATTTTACTTTAGTGTCCTCGTGGATTCCTTTCTGACAATACAGTGAAACCTCGCCTAAAGACCACCTGGCTTAGGAGACCATCTCACATTTCATACCAGAAGTTTTTAGTCTCGTCATAAGTATTCAGTATGTACAGAACCTCACTTAACAGACCAGTTTAAATACAATTACCATTCTAGGGCTTTTTGACACGTTCAAGTTTTTGCAGACAGGCTTTATTACTCTCAACTTTCCACATTTGAGTACATGTAGAGATAAACTAGTATATTTTGTCTGTATATGGTGTTTATATCTACTTATCTCGCAGATGATCCGATATGCCAGGGCGTGTTCCACATATGATCAGTTCATATACAGAGTCAAACTACTTATCTTATGAGTTTTACAGAACTCTATGGAATCGCGTTTAATGTTAACATTTAGCGAACTTTACGGTCGACTTTCATACACGTTTTCTGCAATTATTCGATATGATTTCCATAGCGTTAAGTAAAAGCGAAAAGGAAAACTATTATTAAGTCGTTAAAAGATATCAAATTTGTGAGAATATTAACGTACAACACATCTATTCAGAAATTCGAACATCCTCGGTAGTATATATAACAACAATGCTAAACTTTAGGGGATTCCCCTCCTTACAGGGCTGTCAAGCGCCGTATTCCCATATCACAGGGAATAGGAGATTTTCTAGTTCTCGAATTGATCGTTATAATTCTAGATTTTTTGTGCTTTATAGCGTGACTGTTAGGCATCGTTACTTCCACTTTACGTTGTTTTACATGGCCCACCTGAGCAAATGCTCTTCATACAAAACATCAAATTTCCATGTCTGGTATATTGTTCAGAAGTTAATGTCAATTTGTTATTGACTCAAAAGGGCTAGTGACAATCTGGCATTCAGATTTAACTGCTCTTCACTTTTTGTTCGAAGCAATGACACATACCGGAAATCGCTATGATTAACAAAGTTGAAGTGGCACATGAAATATCCGGATCCAAAACGGATTACGTAGGAACTCGGAAATGGTAAGTTGAATAAATTACAAGTAAACCTCACTTACCAAAAACAAATCTTTGTTCTAGACAATATATATTTAAAAATAATACCTCATCAAATTTTCCTGGTTTTGGAAAAATGCCTACAAGACCACCGCCGTCTACAAATCTCAAAACATTTTTGTTATTTATGAGTTTCTTCAGCTCAACGATGTTTCCTTTTGGAACCAAAGTCATTCCATGGTCCGAAAATATCATTACATTTACGTGTTCTTCAAGACCATTATTCTTCAATTTCTGTAACAGTTCAACTATCGTCTCATCAACTTCCTTGATAGCTGCATTGGTTTGGTGTGAATCAGGGCCATATTCATGGCCAGCTTTGTCGACGGATACGGTATATATACCTGGAAGTACATAAACCACATAAGGTATTCATATACCTGAAAATATACCGTAAATTGGGATATTTTTGGCGTTGCTAACAATAGGCCACTTTCGTCATAAAATGAAGTGTTATTTTTGGCCGGTTAAATTTTGGTCATTTAATTATGTTTATATCACGTTTGAATTTGACCTAACTACTAATCGCAGGCTAAGCGGGGATAAACGTTTTATATTTTTCCCGATTTGTTTTGGACTAGATCTTTTTTAAAACCCGTTATCTAATTCTTCATTACAAAGATAGACAGTTATTTTTCATGCTAATTATGCTTACATTGAGTAATAAATCACAAGTAACCGGATTAAAAAACCATATAACTGATTTTTAACTAATTTTCCGGCCGTGGAATATAATAATGAAATAATAGAAAGCCAGATGACATATCATCATTTGGGAAATAGATACAAGATAAGATATAATTATGCATTTGAAAGTATAGATTCCAGGAAAGAAGTATACCACTGCAAGTATGGTTCCCAAGTAAGGTTTATATTGGAAGTAAAATTCCAGATATCTACACCCGGAAGTTTAGTTTCCAGATAAGATATAAACTGAACGTATAAGTTATCTACACCTAGCAGTTTTGATACCAGATAAGATATAAACTGAACGTATAAGTTATCTAAACCTAGCAGTTTTGATACCAGATAAGATATAAACTGAACGTATAAGTTATCTACACCTAGCAGTTTTGATACCAGATAAGATATAAACTGAACGTATAAGTTATCTACACCTCGCAGTTTTGATACCAGATAAGATATAAACTGAACGTATAAGTTATCTACACCTAGCAGTTTTGATACCAGATAAGATATAAACTGAACGTATAAGTTATCTACACCTCGCAGTTTTGATACCAGATAAGATATAAACTGAACGTATAAGTTATCTACACCTCGCAGTTTTGATACCAGATAAGATATAAACTGAACGTATAAGTTATCTACACCTCGCAGTTTTGATACCAGATAAGATATAAACTGAACGTATAAGTTATCTACACCTCGCAGTTTTGATACCTGATATATACAGCTGAATGTATAGATCCCAGATCAGATCTATACTACTGGAAGTTCAGATACAAGATGAGGTGTATTTAGTTTGAGGTATAGATACCATATATACACAAACCCAGTACCTGGTATTTCGGTACTAGCTGAATTTTTATACTTAAGCAATATTTCAGTTGGACAATACTACTTCAATTGAACTTTTAGAGTGGTTTTTCTTCGACAGACTTGGAAATAGTTTTAACTCATTCTTTGGCTTTGAATGGTATCACTATTTGTATCGGAACTCTGTATCTATTTTAAATGTGAGGTCAACTGTCGTATTGATAAAAAAAATTAAATAAAAAATCCGTAATATGTTCATGAGGAGTTGAAAACCTGTAACTTACTTACTGTGTATAAAGTAACACCTTCCGTTAAACTATGCAGAATCAGAAAAGTTCCGATTAAACGCCCCCTTAAATTTAAGAGATTAGAAATATAATACAAAAATATTTCCATGACATTACCAACAATATCTGCACAGTCTCTTTGGAATAAGTCTATACCATCGTCAAGTGCCCTCCTCACATCGTTTTGATCTGGATAATAAACCACACCATTTGTTCTACAGTATGTTGTTTTAATCCCGGCGGAAGTGATGTCACATGCTGGCCAGTCAAACATATAAGCACGCTTATTCTGAAATAAATCGACGATTGTAACGTATTATTTATATATGCCTCATTTGTATTCAATTGTCATAATCAACAATAGTTCAAAGTTCAATAACTGACCCATTATACACACACACACACACACACACACACACACACACACACACACACACACACACACACACCACACACACATATATATATATATATATATATATATATATATATATATATATATATATATATATATATATATATATATATATATATATATATATATATATATATATATATATATTTACTATTTCAATTCAGTATTAGTAGTGATACGTCTAAGGTGGTATTGTAAACGAAGATACTGTTGAAGACCACTCTCTGTCATGTGACTTTCATCACCACGTGACACAATTTAGAGCATATTTTTTGACAAAATGGCGGGCACCTACAGTAGTCCTTGTATCAGCTGATAAATGATAAAGTTCACATTAACACAAAAAGTCCTACAATTAACTCATAAACAATATCCTATATCTTAGAGTTGTTGGCTAGGTGTATGTTCCTGATTTGACTCAAAGTACATCAGTGTTAGTGACGGCGTATCAAAAATACGCTTCAGTTGTAAGTTTAAATGAATTATAGTCCATCCACTGATATTTATCTTGCTTATTTTTCTCTCTGTAATCCGATTAACAGCATGGCACCACATATCAGCACCTTCTTTTTTTTTATTCATTTTGATTTAATCTACTACCATAGTGAATTACCGCGACCAAAGTGTCCTAAAGTTTCTCAAAGTCACATGATCAATGCAACGTATTTTCTGGTCCGATACGGATATCGGAAATGCCGTATACCGGAAGATATTATTTGAGACAAAAACTGTAAATGGAATATCATAGTCTGATTAATAACTGAAGATAAAATCTGTGCATGGTATAATGTAGTACACTATGTAGCAGCAGATCAACATGTGTACCAGTGTTTACATCTATCTATTTAGTATTCATCCAAGCCCAGTTTAGTTCTGTGAAGTATCAAAATAGACTACATAAGTTTGTATCATTAAAGCATGATGAAAAATTACTAAAACTTGCATTGAAGGTAATTTTAAATAGCTAAAATTTCGAGTTTTGCAAGTGCTAGACCACGATTGCAGAAGTAGAGTTCTGCCGGAAGTAAGAAACGATGTACACTGACTTACCGGAATTGTCCAAGATTGCTAGAGCACGAGCTAAGTATTTTCTGATTATGCTGATTATGCGCAAATATATTGTATTATGAAATGTTTTATCTTCTTCTTTTAAAAGTTACAAATTTGAATTTGAAGATACACAGATATAGAACTTTCATTGAATTATTACGTTCATTGAACTCTGATGCCTTAGGTGCGCATACATACCGGACTGCATTATACTACAATTCAATATAAACCATACCATAGAGGCCCGATGTCATAACTTACGAACAAAATTAAGCGATTTGTCTGATTTTGTGAAATGTTCGCTAATTTTCATTATATATATTATTATCATTATTATTTGTTGTTGTTCCTGGTTTGTAACGGTAGACAAAGTTGCACATGACCAGTGTATATTTTCGTAAAAAATCACCAACGTATAAATGAGTAAAAGTAAATCATGAACTTAAAAATGTATGAAAGAAAATAAGCTAAAATCCAGCAACTTTTAGATCACACCTGACTTTCTGCTCTTGACCATACTGGTTGTCCTCCTTCATACCATTTGGATTTCCTCCACAGGGAATTTCCATATATGTACCATCCCAAATCGTTGTCGTACATGATATTTCCAACGATATTGTGATTTTGCGCGTGCAAACCTAGTAAATAATAAGACATGTGGACATATGATCTACAATTCACTAGTAACAATTCACGTGCAATTAATTACTAAGCAGGAATAAACAAAAACTTTGAAAATCGGACAAGAACGGAACTCTGAAAAGTCAAGAGGTAGAACCAGGTGCAAAAGAAGGTTTAATCACTTCGACCCTACAATTCATAATATACTTGTTTTAATCAATGGAAAGAGCATACCACTCAGATATGCAGGGGCGAAAGGGTTAATATCCCTTGATGTGTCTGACAGACATCTGGCAGCTTACAGACTGTATGCTGTAAGAAATATAAAACATCTCAGATACCAAAGTATAAATAGTTAGTATGTTCAGGATACAGATACAAATCCGTCAAAAATAGACAAACACAGACCTCTAAAATCCAAGAGGTGGGATCACACTGCAATATTCAGAACTCCATTAATATGCCATATTAACAACCAGCAGGTCCATAAGAACAAAATATAATAAAACAAGCTCAGATAAATTAAAAATGATGTTAATTACGTAATAAATCAGATTCTAATATCATTTTGTGGGGTGTATTGCACGGCTTAATGTGAATTACATTTGTTTACAAAAAAATGATAAAATATACCCGTCTGTTATCCAGCTACACTTATCAGAATTCAGAATTTCGATTAAGTGGCTGTATTTCAAGAAAATCTAAAAAATGTCCATTAATTTCCACATCGACAATGGTTACAAATGTAAATGATCCAGGTTTCGCAGGGGATCCTTAAGACAGGACATTCATTTTTATACAGTCCAGTATAAGGACACATAAAATATAGTAAAACCTGCTTCAGTGACCACCTGTGTATAAAGACCACCTGGTCACAAAGAAATTTTTGCTATCCCCAATAATACCATTTGTGAACAAATCAACCTCTATTTAAAGACCACCTCCCTATTAAGACCGGTTTTCTCGTGTCTCTAAGGAGGTCGTTATATACAAGTTTCATTGTATATAAAAACATAATGACATCGAATTTCGATCTTTATATGACTGGTCGTAACAAATAATTTTTTTACGATCTCGCGATTCGATTTCCACAAGGTAAGGAAGGGTTGGTTTACAGTGGTATTAAATGTACAACTAAAATGAATATGTTTTAGTTTTGGATCTATTTCAACATTCGTAGTAATTTCCGTTAAGTTGTTGCTCGGCTCTTCCGTGTTTCACATCAGACGTAAGTCCATGTAATAAAGCCCGTATTTATAAATGTCGATATTATGATCGCACATGTAAGGTTTCCTTTCAGCATTATTACATTATACTTATATTAGCAATAGACGCTGATTTCAAGGTTTGTCTGTAAAACCGAGCTGTCAGATAGATTGCTTACAGTTGTCACCACATATCCACGCTCAACTTACTGTGTTTTACATGACTTTGTTTTTGAATTTCACAAATTTTCTCTTCTTATACCTGTAAACTGGATGTTGAGGAATTTAATTTATATTTCTTGGATTTTTCTAAATTTCTGTAAAGCTTAAGGAAAATGCGAGCCCTGGAAGGATATCAATAAACAATTTATATATATTTAATTTCTTTTTTATTATTTTATTCGCATAAATCTGTTAATTTTTGTTTAGCGCCCAAAGTGGTCTTTTAAAAGTTTACATCTGACAAGAAATTGTGTTGTCAAGCCTTCTTGTATTTTTGTGTGTTCCTTCCAAGATGGCTGATGCCCTCTTAATGCAATATAGACAATATAAAAAAATCTCAGATACCAAAGTATAAATCAATAGGATGTCCAGGACATAGATACAAATCCGGAGAAATGGACAAACACAGACCTCTGGAAACCAAGAGGTGGGATCAGGTGCCATGGAGGAGTAAGCATCCCCTGTCGACCGGTCACGCTCGCCGTGAGTCCACAGTCAAATCCAATGAAACACGTGAGGAGTGAATCCTGCTAAATAACCTATGTCTGGAAATTAGACCTATTGTCTCTGTATCTAATGGACTTGGAGAAGAAATTAATTCTTGATTCTTGATTTAATGCTTGATAGTTCACATTAAATAGCTTGTTTTGGTTTGGATATCAGCATTCTAATTATTCCATTAAGACCATTAGGTACAGACAAAACATATGTACAATATATACAATATATCATGGTGAGTGATCACACAAAACTTATATAAGCATAACTTAATACACAAACAGCTACATGTAACATAAATGAGAGTTTATTTTCATAAAAGTCGTTCACTAGCACAATTAATACACACAAGATAAAAACAATGGTATTGTAATTATGGAGGACAAGAAGCATTTGAAAGAATAAAATGAATGATTTTGTATAGTCTCCTAAGCACGAGTAAAGAGATACTGTTTATATGATCATTATGAACAATTCATTGAAGACCTGTTCTTGGATATCTATGAAACTTATTTTCCAAATATAATTTTTTTTATTCATTGAAAAATTGACATTATAGTAAATAATGGTATTCATTCCCTATTGAACCGTGATAACATAAACTAAAGACTCTATCTTCTTGATTTTAGAATTCATGAATTAATTTTATCCAAACTCGACAGGACCTATTCTCATAAGAACCCGCAAAGCGGCAATGGTTACTTCAGGCTTCAATAGGGTTAAAAAGAGTCAAAACTTTGTACATGTACATGTTTAAAAATCTTCTTATGAACCAATGATCATATGTCCTTCAAACTTGCTACACACATGTTACCTGTTAATCAAGACGAAAACGAAATATGTTGGTAACGAACTAAGAAAGGCGCTTCAAATTAAAGGAACATTGACTGAGTTTACCTCCCAGAATTATTTCGATTTTATTGAACTTTTACTACTTGTACTTGATATACAATAACAAAGAAGTGTTATACACAGGCATATATAGCTTATATTTGATCTTAATCTTATTCCTATATATTTGGTGAAAATAAGATTTAGTGTGGTACCCATATACAAATAGTAAGGTTGATTTGATCAAGTGTTCAGCCTGGGTTTCTCAAGCAATTGTTATGCCTGTGTATATCTCAGTTTTTGCTGTTATATATGAATTTAATTAGTAAAGAGGGGGAAAATATTCTAAAAATGAAAAACACAGCTAATGTCACTTTAATTGCATAGGGTAGATTTATTTTTACAAATGAATTATTAACTCAGAATTGGTTGATGTTTCTGTAAAGTCTAAAGGTAATAGGTCAAGGGTCATAGACATCTACGTTAACAGAAAATACCAAAATTTCCGTCAGTCATTACACATTTTTGTTCTTCTCCTTAGGAAAGTATGCGTAAATTTTTCGACGTTTGGCTGAAACTGTTTCTATGGTAATTGTAATATGTGTTTCAATAATTGCCTTCAAATATTCGAGTGGTTTGTTTTTATTTTTATCTTGTTTAGAGTAATTGAAGTGCTGATACTAATTTACGTTAATTTTGTGTTTCTAAACATTTTCCTGAGCCGCTCTGGCCAAGTCAGTAACTCGTTCGACTCTTGGTCGGTGGCAATCGGATTAGACAGTAATAAAAACCCAGGCCCCGTGTCACAGAAGGTGTCGGCATGCTGAAGAACCCTCACTGATCAATGACCGTAAGTGCCGAGCATAGGCCAAAAATTGAAATTCTCACGGACACTACTCTCCATATGACTGAAAGATTCTTCGGTGGGGCGTTAAACAACAATATAACAACAAAAACAATTTAAACATTTTATTATGTAATGTGACACTTTAAAAGCCCATTTGTAAAATAGAATAAATTCTTGTTATGAGTCAGAGTCCAGGTAAAGCAATGTCTGTGAGTTAAAAGTTTTAAGGTTAAAGTTTCAAATTTTATGAACTTTTTTTTTAAACTTCCGTGGAGACTATTTCTGATTGAAGTCCTACAAAATTTCAATTTGTGCTATGGCCTGAAGCGAATTGCTGAATATTATTTGTCTTGTATACCGAACGCTTGATCAAGAAACAGTACCTTGTCTCGTGTGTCGCGGTTATTTGGCGGATTTCAACCAGATACCCGCCGCTACGCTCTATCATTAGACCAAAGCAAGTAGTTATCATCGTCAGAAGCAGTTTTAAGAAAAATGAAGACATACCAATGGATATCAGAGAGTCAAAGTCCATTAGAATATTGCAAATTAGATATTTAAATGGTCTCAAAACGATGTACAACTGGGAATACCGAAGCCGATGGGACCAGGTGTCCAGAAGGATTCGGCGATCCCCTATCAGCATGTCACACCTGTGGCATATGTTCCATACAAACTTGTTCGGTGAAAATGTCAACTTTAACAACGGATTCAACACAAAGAAGGATTGCAAACCCAGACAGGACGCGACCAGGCGCCCGGAAATACACAACACCCTGCCAGCATGCCATGCATATAAATGACTGATTGAGTTTAACTCCATATTATATTAATAAATATATGTTTACCTGTAACTGCCGAGTACATATTCGGAAAAGTGTTTGTAGGAAAATCCGGGATCATATATTCAGCCTTCACACCTCTCGCAAAAACTTCTTCAAAACCGGGTAGATAAAGCCCGTCTCTTGAAAAATAGTCCGATCTGAAGCCATCTATACACAGTAGAAGTAATTTCTTTCCAGTTAAAGATTCCGAGGTTCGTATTAATGATAACAGGAAACTAGTGACGATCACCGATGTCAATGTTTTCCACATTTCTTATCCGACAAATGGTCTGTGTAGCAGACACCACATACAAAGTAGAAATGCCTACGTGTCAAGTACGCAATCACAGCAGTAATATATAAAGCTTTAGGTCTAGATATCGCTGACAGATATTGACTGAACGAGCAGGCAAATATATATATATATATATATATATATATATATTATATATATATATATATATTATATATATATATATATATATATATATATATATATATATATATCAGAAGGTGCGACTAATGAATAATATTAATTTCTGAATTCCATTGACCCGCTTAACTGTAAGTCATAACACTCCAATAATAGTGCACATGGTATACATGTATATCATATAAATATAACATTCATGTGAGGTTGAAAATATGAAATATCATCCTTTCATGAATGCAATATCTTTTTATTATACCGAGCGTCATGTTTGTTTGCTTTAACATATTACCATAGGTATTTTTACATCTCGACCGTAACCAGCAAGCTAAAAAATAAAAAAATGGCCTACAAACGTTTTGGCTACGGCGAAAAGGGACGAATCGTACGTGCATAACGTTTGCGCATGTGATGTTCTTTGGAATATCATCCTGGCTCACTGGCACAAACCTTACGCGCATAACGTTTGCGCATGTGATGTTTTTTTGGAATGTCACCCTTGCTCACTGGCACAAACCTTACGCACATAACGTTTTCGCATGTGATGTTTTTTTTTTTGAAATGTCACTTTAGCTCACTGGCACAAACCTTACGCACATAACGTTTGCGCATGTGACAATCCAGCGATATATAATAAATAAAATATGTCGCTGATCACTTCAAAACATATCCAGTGATATGGAAAGCTTTTTTTTATAGGACTCATGGACTTTCCGTCCGCTAATTGGTTGTAACTATAACAATTTGTTTTGATAAAAAATAATCAAAAAAATTATGGTAAAAGCGCTGTACATCGATTCTTTTTTGATTTGTGTAAGCGTGTATGACTGAATAAGTCAAATGCATAAATGCATTCGAATGAAACTGTCGCGCTTAGACGTTTGGTAAGTATAAATCTTTAGGATGTCCAGGACATCGATATAAATCTGGTAAAAATGGACAAAGACGGACCTCTGGAATTCAAAAGGTGGGATCAGGGGACATGGAGGATTAAGCATCCCCTGTCGACCGGTCACACTCGCCATGAGAACAGTCAAATCCAAATGTAATACGTCAGAAACGAATCCGCGTCACAACTCGTACAGACGTCTCAACAAGCGCATACAAGGCTATTATAACGTCCGTAAAATTTGCGGAACGTTGACATCAACGCGGTTTTCGATACCTCTGTGTCAATGAGTAGATTACCTCTGTATATGAAATGTTCATATGTTGAACACGCCCTGGCATATCGGATCATTTTTAAATATAAACTCCATATGCGGGTGATCGTGTGATATTACTGCTTAAAAGTTGTCTGTGTCTACAGTAAGTAAAATACCTAAGCATAGCGTGTGTGTGCTTGATTCTGTCTTCTTATTTCTAGTTCGCTGGCTTATATCGCACTGACTTATGTATGAAAATTGTCATTATTAATTGACAATGCGTCGTCGATATATCTAAATATTGAATTAAAGGACACCACTAGCTTCATATTCTTGTGATTCAGCAGTTTCTGAGTAATGTCTGCTTCGTATAAATAAAGAACAGGCCAGCCAATTAAATACAATTACAAATTCCAGCGTCTTCTTTTATATCAACCTCAGTGTATTAATGTGTAAAATCAGAGTGATATATATATATATATATATATATATATATATATATATATATATATATATATATATATATATATATATATATATATTGTGATGCCTGTGAGCTCTAAGATTACTGTGGGTCCGAATTCCGTGGCACCACAACTCTGAACGTACGGGTAAAGAAAAACGACGTCTGCTCAGATCAAGATTTATTTTAGAACTCATTACATGCAAAACTCGAGACCGATCCCGAACGCGCATCACCGAACCTGCATCACACTACTCCCCCTTTTAATTGAAGTCCTTGAAACGTTTTGGCCGTTTTGATTCTCTGCCTGAACGGGTAACAATTGAATCCGAGCATAGATGGACTCTTTCTCTATCATTGTCCCCATCTGGGATGTCCAAATGTCCTGTAAGTGGCACGGTGGAGTCTGGACACTGTGTCCGCGACTCGGCATGACGCGCACGGTTCTCACTGTCACACTCCGTCATGTCTTCACTGTCTTGGACAGGTTCCGTATCCTCGAGGATGGGGGAACACTGCCTCTCCGTATCAGATTCTTCACTTCGGAGATTGTGTCTGCACCGATTAACCCAAAGGGGAATTGTATCCAAAACACACGGCTTGATCCTGTCGTGATGAAGTGTATGCGTTGATTTTTTTATCTTGGACATCATACAAAACAGGTCCATGCCTTCTTGTAACAACTGCGGGACCTTTCCAAAGGGGTTGAAGCTTTGGACTTTTCCCTACCCTTTTTGTAGTATCCATGATATACACAAGGTCCCCGATATTGTATTCACGTTCGAATTTCCTTATGTCATGCAACCGTTTCTGGCTAACTGATGCTTTTTTAAGATTTTCCCTGGCCATTGCAAAGCATCGTTGTATCGAATCCCGCAATTTCTCAACATAGTCCTCTTGGTCCTCTTCTTGTATTTCGTGTACCCCAAATACTACCTCCTCTGGCAAATGGACTTCCCGACCCAACATTAGACGATTTGGAGTCAGGCCTGTGCTGGTGTGTGGTGTGCTCCTATAAGCACCGGCTAACAGTGGCACATGTTCATCCCAATCATCCTGGCTCTTGCTGACGAAACATCTCATCATTTGGAGTAGGGTTCTGTTGAACCTTTCAACAAGGCCATTAGAGGAAGGATGGTACGGCGTCGTCCTAGTTTTGGCCAATCCATAGAGCTGACCTAAACGCTTTACCAGGTCACTGTCAAAATTGCGCCCCTGGTCTGTATGTAGCTCTAATGGGACACCGAACCGCGTGATGAATTCCTTCACAAGGACTTCAGCGACAGTCTCTGCTGTTTGGTCAGAGAGAGGGTAGCGCTCCGTCCACTTAGTGAATTGGTCCACGAGAACCAGTATATACTTGTTGCCTCTGTGTGATTTCGGGAATGGTCCAAGTATGTCCAGTTGAACTCTATCTAAAGGTGCTCCAGCCCGGTATTCCTGCATCCCCGCACGATTAGTATGTGTTGCTTTTTTACTCAAGGCACATTTTTGACAAGAAGCTATGTAAGTTGCAACTGTGTCTGTCATATTAAACCAGTAAAAATTCTGTCTTAATCGTTGCAGTGTTCGTTTAATACCTGGGTGCCCCGCAAATGGTGAGCCATGGGCCACAGCCAACACTTCCTGTTGCAGGGTATGTGGAATAACAAGCAGGTTACGTGGACCATCTGTGGAATTCCACCAATAGAATATAAGGTCATCTACTATCTTGAGTTGTTCCTTGCATAGCCAATAATGTCTAAGGGCTGGACTATATGCAAACATGACCTCTCTGCTTTCGGGGGGAAACCGTCCCTGAGCCATTCATGAAGGATTCTCAAGTCGACGTCTTCCAATTGTTTCTGTTTGACATCAAACTTTTTAGCCCCGTTGTCATCATGTGTGTGTAAGTCATCAGGTAATTGATTCACCTGACGCACAGTATGGACGGTTTTCACCTCTAGGTTAGGGAAAATCTTATCATTTACCTCTCTTCCTTGTGGCTGTAGATTAGGAATCACGTTTTCTCTTTTCTGATTCTCCTGAACCTTAAGATCAGGGGTCCTGTGCCCTCTAACCCTTTGGTCCTCGTATCGTTTAATGCTAAGAGGTATCACATCATCGACATCACTTTTGAATCTAGTCCAATTGTTGTGTGCCTTTGTACAGAAGTTACATCCAGCACAGGGTAGATCAGTTGGTGACTCTCCCACATTGTAACAATCACACTCGTCTTCTGACGGATAGCGCGACATGGCATCTGCATTTCCATGCTGGTGTCCTTTACGATGTTGGAGTACGAAATCAAACTGGCTAAGTTGCTCAAGCCACCGAGCCAACTGATCTTGTGGGGCTTTAAATCTGAAAAGCCATGTTAACGACCCATGATCTGTTCGAATAATAAAAGGAGGTAATGTTTGAATTTTTCAGTGAAATTAACAATTGCCAGAAGTTCTCGGCGGGTGACACAATACCGCTGCTGTCGTGGTTCCAAATGTTTGCTTGCATAGCTAATCACTTTTTCCTCACCATCTTGAAGCTGAGACAACACAGCTCCAATTGAATAGTTGGATGCGTCGGTGTCCAAAACAAACACACAATTTGGCACAGGAAATGCAAGAATTGGAGGGGAGGTTAACTTCTGTTTTAGGACCTCAAAGGAATTCTGTTGCTCTGGTCTCCATGTAAAGCAAGAGTTCTTCTCGGTGAGTTTATACAATGGACCTGCTATGTCTGCGTACCCTTCCACAAAACGCCTGTAGTAGTTTGTCAGTCCAAGAAATGACTGAAGATCTTTCACATTCTGAGGTACAGGCCAATCATTAATAGCCTTTGTTAAATCAGGGTTTGTCTGGATACCCTCTTTGCTGATGATGTGGCCCAGGAAAAGTACTTCTTCTTGGAAAAAAAAACGACACTTGGAAGGCTTCAGTTTCAGGTTGCTGTCTCGAAATCTCTTAAACACTTCCTGGAGATGAACAAGATGTTTTTCTACTCCTTTGCTTGCTATGATTACATCATCCAGGTAAATCAAAACCATATCCCATTGTAGTCCACGTAGGACAAATTCCATTGCTCGCTGAAATGTCCCTGGAGCTCCACACAAACCAAATGGCATTCGTGTATATTCAAAAAGGCCATAACGTGTAATAAAAGCGGTTTTCTTTCTATCGTCTGGATCAACTTCTATCTGATGGTAGCCTTGTTGGAGATCAATCGTGGAGAACACTGTTGCTCCAGCCAATGTGTCCAGGCACTCCTCAATATTTGGTAAGGGATACGAGTCTTTGGTGCTTACACTGTTGACTTTCCTATAATCGATACACCACCTGACCCCGCCATCTTTTTTTCTTACCAAGACAACAGGTGATGCCCAGTCAGATTTAGACGGTACAACTATACCACTTCTAAGAAGAGAATCAAGATGGTCTTTCTCTTCATGTTGAAACCCTAATGGTGTTCTCCTGACTGGTTGTTTAATTGGCCCTGCTGTGCCTGTATTTATTTTATGTTTAACAGGAGTAAAACACCCAAGATCCTGGCTGTCTTCTGCAAAAATATCTTGGAACTGAACAATCAAAGATTTTGCCTCCATTGTCTCCTCTGCTTGCAGTTTATCTGAAAAGGATTCTACCAGAGTTTTCAGATGATTTGGTACATCTAACGTCAAATCACTTGGTGTTATATCCTGCTCATTTTCTTCTATCTCCACCAGTTTTCCAAGGTGCATACCCGAAGGTAGCTTCACTTGTTTTACCGTTGGGTTGATAATACGCACTGGAATATTTTGTGTCATGTGAACCAAAACTGACCCGGTGTGTGCACCATTTTTGAGCGACGCTGGATCTAATACGCCAACAATATGGTCCGCTGGTTCATCAACCTTGCCAGAAACAATAGTCTCACTAAGTCAGGGCTCAACACTAAGGCACGTCCGACCGACCCTGACTAGTAAAAGATTGGTCCGGTCTAGTTAATTTGTGTCAAAGTAGCAACCACTTCAAATAGAATGAAGATCTATTATTAAAAAAAAATGTTGTAAAAAACTATTTTCTTCTTTTTGTAATTTATTTACCGATAGTGTGACATTTATTACATTACCGTTGATTGTGATAATAGATATGTTGCTGATATTACGCCGTATAGACTTACTTTCATTTCGTCAATTTGTCGCCATATATTGTAATACGGCCCTCTGGTGAGAGATTGGTATATAAAATAACCGGGAAATTGTAATATTACCAGGAAGACGCTTTAAAGCCACTAGAATTACACATTTCCGTCATTTTTAGATTATTTATACAACTAAGAAGAATAAACTATTTCAATGTGAGAAGGGAAAACATTGTTCAAGGAATTTTGCTACAAATTGTTACGAGTAGTTACGTCGGGTTTAATATCACACTAGTACTGATACGGCTTAAAATATGAAAAGCTAGATCGGTAAATACGAGGGACAATACCGAGAATATATCTTTTATTATAATGTTAAACCTATATTATTAACATTTTTTTTAAAAGTAAATTATTCCTAAAAATTTTCATTACGATGAAAATGAGCTTCAATCCAGTTACGTGTCCCGTCATTACGGTTACTGGCGTCTTTTCGGTAATTCTATGGACCCGCAAACATTCAGATTGAAAGTGAAACTGAAAGCTTCGGTCATAAAAACACAAGTGCGTGCAACTTCACTAGCCTAACCTAGGCATATTTTAATTTAACTGGGCATATTTTAATTTAAGCCGGCATATAGAATGGTACGTTTCTTTTTTGATAGTTTTGTTTGATTTTAGTCACGATATCTCTAATAAAGCAGAACAACTTACGATAACTATCGATATCTGACTACACTGAGTGACTGACGACGGCTTCTTTATAGTAATGGAGGCATAACTAGAGATGAGTGTGTATCAAGGAAATCAAACGGCAATCAGAATTTATTTTACAATAATAAGGCCTAAAAGAAAATTTCAAACTTACATACATACTTGCTTCTTGACTTCTATAAATAAATTGTCAAAGCATTCAAACTAACTGTATATTCAGGTTTTATTTTGTTCTTGATAAAATTATAAATCAGTGGAACAATCAGCATGAATACAGTGTACAAATTGAGGATAATTTACTTGCACCACTCAGAAATGACATGTATATTTTTATACTGTAACAAAATATACTTGTATTCCAGTCCTGTTTATTAGAGTCAGTAGGCTTGAGTACTCTAGAGATTATATGGAATTCTTTCAATCATGAAATAAATCATTAATTTCTTTTTATTCTTATTTGTTTTTTATGTTGTTTTAAAAAATCATTTAAAGCAGTAAATAGCATTTAATGGTGCAGCAATAGCTACAAAATGAGACATAGATATGCACAAGTCCTCTGCCTGTTGTCGAGTTCTTGGGGCAATTTATGAAATTAATATGTGAGCTATATTTTACCACTTATTAAAAAATATAAATTAGTGTTTTCATTAAAATCTCTAGATATAGCGTACCCTAATAAAGTAGGATATGAAACTCTGGAAGAGAGATATGATAGATATGATGTAACAGAGGTCAGGTCTAGTGATGTTGAGGTCAGGTCTAGTAAAATTTTCTGGTACTGGTCCGACCGGTCTAGTTCTTTTTAAAGTTAATGTTGAGCCCTGCTAAGTGGTAATAAAGTTGTGTCCATCGCAACTTGCACTCTTGCCAGATGATAATCATCATTCTCTTTACTTTTCCCAACTATAACGTCACCATTGATAATCAGATCACCTTGTCTTGCAATGACCATAGCATCTAAGGCCTCAAGAATATCTACCAATAAGTGCATTGTCTCGTATGGGGTGAACATAAAACAGGCCAATCTTATAGTTGACTCTCCAATGACCAACTCAACAGACATTACTGAAGGCCTCCATCTTCTGCCATCTTCGGCATTCATCAGATTAATCGTTCTTTGGCCATCCAATTCAAGATCCAGTAATCCAGCGAAATCTTTAGACAGGATGGTAACATCAGCACCAGTGTCAACAATGGCATTAGTGTTTTTATTTATCTTGATAGGGACCATAATCGATTTACCCCCTACTTTCTTGCCTATTTTTAGAATTGGCCTTATTGTGTCATCCTGCTGGTACTCTTCCTCACCACTTGTGTTTTTACTGTTAAGAGGACAATCCTTTTTTAAAATGGGATTGGTCACCACATTTGTAGCATCCGTCTTTTGACGGTGATGATTTGTTCTGGGGCAATCTTTTTTCATGTGAGACCTATCACCACAAACATAACAACCTTCTCCGGTGAGTGAGGGTGATCGTTGTCGCTTACGTAACAGCTATTTTTCTCAAACAGTTCTCTGAGCTCTCTAATCTCATCTTGTAAGGTTTTCTGGCCTTGCAATTTTGACTTTAACATGTTTACTGCAAATGGCAAGAACAATCCTGTTCATCTTCCCAGGACACCCGTCTAGAGTATCGTCTAGATTCGTTATCACGACCGATTTTCGCCTTGTAGTTGTGCTGCAAATGCACCACAATATCCAGCGCTTCAGATATTGTTTTTGGTCCTTTGTTCAATGCCTCATACCCAACTCGTGTGCTCCTGTAGCCTTTCAAAAAAGCCTCAGCTGCAAGCTCTTCTTGCAAGCTAATACTGACAGTAGGGTAAGCAAGGGCTACTAATCTTCTGGTCTCCTCAGCAAATTCGTCGTCAGTCTCACTTCTTTGACGGAGATCTTCCAAACGTTTTCTAGCAGTAGTGGGTGGATCCTTTCTGTTAAACCTATCCTCCATCATTTTGACCAATTGAGAATAATCATCTTGTACTGATTGTGGGAGAGTACATGAAAACTTACTGGCATGTCCCCTTAGACATTCTACAAATCTGTCAAGTTTTTCCTCGTTAGACCAGTCATATCTTTTGGCTGCCCTCTTAAAAGGTAACATGAACCCATCCCAATCTCCAGTTCCGTCAAATGTAGGGAGTTTTTGATGTGGAATGTCAGACTTCCTTGTTCTCTCACTGGGAAATGGATGTCGACTAGACTCAAATTGACTTATTCTGTCAAGCAACGGTTGGAATGGTGGGCACACTGACCCTCGTCCTGGGGTAGATGCAAAAGGTCTGGGACTAGCGCTGGCACTACTATATTGAACTGTGTCTCCACGATCTCGATGGGCTCTATGGTCTGTATGCCATTGGTCCATTTCGTTCCCAAACTCAGTGGAAAACCTGGCTCCACGATTTCTAGACTCATTGTAAAACCTGGGGCTGTCCCCACGGCTTTCAAAGTCAATAGGAAACCTGGGGCTGTCCCCTCGATTCCTATTATGACTAGACGCACTGTTGGGCGAGTCGTTGATATCCGTCTGGCTGTCAACAAAAGGTCTCTGCCTGGGGCTGTCCCCGCGACAAAGTGACCTTTCTAAAATCCCTGTAACCGACTCTGCAAAACGGTCAAATGAACTTTGGTTGTCCTTGTATTGTTGAGTTAACTGTACCTGATTTGCATTCATTTCTTGTATGGCACCTGTCAAATCACTCATTTCGTTACCTATTCTTTCAAGGATGCGCAGGGATACATCATTGAATCCTTCTCTAGAATCCATGTCCATTCTCTTATATCAATGGCACAATATGAAAATACTCTCAAGTGCTAAAATGCTATTTATAACTAGTACTGGAGCCTATATGGAGTTTTTTTGATGCTGCAGCACAAACCATATGATTGAAATAATGCTACTGGTGAATGCTAGTGAATAAAGTACACAGATGTTATAATGCATGAAATTCTTGCACTAAAAAATTGGTAACCACCTCACTTTTTTTTTTTTTTTTACAACGAAAACAACTCCTGAGGGTCAACCCTAATGTCTAGTACCTCTGGATCACACCAACACTCCTTCAGTATATCAATCTGAAGCCTGCGCAGCCACTTCTGGCAAAGTATCTCTGTTGGGTGAATACCGTCTTTGAGTAAGTTGTAATTTACACTCTGTCTGTTTTTAGATCTGACTTTTATAATATCAAGATCAAATCTAAGGGTATTTCTCCCTAAAGATGTGTTCAGTTCATTCACAGCAGAGTTGATTTTACCAACTTCTCGTTTTACAATTTTATCGGTTTCCTGAAAAATATTTGGATTAGGGTGTTGCTTTTTGGAGTTATATTGTACGACTGAATAAGGTGGAATACAAATAAATTTGACAGTACCTCCAGCAGATAATATGAAGGTTTTCAATTTATCAAATTGTATTTCAACTTCTTAGCTTGCTGTACCTTCTGCTGAGTATCGTAAATCTATATAGCCACGGCGACCAATCTTTTTGGTTATATCACATGTACCCAGAAGGACATATAAGACTATTGGTTTTTTAAGGTCTTTGACCAAGGTTGGGTAGTCAGAAATAAATGACTCAACTGCTGTTGTTGTTCTGCTCCCTGGCTGACACTTGAAAATTAGTGGAAATCCTGGGGTTGTAATTCTTCGGATACGGTCCCCCTGACTGTCAGACAACAATACTGCTATACGATCATTCTCCCTGTCTGGTATGACTACAGGATGGTTTTCTATATACTTCTCAATATTGGAGACACTCATCTACAAATATATACTCAAAAACAAAAATTAACA
Organism: Atrina japonica; assembly: GCA_030159075.1. Taxonomy (NCBI): domain Eukaryota; kingdom Metazoa; phylum Mollusca; class Bivalvia; order Pterioida; family Pinnidae; genus Atrina; species Atrina japonica. The sequence continues at coordinate 418,508 of BROG01000498.1, read as the reverse complement.
AATAATAGACATTTACTTTTGGGCACGACCTGTACCTGTTAATCTGACTACTCTGCAGATTTCAACAAAAGTAAGGAATTAACAAATAATAGACATTTACTTTTGGGCACGACCTGTACCTGTAAATCTGACTACTCTGCAGATTTTGAACAAAAGTAAGGAATTAACGAGTAATAGACATTTACTTTTGGGCACGACCTGTACCCGTAAATCTGACTACTCTGCAGATTTCGACAAAAGTAAGGACAACAATGTAGAATAAACACGAAACGAACTAAGTGTTATGAAATATAACAGTAATTACAAGTGTTGACTTCGAAAAGGCCGATTCTGACTCGATTCAGGTATCAACAAACCTTCACTACCGTGACCTGCTGTCCGGAATGGCGCCAATTCCAGTCCGACTAGATCTTTCGCCTTGGCCGGAGAAATTCCACCTCGATTAACTACAAAAAAAAAAATAAACCACTTCTGACACCAATGTGATGCCTGTGAGCTCTAAGATTACTGTGGGTCCGAATTCCGTGGCACCACAACTCTGAACGTACGGGTAAAGAAAAACGACGTCTGCTCAGATCAAGATTTATTTTAGAACTCCTTACATGCAAAACTCGAGACCGATCCCGAACGCGCATCACCGAACCTGCATCACAATATATATATATATACACACACTCGCACATAAACATGCACTCACATACACAACCGGATATACGAATGTATTGCTTCATAGTTCATGGTTATCATAATGACATCAAACAAGAATATATAAAACTAATACTAAACAACCAACGTAATGGAGAAATGTGAATAAAATAAACGAAAGTATGTGAAAAGGTGGAGTCTGGTAAACGAATGCGAGTCGAGTGTAAATTTTGAGGAATAAAGCATAACATTAGACTCTGACTATGTACCTACTGTTCAATATACATGTACATAAGGGAATAATTCCAGTCAGGAATAGAACGTTTTTTCCCGTGCAGCTTGTCACACTAACCGGAAAGTGAGTAGATATCATCCGTATGATAATCAAAAGATTACGCCGCACCGCCATCTTATGTAAATTGGACAATATACCCGGAAATCCCATTAACGTGATATCACAGAATTAGACCCAGCGTTTCATGGGTGTATGCATCAGTAACTGTCATCAAGCACAAACTAGTCCGCTTTGCTGACAGAATTTTGACCGATGTATATGTATTAATTGGGGTCATTCAAGGTCATTCAACCTTGTAGCACAGATGCTGAATACCTCTGGTCTTGCTTTGGTTTGATTTAACGGGTGGTGGGAAGTCTACTTAACCCTTTCACCCTTGAGTAACTGAATAGTATCCTCTGTTAATGATATAAAACAATCTCAGATACCAAAGCATAAATCAATAGGATGTCCAGGTCATAGATTCAAATCCGGCAAAAGTTGACAAACACGGACCTCTGGAAACCAAGAGCTGGGATCAGGTTCCATGGAGGAGTAAGCATCCCCTGTCGATTGGTCACACCCGCCGTGAATCCAATGTCAAATCCAATGAAATACGTGAGGAGTGTATCCTCGTCACAATTGGTACGGACGTCTCAACAACCGCCAACGAAAAGGCAACTCAACATTTCACTTAGTGAAACAGAGTAGTCGCAAAAAAGACTTTTATACCGACCATAAAATTTGCGGAACGTTGACATTAAACGCAGTTTTCGATATCCCTGTGTCAATAATTTGTCAGTGAGTAGTTTACCTCTGTATATGAAATCTTCATATGTTGTACACGCCCTGGCATATCGGATCATTTACGAAATATAAACTCCATATGCGGGTGACTGAGGAATATAACTACTAAAATGTGGAAAATTTACGAAATCCGAAATCGTCGCGTTTATCGTATAGCTTAGTTGCTAATTTCCCGTCTGTGTTTATATTAAGTAAAATGTCTAAGAATGAAGCGTGTGTACTTGATTCTGTTGTATCTTTAATTTCTAGTTCGCTGAGATATATCGCATTGACATGTGTATGAAAATTGTCATTATTAATTGACAAAACGTCGTCGATATATCTAAATGTCAAATTAAAGGACACCGTTAACTTTTTCTACTTTTGATTCAGCAGTTTCTCGATGAAGTCTGCTTCTTATGAATAAAGGAACAGGTCGGCCAATAAAGGAGCACAATTGGTTCCCATAGGAATGCCGACAGTTTGTTAAAAGACCACGTCTCCGAACATTACAAATATATTGTCTATTAGAAATTCCAGCATGTTTTTTATATTAACTTCAGTATATTTATGTGTAGAATCAGAGTGGTGGTTGACGAAATAAGTATCCCGATAGCAAATCACTAGATATTTAAATTTTCGGGTATCACCTTTTGTGAAAAAAAAACAGTTGTCTATGATGCTGAAAAGTCTTTCTTTTAATTTTTTATGTGGAATAGTAGTGTAAAGAGTGGAGAAGTCATAAGTTTTGATACTGTGAATTCGAGAAAAATTGTGTGCCTTCAAATTTTCTAAAAGCTGTTTAGAATTTTTAAGTATCCACATCTAATTTACACCGCTTCTGGAATAAGTAACTGTAGAGTATTGTTGAAGTATCTCCTTAACGGCTGTCAATATCTTTGTAAGGAGTAAAGATAAAGGTTTGGTAGTACATTTGCTTGATCCTGCTATGTATCTTTGCTTATATGGGGTTTTATGAAGTTTAGGTATCCGGTATAAATGTGGTAGCTCGAAATCGGTATCCGTTGTAGTTATATCAAATAAGCGTAATTACACGGACACGTGACTTTGAAGGATCTCATCCTTTGAAAGTGAGCTACGTGTGTATATAGGATTTCCAGAATTCGTATTAAACCCAAGTTCTTCTAATAAACAATTATAGTAATGTGCCTTACAAATAAAAACTATATTATTTGAGGCTTTGTCTGCTGGTACCAGTACATATTGGTCAAGTAATCTATCAAGACCAATATGAAAAAAATGAATATTACGGAGTTTTGAAAAATCTATGTGTAAGCAAACGTCTTGTTTATTTGCTGTGACATAATATGAATTTAGGTCGGTTCCTCTGAGACTGCTCGAGGAAAAGCTCATTGCGTCAAGAGTCAAATGAGCAGCCAAAGCCTGAGCGTTAAGATTCCACATGTTATCCGTGAGAACACGACTCCGAAGAGGTAACTGAAATACTCACTGACATCGAGTATATACATAATTTGCGATACACACCGACATCGGGTATAAACATAATTTGCGATACACACCGACATCGGGTATAAACATAATTGGCGAATGTGGTGGCTGAAAAACGTTGTCATATGGTAAGTGGTTATAAGCATGTGCGAGAAACACAGAAGAACAGCAGAAACACATTATTAGACCATTGGGTCTTCTCAAATGTGCGAAAAACAGTTGGCAATGATAATTACGGGGTATCAATACGTATATATACAACAAACTTAATCTGAATTTAGGACAGTTTGTTTGCGACTGCGCCATTGGATCAGAAGTCAAATGCACAGCCAATGTCTGTACAACAGTAATATTTTTAGATCTCAAGTGTCATTAGATCTAAATAAAAACTCTCGGTACTCCGACTGGGAAAGGTATTGTTTGATTTTCAGGGGATCATCAAGACAGGTGATTTTATGTTTAGTATCGCCCTTGTCTACAACGAAGATTTTGATTTGATTTGATTTTTTGTTTTACGCCATACTCAACAATTTTTCAGTCAGATGTTGGCGTCCAGTTTTTATTGGTGGAGGAGAAATCCCGGGTGGAGGAGAAATCCCGGTTACCCCTGTAAAGACCACCGACCTTCCGCAAGAAAACTGGCAAACTTTCCTACTCAATTCGAAATGACCCTAGGGGGATTCGAACCAGAGGTGAGAGGCCGTGTAATTTAAAGCGCAACGCTCTAACCACTCGACCACGGAGGCCCCACAACGAAGATTATGCCATCATATTTTGCTTTGCCAGATTTTACAGTCATGACAGTCCTTAGCTAACTTGCTTCTCTGTCGAGCGAGACCCTGATTGATCGATATCCCTCTACGCCCGCTAATTTTGGACAGTTTGTGGCTATTTTTGATAAGTTTATGACGAGCATCATAATTAGTTATTCTAGCTATAATAGCCCGTGGTTTCGTCTGGGAGATCGGACGTACACGATGAGAAACTTCGATATCATCTTTCTGAATAGGAAATTCAAGATCCTTTGCAAGGTCCAGGACGACTTTGTTGGTATCAGTCTCTGCCCCCGGGACGCCAAATATGCGTACACAGTTTTTCTTCCCATACTGTTCCAGCTCATCGATACGTATGTGTATATATTTGTTTTCAGTTGACAACTGATTTGAACATGTAATGAGGGGAGCTAAACTGGCAGAAATCATGTTATTGACATACTGGACAAAACAGCCTCTACGAGTCGTGGTATGTCGCCTTCAGGGAGAAACACTCCGGGAGTGGGTGGATTGGGAGTCTGGGGACGTATTCCAGAAAGTCCCGCTATTGGAGTTAAAGTGAAAGGGACATCATGATTTGTTGGTACTGATGGGCTAATAGACTGGATAGGTAGTATAGACTGCGCATGAGCACCAAGTTGGTTAGAAAATGTAAGTGGTACCTAATTGACACGCCGAGTTGTAATAGTGATGGGTGATGATTGGAACGGATCCATTACAGGATGGGATGTGCGATCCTGCGGTCTAAATCTTGGTTAAAGCTCAAACTAATAGAATTTTCCTTTTGTTTTTTACTAATGTGTGTCAATGAATCAGATTCACTGCTAGTGTTTGACGATAGATTGCGTTTTGGAGTATTTGTAGGTTTAGCACTCAACATTGTAGGTTTCACATAAGCAATAAGTAATTGACTACAATTTAGAATGAATGACTGTCTTAACAGATCTTGGTAAAATGAATCCGATATATGGTCTGGTGAGACAGTAAAAACTGGAGGTCCCGTGTCATAGTAGCTGTCAGCAGGTTAAAGATCCCTCACTGCTCAATGGCCGTCAGTGCCGTGCATAGGCCAAAATTTGAAGCCTTCATCGGCATTTGGTAACGTCTCCATATGAGTGAAATATTCTTATGTGGAGCGTTAAACAACAGTAAACAAGCAAACAAACTTAGGTGTCTGGGAACTTGACCTTTGATCCCATGACCTTGAAATTTTGTCAAAATGACTTCCATAAGAGGGTGACCTGGCAATTTCGGCCCTATTGTCTTTTTGTCGATCTTTGCATGCCGATAAGTTTTGCTTCTTTCACTTTTACTCTAGCTATTATACTTTTCAAGATAATGTCATAAAACATTCACTTAAAAGGGGAGATAACTCCCATAATTTTAGCCCTATTGACATTTTTGTAGATCTTTTTGTGCTGAACATTTTTGTTTCTTTCACTTTAATTCTAGCTTTAATATTTTCATCCAAAAACATGAAAAATCAACTTAAAAGGGGAAATTACTCCAATAATGGGTGACCTGACAATTTTGGCCCTATTGACATTTTTGTAAATATATAGTGCTGAACATACTTTTCAAGATAATGTCAAAAAACATGAAAAACCACTTATAAGGGGAAATAACTCCCATAAGCAATGACCTGACAATTTTAGCCCTTTCAACTTTATTGTAGGTGTTTGCATGCTGAACATTTTAGCTTCTTTCACTTTCTCTTTATCTATTATACTTTTCATGGTAATGTGAAAAAACATCCAACGAAAGGGGAAATAACTCACATAAGGGACGACCAGAAAATTTTCACCAAAATAAAATATTGGTAGATTTTTGTAAGCTGCTCATTTTAAGGTAATGGTTTTTTCTCTAGCTTCAATAATTTTGGAGATACATGTATTAAATAAAAAATATCTGCTGACTCGTTCGTTCTATCAGTTTTGAGTTATTTGTTACACAATTGTACCCTGTGTTACTGAAGTGCCCCCTAGTGGCTTGTTTATGAATAAATTTCATTTCCGTTTGCAAACTTTGTAGATATTGACTTAACAATCAGGCATACAAAATTTGAAAGTCATCTGATCATTGGTTCATGAGAAGAAGATTTTTAAAGATGTACTAAGTTTTGGTCCTTTTTAGGCCCCTATGGGTCCTAGCCCCTTTTCATTTGCAAACTTTATGCGGCTTCACATGGGGATGCTACATTAAAATTGATCCTCTGGTTCTTGAGAAGAAGTCAAAAACATTTAAATGTTAATGACCCACGACAGACGACAACAGACGAAAGACGATCGTAATAGGTCACCCTGACCTAAAAACTCATGTTCTCTGAGTACACTGTATGATAAACATGACCTGCATCGAGACCTTCCAAAATTTCTCCATCTCGCACCATAACTAGCAATAGATCCTATCAATAAAAATAATACTGAAAACAATTTGCAACAATTTATTTGTTTGTACACAACAATACATACAGATTCCAAATACACTGCAAAAAACATCAACTGTCTCTATTCCAACAAGATACACAATCACTTGGCCGGAATTCAAGTGTACAGTCAGTATGAGCTGTCATCATATACTGTCACAACATGCTGTCAATATCACAAGTACTGTGAATGCGGTTTGTATATACTGTCATTATAGACTGTCAGTATACCATGCAGGCAGACAATATTGTCAGCATAATGATGTCAGTATGTTGTCATTATATACTGACAGTAAATGTTGTCAGCATAATGATGTTAGTATATGTTGTCATTATAAATTGATATGTGATGTCAGTATAATGAATTCAAAAATTTTTACAGTATATTGATGCCAGTATATTGTCATTATATTGACAGTGTATGTTGTCAGTATAATGATTTCAGTTTATACTGATAGTACACTTTATGTCAATATAATGATAATATCATGTCAGTATGTTGCCAATATATAGTGACAGTATAAGCTGCCAATTTATGACAGTACAATGATGTCAGTATGTTTTCATTATATGTTGTCAGTATATGCTGTCAATATAATGATGACAGTATTCACTGACAGTATATGATGTCAGTGTAAAGATGACATTTTAATGATGTCAACATATGATGTCTTGCCATATTATTAAATTCAAAGCTATAAAACAGATTACTAGTCCATTAATCCCTTGACTTAGAAATGTACACACACATACAAAGATATATATATTTATACATTGTATCTGCTATTTATGGACATCACTTGGGGGTCCATCTCCTGTCACTGGCAGTTTAAGTCCGACTAACCGCGCACTTTCTTCTATAGATCTTTCACTGCCGCTATATCTACCAATCAGCTCCTGCAATAGATGAAATAAAACCAATGAGATTGCATCACATAAAGTTAAGAACTGATGTTTTATAGCCAAGCTTTCATAATAGAAAAACCTCTCAAAACTGCAAACTCCCCATGACAATTCCCATGACAGACCACTCCCATGACCCATCACCTCATGACAGACCACTCCCATGACCCATCACCTTATGACAGACCACTCCCATGACCTCATGACAGACCACTCCCATGACAGACCTACTCATGACATACCACTCCCTGACAGACCTACTTATGACTAACCACCTCAAGACAGACAACCTGATGACAGATCATTCCAATGACAGACCACTCCCATAATCCATCACCTCATGACAGACCACTCCCATGACCCATCACCTCATGACAGACCACTCCAACTATTTTTGAGAGACTTCATGAAAGACCACCTATCTGAGACCAATTCTGAACACCACTTAGTTTTTTTTAGAGGCCACCTGTCCTTAGAAACTACATTTCATTGGCAACGGTGTGATCTCTCCAGACATGTTCTGCTGTATTGGTAAAGAACATAAGAATATTTTTTCAACATTGAAAAAGAAGCTGATTACTTACAAAATAGACCTTTCTTATTTTTTCCATTCCGTCATGGTTAATATGTTAGCATAGCGAGCTCTTTATTGTGAAATGTTGCTATGTGTACTATGGGCTTTAAAAAGTTTACTAAATTCCAAAGTAGGGCTGTCATTGATAGACTCGATATCAATATATCGATACACATATTGATTCGATATGATAATTGATACACTTTTAATGTATCGATATATTTAATTATGCATTTCAGAGGTTGTATTTTCTTTTTGCAATTTCCAAAATTTTCCATTTGTTTTACTTCATGTTATTGAACTAAGGTATATTTTTGTCTAGTTGTTCAATTTATTCAGTTAAATGATGTTTTCCTTGCAATGATTGCTTTTTCATCTTCAGATGGTCAAATATACACGGGGAACCTCCATGTCAAATTTCAAGGAGATCTCTTCAAACCTTTCAGAGAAATAGCAATAACAAACTTCCTATGGTCAAAATCCAAGATGGTCGCCTGTCCACCATATTGGATTCTGATCTCTCTGAAAATACAATATGCACATCTAGGACTTATGGGGAACTTTGATGTCAAATTTCAACGAAATCCCATCAGTCCTTTCTAAGATACAGTGATAAGAAAATTCCTTTGGTCAAAATCCAAGATCGCTGCCTTTCGGCCATGTTGGATTCCAATCTCTTTGAAAATGTAATATGCATACATTTGTATCTAGACCTCAATGGGAACATTCATTTCAAATTTCAAGGAGATCCCTTCAGTCCTTTCTGAGAAGCGGTTACAAACTTCCTTTGGTCAAAATCCAAGATGGCTGCCTGTCAACCATGTTGGATTCCAATCTCTTTGAAAATGTAATATGCACAACTAGATCTCAAGGGAAACCTTCATGTCAGATATTAAGGAGATCCCTACAATCTTTTCTGAGAAGTAATGGTAACAAACTTCCTATGGTCAAAATACAAGAAGGTACCTTGTCAGTCATGCACAATTATACCTAAAGGGGAACCTTGACATCAAAGTTCAAGGAGATCCCTTCAAGACTTTCTGAGAAATGGTGGTAACAACAATTGTTTCTGGATAAAAAGAGGAAACGAATATAATTGAAATATGTTGTATAGGTTGCTTTCATTTTGAACAATACTTAAAGATATAAAAGGAAGTCCCTCTTTTTTCAGCAGCGATATATATAAATATATATGCTGTTACATATATTTTTAGTGAAGGACTCGAATTTTACAAGGCTGCAGTTACCGTGACAAAATAATCACTTTTATTTTTAAAACAGGGAAAACGTTTTTATTAGGGTCAGCAGAATTAAAAAAAATAAAAAATCTCAATTCTATTATTTTTTTTAAAGTCTGGAAATTCAGGTCGCCGGATCAGTAAACCAACAAATTAAAAAAGTGTTGCCTTAGGAATGATTCAGTCCCGGAAATCGAGTGTGGCCTTAGGAATGATTCAGTTCCGGAAATCGTGTGTAGCCTTAGGAATGATTTAGTCCCGGAAATCGAGTGTGGCCTTAGGAATGATTCAGTCCTTGAAATCGAGTGTGGCCATAGGAATGATTCAGTCCCGGAATTTGAGTGTGGCCTTAGGAATGATTCAGTCCCGGAAATCGAGTGAGGCTGCAGGAATGATTCAGTCCCGGAAATTGTGTGTGGCTTTAGGAATGATTCTGTCTCAGAAATCGAGTGTGGCCTTAGGAATGATTCAGTCCCAGAAATTGAGTGTGGTCAGAGGAATGATTGAGTCCCGGAAATCGAGTGTGGCCGTAGGAATGATTCCGTCCCGGAAATCGAGTGTGGTTGTGGGAATGATTGAGTCCCGGAAATCGAGTGTGGCCGTAGGAATGATTCCGTCCCGGAAATCGAGTGTGGCCTTAGGAATGATTCAGTCCCGGAAATCGAGTGTGGCCGTAGGAATGATTCAGTCCCGGAAATCGTGTGTGGCCTTAGGAATGACTGTGTCTCGGAAATCGAGTGTGGCCTAAGGAATGATTCAGTCCTTGAAATCGAGTGTGGCCATAGGAATGATTCCGTCCCGGAATTTGAGTGTGACCTTAGGAATGATTTAGTCCCGGAAATCGAGTGAGGCTGCAGGAATGATTCAGTCCCGGAAATTGTGTGTGGCCTTAGGAATGATTCTGTCTCGGAAATCGAGTGTGGCCTTAGGAATGATTCAGTCCCAGAAATCGAGTGTGGTCGTAGGAATGATTGAGTCCCGGAAATCGAGTGTGGCCGTAGGAATGATTCCGTCCCGGAAATCGAGTGTGGCCTTAAGAATGATTCAGTCCCAGAAATCATGTGTGGCCTTAGGAATGATTCCGTCCCGGAAATTGAGTGTGGTCGTGGGAATGATTCCGTCCCGGAAATCGAGTGTGGCCGTAGGAATGATTCAGTCCCGGAAATTGTGTGTGGCCTTAGGAATGATTCCGTCCCGGAAATCGAGTGTGGCCTTAGGAATGATTCAGTCCCGGAAATCGAGTGTGGCCGTAGGAATGATTCAGTCCTGGAAATCGAACCAATCTCTGCACAGAGTTGTTGGTCCTTGCACTCCTCAACAATCTCTTTCACAACTAAAAAGAAGTCCCAAAAACATGTGGCCATGTAACCTACAGAATGTATATAAAAACCAAATTTCACAGACTTAGAGTAAAGAATCTTTTCACAAAAATATAGTCCCTATTTTTTATATCCGAATGTGGCCTTTTTTAAAAGTGTGGTAATTCAGTCCCGGAATTTGAGTGTGGCCACCTCGGAAAAATAGGAATTTTTTCAATGTCAGCCAATGTCAGCTTTAAAGATAGGCAAAACAGGCGGATACCTTATAAGCAGTAATACTTGCAGACAGAAAAAACAATAAACAGATCAAAATACTGTATACAGGGAAATTTTGGCCCCGTTTTATTTTTGCCCCTTTTGCCCTGATCGTCAGTGGGCAAATTCAAACTGGTAAATTAATCTATTTTTAATGATAAAAGTATGGGCGAATTTAAAACTTGGCGAAACCGTTTGCAAGTGCATTAGGGTGAAAATATCATGGGGCTAAAATAACCCAGTATACATGTACAGTAATAATACAGTCTTCAATATAAGTACAAAGACACATACTTCTGTTATACGATTACTTTGTAACAAGCACAGGTAAGTTTCACCAACATGTTTCATTTCCTGTTCTCCGCGACACACCTTTCCCCCTGTTATTCTGTACTTTTTGAACTGATCGATCATGTAGTTATAAGCTGGGGCATCTCGAAGCTTTCCCTGTAAACAAAAGCACAAAATGGAAACAATTGTCCAAGTGTCTATTTTTCCTTCTAGCTGTGACTAATAGCTGATAACGGAGGACTCTCTTACACTTAATTAACAAATCAAAGTCACTTGTATATACAGTGGAATCTTGTTATGTCGAAAGCTTAAGAGTCAAATTCCAGATATGTCAAAATTAAATGGACGGTCTCAATTTTTAGGGATTGAAAAAATATGTTGACAAAAATTTCGGCTAAAATGTGTATCAAAATCAGGATATATCCAGGTAAAAGGAGCGGTGCAGTGAATTTTGAGATATATATATATATATATAAATATATATATATATATATATATATATATATATATATATATATATATATATATACTCAGAAAGATCTGGGCCCAAAGTCACCAAATTTACTCAGTTCTCAAGCTCAACTAACTATTTATGATTTTAAGGTTAAAACATGCAAAATTTATTCTGTAACTTGACATGTTTGTATATTGACAGCATACAGTTGTAAATAATCATCAAAATTATTGCTCATTTGAAGAAAACTTCCGAAATTATTTTAAAATAGTTGAGTACGTACTCAAATTTTGAGTACTGTACTGAACATATTTATTCATTTTTTTACAGGAAAATTCATAAATCTAAATGATGTAAATTAATAATATGTTTCCTAACCACTCTAACCCGAAAGTTTTATAAACAGTTATAATATAGTCAAAATAATGAAATAAAAGTTGAGCTTGAGTATTGAGAAAATTTGGTGATTTCGGGCCCCGGAGTACATCTGCATTGTCCATTCCAACTAAAGTCAGACTATCCAAAAGCCTGGTGATGTCAGTTCTCACATATGGTAGTGAAACATGGAAAACAACTGAGCGAGATACAAAGAGGCTAGACATCTTCTAAAACAGATGTCTGAGGCAGCTAAGTGAATTGATAACTCACAGAAAATGGAAATGGACTGACCATATATTAAGAATGGACAGCACCCGGATTTGCACCACCACATTGACATGTCAACTTGAAGGGATAAGGAAAGTTGGCAGGCCAAAAACGACATGGAGGACCACTGCACAGGAGAGAGTAAAGCTGCGATGTAACATTTGGGAGTCAGCTAGAGACAGAGACAGGTGGATGCAGTGTATTGAGCCAGGACCACTGTGCAGGAGAGAGTAAAGCTGGGATGTAACATTTGGGCGTCAGTTAGAGCTGTGGCTAGGGACAGAGACAGGTGGATGCAGTGTATCAGGGCCTTTTGCGCCAACGAGATGGAAGAGGATGGATGAGGTGAGGTGTGTACTGGGGACTAACATTAAAAATTAATGAAATGTGATTCAAAAGTAGACATGTCATATACATGTATTTCTCGCACTTGGGATATACTGTTCCAGTTTTTAACCAACACTGCAAAATTCTATTTTATATTAATACTAATTTGTATTCCTACACACATTGTTTGTTATCATATAGTGGATCAAGGAGATTTTTGTGTTGATAATGTAAATTGTGACAATTTGATATCAGTTACACATGAACTTTACCAATTTTGTTTTAAAGGAAATAAATGTATGTGTGTATAATATGGAGAGAGAGAGAGAGAGAGAGAGAGAGAGAGAGAGAGAGAGAGAGAGAGAGAGAGAGAGAGAGAGAGAGAGAGAGACAGAGAGAGAGAGACATACAGACAGACAGACAGAGACAGAGAGAGATTTACGTAATACGAATCGTAATTTGGATAAATAAGCCAGACATTCATTATTTTTCATTAGTTTTGAACGTCATAGTACATGTATTTTTATACTTTCAGATTGCATCGTTAATCTTATGCTTGGACTTAGGCTATGCATATTGGTTATAAGCATTGTTTCTAACATTTACATTTTATATATGCTCAAAAAATATTAAAATGACAAATTACTTTTGTATGCAGTACTTTCATTTCACGATAAAGTCGTCTGAACAATGTGTAACCCGTTCTATCCATTTTGTCATCTGTGTTTATTGGACGCTTGCATTTAGGGATATTTCGATCTCATATCATTTCGATAATAGGCTGACTTTAGGCATTTAGAAGTAAAAGTTTTTATGGTAATCAGATTCTTTGAAATTACCCCAAATTTTGCATTTCTTATATTTAGTTTGAATTTAAATAGTGTTTTACGCCACACATGGTGGATGGTAGAACTCATGACAATGCATCCGGAGAGAGACCGCCGGCCTTCCGAGACTGAGCAAACCGACAAACATTCTAAAAAAAAAACCAGTTTAGGTTCCAATAGCTTACCAGAAATGAGAGACGTCATGATTCAAAGCGCAAAGCTCTAGCCACGGTCACGGAGGCTGCCCACGCGGATGTGTGGATAATACAAGCGTAACATCAGGTTACACGGAAAAGCGGATCCGACCCTACCTACTGGTTATATCCGCCTCAAGTCACGGTAATCAAAGGGATAGATTCTTCTAATGCAACGCCTACTCGAATTTGTTGTAGGCGATAATTCATTTCATCGGCTAATGTCCATATTTTGAATTCATAACAACCGGCCAGGTCAGCACGGAATTAGGACGTTTCGTTACATGGTCGTTTGGGTACATATTTTGAAGATGTTTCGGGACATGTACAATAAAAAGGTCATTTCGGTACATGTTTAGTTATGTACGTACACCCAGTGAGTGTGTTCGTTATAATTATTTCAATTCTTTATTTTATCCAGCCTATTGGTAAATTAAATGTTAAGTAAGATAATTCAATTAATAGGCCCTATCTCATGATAAATACTGACAAATGTCTAAAAATCAAGTCATTTCTAACATATGTTTTTGAAAATGACGAAAATACTTGCTCGCCGTTGAAGTGCCGAAAGAACTCGGTGCCGAAATTACTCGATACCTATTATACATGTATATGTTGTAGGGCATAGGGAATACTAAGTTAAGCCTAGAGCCGGATAATTTAAGCCTTTCAACCCTACAAACTATAAAAGACTGGTCTAAGACAATAGAAAAGACAATACCACTCAGATATGCAGGGGTGAAAGGGTTAAGCCTAGACAAATTTCTGCTCCCATTTTAAGTTACTATGTTGGTAAAATAAGGAAAAATAACTTTAAATCGAGACAGAAATTCGATCTAAGCGATTACGGACCGTGGATTTACGACGATGTAACCTATATTACTTGGTTGGAGACTAAGAGGACAATTTTCCAGCATATTCCGTATGGTTGACACGAAATGTTGATAGATGTTATACCCTTTTCCATTGGCGAATTTACGGGGAGGGTTGCGGGGGTGGCGACCCCCTTTGAATAACTCAAAACGGTCCCAGACACCTCGCCTCTGAAGGCACGCGCCTTTGGCGCTCGCATTTCGTAATGATAAAAATTCTCCCTCTCCTCCTCTTTAAAAAAATCCTAGATCCGCCCCTGCCATTTCCGTGTATTTTTCGAATAATTTCAGTAAATATTGCATTTACCCCCAAAACAATTAAAAGTGTTGCCTCCTTTAACCAGCGATATATTATATCATTGGCGTAGCTGGGTCCAGAAAAGTGGGAGGGGCACAACCGTTCCAAATATTGAGAATGGATTACAGGGTCGGATTCAGGAATTTTCAAAGAGGGAGCGTAACTTTTTTTTGGGGGGGGGGGAGGGGGTGACAAGACGCCATGCGCGTGACAATGGTACGTTCTTTATGTAGTGGTGTAGGAAGCAAATCAAAAGATGGCTTAAAAAGTGTTAGGTTTGAGGCTGATGACATTAATTAAACTTGTTTATACTTAAAAAAAATTAAACTTAAATTAAAACTGTTTATGCAATGCATACCTCACCAATAGTAGGATGATTATATCAAGTTGGAGCGGTGTAAATCTTAAATGATATCGCCGAGCAGAGCAGAGCTCTCTTTAGCTCTCTCTCTCTCTCTCTCTCTCTCTCTCTCTCTCTCTCTCTCTCTCTCTCTCTCTCTCTCTCTCTCTCTCTCTCTCTCTCTCTCCTTATATGTCAGCATTTTCGTAATGATAATTTCTTATAATTACCTCTTTAATTGCACTTTTAATCATTATTATTTTTCAAATACATTCTACCTGATTTAATATTTCAGCTTTAAAGAATACAAGGAAAGGAATTTACATACGCGTTCCGCTTTTTTCAATCCTCTCTAAATTATACTGCACTATAGTCTACCTTATACTTTTGTATTCGTGGAATTTTTTTGAAATAAATTATGTTTAAACCAAAGCCCAGAGAGTTTATTACCACCTTACGACTGGTTTTTATTCCGACCAAATACTGCATTAAATGACACGCGTATCATTTGAGTATCCGCAAACACAAATGCATGAGCATGATGAGGGAGCCCAGAATTATTTTTTAATTTTTAAAAGTTCTAAGATATAACTTACATTTTGATACAATGCAAACTTTGCCAAGTTTACAAATAAATTATTATATTCATACAAGATGAGGAGAAGAAAACGAAAATTTCGTTCCCGAAATGATGGGCAACAGGGAAGGAAGATTATACTGATGTAATGCAATTGATTCGGCCGAGCGTAGCGAGGCGCAAAAATTTTGGAAAGGCCATTCCAAGTTTTTCCTATGTTAAGCGTCCACCCTGATTACAAAAACCTAACTACCTATTATTAGGGTCATCCGACTTCAGGTCGGATGACCCTATTGTTATTGCAAATATTATTATTATTATTATTATTATTCTTTTTTTCCTAGTAGATTTTGTGTCAGCTCTAGAGCAAAAACGGCTCAGCCGATTTTGCTCAAATTTTCAGCGGTTGTGCACAGGAACATTCTACAGATAGGTTTTTCAAATTTTTCAAAAATTTCCTTTCCTTCTCGAGTTATCTCCCTTTATCACATTTTTCATGTCCCATTTTGTGGGTGATTTTTCTCCGCAACTACTAAAGCTAGAGCAAATCTGTTTGGATTTTCTGAAAGAGCAAAGGCTGAAGTTGTGCACGCATCTTTCAAATTTGATTCAAGTGTCCCCGGAAAAAAGCTCGCTAGGGGCTGAAAAAGGGGCTCATATTTTTTCAGCTAAAAATGAGAGAAAAGTCAAAATATCTCAGAAACTACACATCTTTACTATAGACATATGCATGAGAAAGTTGTTCAGTTACATGAGCTTCAAAAGCCCAAAAAGTTTCAAGGTCACGTGATTTAAGGTGAAGGTCACAGAGACCTTTAAAAATTTAAAATCTCAATATCTCTAGAACTATCAGATTTTAGTATAGACATATACATGAGTGATTTGTAGAGAATAGGCTGATAAATGTTCATACGAGATTTCATGGTCATCGGATAAAAGGTCAAGGTCACATGTGAGTTTGAAATTTCTCTAAAAATTTCAATTGAAAATAGCTCGAAAACGGTGAAACTTTTATATACCTGTTACTGTACAAGATATGTAGATAATTCGATGAGGAATTTTGATGTAAAGTTTCAAGGTCGTTGCATCAAAGGTCAAGGTCACAGCTCAAATTGAAAATTTCAACTCAAAATAACTCAAAAACTATAGAACTTTTATATATAGGTTATTGTTGAAGATTTGTAGGGAAAGAGCTGAAGAACATATGTCTGAAATTTCAAGGTCATCCGATGAAAGGTCAAGGTCACAGCTCAAATTGAAAATTTCAACTCAAAATAGCTCAAAAACTATAGAACTTTTATATATAGGTTACTGTTGCAGATTTGTAGGGAATGAGCTGAAGAACATACGTGTGAAATTTCAAGGTCATCCGATGAACGGTCAAGGTCACAGCTCAAATTGAAAATTTTAACTCAAAATAGCTCAAAAACTTTAGAACTTTTATATATAATTTACTGTTGCAGATTTGTAGGGAATGAGCTGAAGAACATACGTGTGAAATTTCAAGGTCATCCGATGAAAGGTCAAGGTCACAGCTCAAATTGAAAATTTCAACTCAAAATAGCTCAAAAACTATAGAATTTTTATATATAGGTTAGTGTTGAAGATTTGTAGGGAATGAGCTGAAGAACATACGTGTGAAATTTCAAGGTCATCCAATGAAAGGTCAAGGTCACAGCTCAAATTGAATATTTCAACCCAAAATAGCTCAAAAACTATAGAACTTTTATATATAGGTTAGTGTTGATGATTTGTAGGGAATGGGCTGAAGAACATATGTGTGAAATTTCAAATTCATCCGATGAAAGGTCAAGGTCACAGCTCAAATTGAAAATTTCAACTCAAAATAGCTCAAAAACTATAGAACTTTTATATATAGGTTAGTGCTGATGATTTGTAGGGAATGAGCTGAAGAGCTGAAGAACATATGTGTGAAATTTCAAGGTCATCCGATGAAAGGTCAAGGTCACAGCTCAAATTGAAAATTTCAACTCAAAATAGCTCAAATACTATAGAACTTTTATATAAAGGTTATTGTTGATGATTTGTAGGGAATGAGCTCAAGAACATATGTGTGAAGTTTCAAGGTCATCTGATCAAAAGTCAAGGTCACAACTGAATTTCAACATTTTAACTCAAAATATCAAAAATTGTCTTTGTGGATCGGACTTCGGTCTCAGGGTCATAGCTTCTGAGCTTTGCTCTGTTGCTCAGCTGAAGCTGTATCAAAGCTGTAGCCTCAGCTATAGTCGGATGACCCCTTTTTGCTTCAGCAAAAAGCTCAGCTCTAGTTATTATTATTATTATTATTATTATTATTATTATTATTATTATTATTATTATTTAATTTATTTCTATTTTATTTATTTATTTATTTATTTATTTATTTATTTATTTATTTATTTATTTTGTATCTGAAATGTCGATCAATAGAAATAAAATAATAGATGTAAAGCGCCTTAAAGAGTTAACTTAGATCGAATTTATCAAAAAGAGTGCTCGAGCTACCCATATTCAAACATTCAACTGACCTTGATTAACAAGCACAATAACTATCAGAACAGCAACAGGGATGAGAACAGCTGGAAACGTGGAAACACACTCTAAATCAACATCACAAAGCGAAATGAGAATCCACTTCAGTCCACGATGTAGGTGATGCGCATATTTACTACGTAATTCTACATGTTCTACTGTTATATATTAGACAGAAAAGATAAATCCACTGTGGACTAATTATATTGTATAATCGCATGTACTTTAAACACAGTTTTTTTTATATCGGGACTTGCACTTGGACTGCTAAAGGAGTGTCATACGATCCAAGTGAACAAAAGTTTGTGCTATGTCAGTGTTTTGTCTACATGGGAAAATATGATAGTGCACAAGTATAGCTCTATAACATATCAAGGCCTACTTTGATTTAAACCAAGATCTCTGATTAGATCTGTTTATTTAAAAGATTAGGTCTTAAAAACACTATAGTACCTTCCACTTAAATTTAAAGTAGCGGTATCCTATGGATACTGAGTAATTTATCCATGCCCTTGACAAATCAAAATTAATATGTTTTGTACTAGATATTTGCACTTAAATTAGCCCTACAGGAATTTTACATAGGTAATGGCGACCATCTATCGAAGTTTGAGAGCAGAAGTGAAAGAAAGGGAACGTTTATTGGTCATACTGATTTAGCCTGGCTCACTGACCAACGAAGTATGATTGGGCCAGGATCCCAGGCTAAAACTAGATGAAATCATCTGTAACTTTCCGTGTATTATCGTATTGTATTGTGAAAAGAAAGGTTGCTGTTAATACACAATCACTTATTTCTTACGACAATAATATATTGGGAGTTATTCCCCTTCATACATGTATAACTCTTTTGTCAAAAGAGGTGCAAGTATATTAATGATTACTCACATGACCAAATTTATTGACATCGCATGGATAACACAGAGATTCCCATAGCAGCAGTATTTAAAAAAAATTTGGCGACCAAATGATGAAAACAGTATGTAGAAAAGAAATAGAATATACTTTTTTGTTTTTTACTTATATCAGTAGAAACATTTTTATTTTGTTGATTGGTTGCTTTACAAATTCATTTTGAAATTCACGACCAAATATGACTCAGACTATATACTGTAGATTCAGGGTCAGATGCCATGAAATGGAGTTGTCGCTTGTAAAACAGGTTTCTACTTTTATTGATTGCAGGATTTCATTCCCTTTTAATTTTCTTAGTAAAAACAGACTTTTTCTTCACATTTTTAATTCCTGGGATTAGAAGACTTGCAAGTTTTGGCAGCGGTATACGATGGTTTGTTGTAATTGTCACAGTTTGTGTGCACCTACATGTAAGATGAATTTGGTCAAGCAGTGGCTATAAATAAACGTTTTGAATTGATTTAGAACATTGATGAGCCGACCTGGCTCAGTCGGTAGCGCGCTCGACTCTGGATCCTGAGGTCATGAGTTTGAGTCCCGCCGGCGACAGGTTGGTTTCCTGTCTTTCGGATGAGATAGTAAAAACTGGAGGTTCCGTGTCACAGTAGGTGTCGGCATGTTAAAGAACCCTCACTACTCAATGACCATAAGTGCCGAGCATAGGCCAAAATTTGAAGCCCTTCATCGGCATTTGGTGAGGTCTCCATATGAGTGAAAAATTCTTGAGTGGGACGTTAAACAAACAAAACATTGATTGAATACATCAAACATCAGGCAAAACAGAATCAATAACAAAACATTCAGTAATAAATAAATTGTAGCAAGATTGAAAATAGACTCACCCCTGTGTTCAGTGAGTGGTCTCCATCTTGTTGTAATTGTGCACATGTTCAACTGTAGGTCTTTCCCCTGCTCTATATTTCATCATGTTTTGTGTTAAGACAGTCTGTGTTTTATGAAGGGTATAATCATAGGTTGGGAGATTTCGTTTATTGTGATTGACAGTGGGCGGAGTTCATCTTGCCGACATGTGCCTTTGTTGACATCAAGTGATACGATATATTGTGGGAATTTTGAGGTTTTGGCTTAATGTTATTGATTTTAGCATGAACAATACTTACTTCCATCTGATTTCAAAGGGATTTACTTGTCCCTTGAAAACACACAAAATCTTATCTTCATTAGATGCTGGGATGATGCTTTGTTTACGGAAGTGATGTAATTTGTAGACTGCGGACAATTAAAAACCGTGGTTATGTATAAAGACAGCCATATAATGTATATCTACATATATATAAAATTATAAATGTTTAAAGGCTTTATATACATGTATCACTGGATGTAACAAAGAAACAAATGTTCAGACATTTAAAGATGGTTTTATAATTCACAAATGAATGGTTAATTATGGTGAATATTCAAATATGAAGTTACCATGGAAATATTTGAAGACATGTCTAGTTCCAGTATGATACCCTGTGTACATGTATTATCATTTGCCGTAACAAATCGACATGGAATCGATAACCTCGGTATGGGACATTACTTCTCCTCAACCCACTCACCCCTGAATATCTGAGTGGTATGTTCTTTCTATTGTTTAAGACCAGTCTATCCTACAGGGATTTTAATAGTAGTCAGTAGCCGGTAAAATTACCAGCCTACCTTCTCATTTTCATCATCTACTTTTTGGTGAGAAAAAGAAGAAAGCAAAGCGTTTCTAGAATATCAGTAATGAACCTGATCCGACTTCTTTGTATAGGTTCAGAATACATCTAAAATTAAAAATTTTTGCAGTGGGCATGCTCCCAAACCCTGCTAGAAGAATCGCGCCTTTGGTGCTCAATAATTATCTTCGGCCTACTTTTACAAATTTGCTTTCTACTTAAAAACTTATTGAAATCCCTGATTATATATGGTCTATAGGGTTGAAAGTTGTATGGTTTAAATTTATATATTATTATACCTCACAATGGTCAACAACAACGAAAATTTCCACTTGTCCTGTTTCTGAAATCTACTTGTCTGAATGCAAAAAAGACTTGTCCGAAATCAAGTGTCTGAATGCAAAAATGACTTGTCCAAAATCAAGTGTCTGAATGCAAAAAAGACTTGTCCAAAATCAAGTGTCTGAATGCAAAAATGACTTGTCCGAAATCAAGTGTCTGAATACAAAAATGACTTGTCCGAAATCAAGTGTCTGAATACAAAAATGACTTGTCCAAAATCAAGTGTCTAAATGCAAAAATGACTTGTCCGAAATAAAGTGTCTGAATGCAAAAATGACCTGTCCAAAATAAAGTGTCTGAATACAAAAATGACTTGTCCGAAATCAAGTGTAACATTTAAAGATATTATTTTGTGTTTAAACAGGAATAATCTTTAATGAATTAATTTTGTCTTCAACAATTACAATTCCACTTGTCCATTTGGACAAGTGTGAAGTAACATTTACTTGTCCGAACCCAAGATGGACTTGTTGCGGACAACCGTACTAACCTTAATGTTGAACCCTGCCTCATCAATAAAACACAGTCAATGAATGATTGGTTGAGAGCCATCACATGTCAGGAAGACTACACTTTATGTCTCCCCATACAAAAAACCTTGCGGCTTATTTGACAGTATTTATTAATTCTGTGTTTCAGTATGATAAACAAATTATTGCCCTGGTTGTAGCGAGACCTGAAGATTTGTTTACTCGTGACATGTCATATTACACTTGTCTTTGCTCTGAGGGAATATGACTTGCTTTGGGTAAAGAAATCCTCACGTCTCCCTACAACCTGGGCAATAAATGTGTAATTATATACTCTATATGTTCACAGATTATCGGGTAAACTTCATTTTCGGATATAAACTGCTCTATTAATACCTATTACTTATGATATTGAAGTCTTTGACCAACATGTACATTGTATGGTCAGTGTACTTTTGAATTCTGTTTAAACCTGAGCTGAATTTGTGGGAAAGCTTTTTAGTTTACTTGCAGAAGGCTGGTGCTCTCTTCCCGGGTACAGTCTACAGGGGATTTCCACCCTCTTTTGGGAATGGGGCCTTGGCCTCTTGAATATGGAAATTCAGAAAAATGCATTGATTTTGCATCGGGAAAGGGGCATTATTTCGGCTCAACCTGATAGGGAGGAAAATCCTTAGGGCACATTGACTTAAGTGTAACACTTTGGCATCTATAAATTTTATATAAATTTCTTTCTTTCTTTCATGAAATATTTCATTAATGTCAGATTTTAATAATTTTATTTGCTTTTTCTGTTTTATCTCAGGCTGAAGGTAAGATGTGTTGGCACATTTTCTGACTGACCGCCAGTAATGGCCACCCCGATACCCGACAAGGAAGCCGAAACGTCGCAGTTTAACCAAACCTCACACACAGATGAGAGAGATGAAACAAAAGTCAAGGACATTTTACAAACTGAAACACAAAAAACAAAACAGGAATTAAACTTTTCTGAAAATACTGCAGATTTCTGTGACCACCCGAAGAGTCCAAGTGTAAGATTTTCCCCATCCTCAAGGGGAAGTAACTCCGAAAAAGTCGAAATTATTGAGTTTTTAGATACAGAAATGACTGCTACAGACCCCCTGGATGGTGACAGTGGATGTTGTGGTATATACCGGGGACTACACATACTATGTTTGACTTTTTTATTTATTCCAGTGGCTTTTTTTGCTTCTCTGGCGGTATCCTTTTACTACGGAGCCTGGACTTGGTATAACCTGTATATTTACTTCAGCGAGGAACGAACTATGTGCCACAAAATCTTTGTGTGTCCCGTGCTAATTCTGACCTTCCCATTCACCGTAGGTTTCACATCTCTCGGTGTTGCAATATTCGCAGCGATTTTCCAGATCTCATGGTCAGCTTTTCGGTGGAAGAATGAGTTTCTTGATTTTGAAAAAGGATTCTATGGTTGGTTGTGCGACAAAATCGGACTGCCCTCATGTGCCCCGTATGAGGTTGTATTACTAAACGAAGACTCGGAACTGGAACCAATGAGAACATAAAAAAGAAGAATTAGTTCAAACGTCGTTAGTTTCTGCGTGTCTGTAGTACCTCACTCCGTAATGCTTCATATTTATTTATATAATCTTCAGCGGTCTGGAAACATATATTTGTTATGCTTATTGTACTACATGTATAAAAGGATTTTACACACTATTGTAGGGGACAAAATAAGACCCCTTTCCTAATGCAAAAAATGGCATTTTTTCCCAATTTGCAGTCAAATTTTCCCAGTTGAAATTCAATGGCAAATTTTCAAACAGTTTTTTGTTTTTAGATTTCAAAATTTTAATAAGTGTTCCTAAAATTTTAATTCCCAAATCAAAAGGCCCAGGCCCCATTCCCAAAATAGTGTGGAAAATCCCTGCTATAACTAAGAAATTTAATGTTTATTGATGTACACAAGTTCAGTAATATGAAACGAGCCTTTCAGCAAGTGCATACTGTTTTTTTTTCTATTTTTTACATGTCAGTGGGTTCAGATCTTGTGAAATTGGGAATTTTTACTTGAATTAGGAATATTGGGGAATATTTAAAAATAAAAAATTATAATTATGCAGTTTATAATAATTTTATCTTAAGGAATTAATTAGAAATTGTTAACTCTTTGATTTAACAAATATACAACAGGATATCATTCCATTGGTTTCTGATCCTGGAAATATCTCAAACTTTCCAATTTTGAGATTTTTGTATTTTGACAAGATTTAGAATCACTAGGAGTAAAACATTTGGAATTAGGTAGCAAAAGAGGGGGGGATACTAACAATTCTGCAATATTTTAAGTGGGGAATGGATGCTGAAACTGGACCCTTTACACGTAGCTTGTGGAAACCCCTTGGCATGGCCACTTCTGTCTGATTGTAACTGTTATTTTTATGTACATACATTTGTACTACATATATAGGTCATAATTAAAAAACTATGACAAAAAATTGACGCATAAAATATCTGACCTGTACACTACAGGTGCTTGAGGTAATATTGTCCATTTTTGACTTAATTGTGAAACAAACGCCTACAACATTTACTGGTCTGTTAATTTGCAGTAATAATGTCTTTTTGATTGTCCGTCTGTTCATCTGTCAGTGTTAACAATATGGTTTAGCTGTTCTGAGAAAACGTTTGAGAAAATTGAATTATTATACATTGTACACATAATTATAGAATATTATGACACTAGTTGACTATGACCTTCATCTTTGACCTTGACCTGTGAAATATGATGCTTTGCAATTTGGTCATACATGTTTATGTACCACTGTTACAGACATTGTAAGTTTTTCTGTTATCATAATTTGACTGTTAGCAAGTGAACAATATGGTACATGTAACTAGTGTTGAATCTAGAGCAACATAGCATGGCGCCGCGCCATGCCCTTTTTTCCCAGCGCCATGCCCTTTTTCATGATGTCAATCGCCAAAAACGCCCCCCCCCAAAAAAAAAAATCATTGGCAAAATTGCTTGTGAAACCCCATCCTTGTTGTTTACTCCTAAATCTGTTAATTGCCCCAATTACCCGCCGTGTCAAGACTATTTATATTTCACGGTTGATCAGTTTAAATAGTCTCAGGTAATCATCCGAGATAGGGCAGTCAAACGACTCGTAGGTGATTTGGAATATCGGCCGAATTCCCGCTATTTTCAAATGGCTGAAAATTGAATGTATACATAAAATTAAAAAATATATGTACAAGCTAATAAAATGATGTTTTATTTCAAAATATACATTAAATAAGGTTATATGCTGCTATGTGGTTGAATTCATCGTTTGAAGCAGGCTCTAGTTATAGCGAGTGGGAAAATAACTTGTGTCCACGGACACGTTGATTTTAAACCGATTCGCGCAAATTTCTTGTAGTTGCTTGTCTAGTACGACCTACATGTACATATGTAGGAATTCACCAAGGACTTTTTAAAGCCATAATCGCTGTGAAAATACTGTAAATGGGAATAAACTCTTCTGCAAAATCCAATGCAAATTTGTTCTCGGACTTTATCGACTTCGCGTTACACAACTCCCGGAATTCTCGGGTCTTTACCTTTCCTTTGTGATACAGTGAAGAAAAATTCGAATAGAATTTATTTAGATAATTCAAGCATGACAATCGATTACCAATTTAAGAAATAATTTTTGTTACATATCAAAGTGTAAATTATGTATCAAATATTTAACTTGAGACATTTACTAGCTTGTTTTAATTAATCAATTGACTAACTTCACAACTATTTTTTTAGATTCCTACATAATATACATACAATGTACATGTATTTCTGGATTGGCAAAACCAAAATAATAAAATATCAGGCCAGCACTAGCTCTTCTGCCCCTTTTTTCATTTAAAAATTAATTAAATAATTCTATTTTTAGAAAAAACTATCTTTTTTTTCTAACATTTTTAAAGATATTTAAAATTTATCAGTGGCACTCTGAGTATATGCACACATTCTAGTGCAGGTGCCTTCAAAACCAGTTTACGCGTTTAAAGTGCCCTTTCAAACTGAAATTGTGTGCCCTTTCACACTGACTTTGTGTGCCCTTTTCAGATCCTAGATTCAACACTAGTAACGATATGTGATTCCATTGACTTGAAGGACAAAACTGCTCAGGAATATGACAGTTTTATTGACCTTCGGTGAAATACAATTATTATCACTGAATCAATGGTTTCTTTCACGTCAATTTCTAAAATTCATTTTCCCAGTTTACTAGGACCTACAGAAGATGGAATTTTGAATAATATTCTTGAGAGAAACTTTTATCCATTATTGTTAAGATGAAAGTTCTGGTAACGGTTGAGCCGTTCTAGTCACACTTCAGAAAATCGATTTACTGTTTCAAAGCTTCTTGTATATTGTTAATGTTCTGAAACCTGTAGTCAGAATGTTCTGAAACCTCTAGTCAGAATGTTCTGAAATCTGTAGTCAGAATGTTCTGAAACCTGTAGTCAGAATGTTCTGAAACCTCTAGTCAGAATGTTCTGAAACCTCTAGTCAGAATGTTCTGAAACCTCTAGTCAGAATGTTCTGAAATCTGTAGTCAGAATGTTCTGAAAACTCTAGTCAGAATGTTCTGAAACCTCTAGTCAGAATGTTCTGAAACCTCTAGTCAGAATGTTCTGAAACCTCTAGTCAGAATGTTCTGAAACCTCTAGTCAGAATGTTCTGTAGTGGATCAACATTCTAGTCACTCAAGTATAAGTATTCTATTACAGGTGCTCAACCTACAGTACCAACCAAAATTAAGTATACCCACTCAGGCAAAAACCCTGACAAAATCTGAATACTGTTTGTTTGGTAATATAAAACCAGGGATACAAATATATATATATATAGCCTAGGCTTTATATACATGTGTATTGCTGATAAAAACTCTCAAAGAATGCATCGGAATAAGAAAATGGAAGATTATTTGGTGTCACCATCATTAAGAGTTTTTTGTTTGAGCTTCCTTACTGAACAAATACATGTACATATAACTTGCTACTGTGGCAACGATTTGAATATGGCTTTTCACAACTCTGTCAGGAGGGGAATTCCCTTCAGTTCAGCTTCGACGATTTTGACATTAGTTTTGACATGGATACACATTTTCTACATTTATTTGATATAATTTTCGTAGTGGTAAGCAAAAAAGATGCAAATAATTAGATTGTTAAAAGAACTCAAATTAGCAGGAATATAACTTAGATGGTGAGCACAGCTCTTCAGAAATTTGAACATGCAGGATTTCATGGCATATTGCAATGCTGAACTGAAGGGATTCTTCTTTCTGACAGAGTTAAAAAATCAATATACTATGACAAATGAAAGTCTAAAAGTCCCAGCAGTTCTGATTAGGGCATCAATTTTAAGTAATGATGTATTTTACACCAAACTTATATGAAGATATAATGTTGTCGTCAATTAGCCTACACGTCTATATGTTGTTTTTTTTGCTTGTAATATGACTGTGGAAATAGTAAATGATTTCAGTAGGGTCCTACCAAAATTAAGAAAGTTTTGCCTACAATATCCGTGGCAACCTCGGGTAGGACAATTCATAAACATACAAAATCTTTTGTTTTCATTAGAATAGAATAAGATGTGTTCTGAATAAACACAATCTACATGTACCAGAAATTCATCAGTTTAATTTCTCTTTTTGAAAGAACCTTAGAATAAGATGCTAAAACAGGCCAATAACTTCCGTTTTTATTTAAAGGATTGCTAGACAACTCATATGAATTGTTTTAGTCAAATCGTAGCCAGTAAATACATGGGTAGGAATTCTCTAGGACAACTCTATTCATATAATAGAGTTCATTTCCTTAGGGTAGGATTTGTCACTCAGTATGTCTGGGTCTTTGTCATGGGTCCGGGTCCGGGTCTTTGTCGCGGGTATGATTTGTCGCGGATAAGATTTGTCGCGGGTACAGGTAATTCTGATAACTTTTAAAATTGGCACCAATTACTCACCCAGAACTGCCACATTCTTTTTTTTTTTTCATGTAAGTACAAGAAATATCATTGATTTTGGCATCTTTACTCTGTTTTCGACGATACACATGTATCATATCTCGGTATAGGCAATGACTACAGTAAAGCCTGTGTGTAGGAGACAGTTGCTGAATTAATCAAATTGTTCATTATAGAGACGTGTCAACTAAATGCAGGATGATCCTTCACTGCTAAAACATTCAAACATATAATCAATGCATCTGTACATTATCAGAGGGTGTTCGCTAAATTAAGGTGTCCGTTATGGCAGGTTTTACTCTATGTTATTGTGTATTACGGTTTCATGATTGTTAAATTCTTTCCCAAAAATGACTCCTGAGTTAGATATTGCAACTTTAAACTTCAGGGCAACTTTGGGTAGGCCTACGAATGACTCCTAAGTTAGATATTGCAACTTTAAACTTCAGGGCCACTGTGGGTTGGCCTATGAATGACTCCTGAGTTAGATAATGTAACTTTAAACTTCGGGGCCACTGTGGGTAGGTCTACGAATGACTCCTGAGTTAGATAATGTAACTTTAAACTTCGTGGCCACTTTGGGTAGGTCTACAAATGACCCCTAAGTTAGATAATGTAACTTTAAACTTCGGGGCCACTTTGGGTAGGTCTACAAATGACCCCTGAGTTAGATAATGTAACTTTAAATTTCGGGGCCACTGTGGGTAGGCCTACGAATGACCCCTGAGTTAGATAATGCAGCTTTAGACTTGGGGGCCACAGTGGGTAGGCCTACGATGTACTTGGAAGTTTCAGATGCTTCTTTATTTACAGCAGAAGTTTTGAAAATGAATTTGTAGTTTAACTAAATGAAAAGATAATTACAACATGTACGTGCTACAAACATTCTACATATACATTGAACAAAGACGCATGCATCGTAGTAAAATCACGGTCCGGAATCACTATGCTATAGCTAATGAATATGTATAAGGTGTCGGTGTTGTCCAGTTTATCCAATCACAGTAGTTTTGATCGACAATGGAAGTTATTGCATAGTTTGTTGATTCAATACAACTCTGAAATTGTTTAAAAGCCTCCATTTGATTGGTGGACCGATGTGAACACCATTTAATTTCATTGGCTGATGCCTTATGAAAAATATTCATGAGTAACGAGAGATTTGGATCACATGGGACCATGGGTATGAAAGAGCATAGTGATTCTTGACCATAATTTTTCGACGATGACAAAAGACATGAACTTGTGGTAATGGTACCAAGGCAAGGGGAGATAACTTCTAACCAAATGACCAACATACATGCAAGGTCATGTCTTTTTGTTTTCATATACATGATTCATTCATTTTGGTTGTGTTAAGATTTGTCTATATCTTGTTAGTAATGAATTTACAATATGATGTCGAGAATTGGTCAGCATGATCAGTATCATTTTTAATAGGGAACTTTCGAGTTAGCCCAGATTACAGTTATGATCCTGCTTTTCACCTGTCACGTGATTCTTGAAATAGGTTCCTTAATATTATATCCAGCTTTAGTAATATACAGATGCAAACTGTAGCCCTGATAGCACAATTGGTAAGAGCATCCTGCTAGTGTTTGGAAGGTCCTGGGTTCGATCCTCGGGTCTGTCCGTACATTTTTCCCGCCTGCTACATTTCAGTAATTTGGCGTTCAACTAAATAACTGACTGTGGCAGGTCTGAGGAGTCTCTTGAATTTCTTTACACAGAATAACGTTAATGCGCTAAATCATAGGGATATTCCATGTACGTTACATACATGTATGTTGCGAAGGTCAATATAAAAAATGGAAGAACATGTACATGTGTGAGGAACAAAATCAAAACGGTGCGAATAAATGCAGGATCATAACAGTAATCAGGACTAACTGTTACACATATTTGTTATTTTTGATTATTTTATATTTTTAATCATATCTTTTATTTTTAATTATTTTTTAATTTTTAATTATTTGTCTGAATATTCATCCATTTTAAAAATATATTTCCACATAACTTTAAAACTGACTTCTAGATAAACATGTACATGTACACATGGTACAGTAAAACCTATGTTTAGCGACCACCTCAGGGCTCAACATTAACTTTAAAAAGAACTAGACCGGTCGGACCAGTACCAGAAAATTTTACTAGACCTGACCTGCAACACACTAGACCTGTTTTTTACTCATCACCAATATCTCTCTTCCAGAGTTTCATATCCATTTATTAGTGCTATATCAGAGATAATGAAAACACTAATATATGAAAATACTCACATATTAATTTCATAAATTGCCCATAGAACTCGACAACAGGCAGAGGACTTTTATCTATGTCTCATTGTGTTGCTAAGGAGGCTATTTACAAATGATTTTTTAAACAACATAAAAAACAAATAAGAATAAAAAGAAATTAATGATTTATTTCATGATTGAAAGAATTCCACCTCTAGGGACCAAGCCTACTGAAAATAAACACAGGACCTTATATTTTGTTACAGTATAAAATATACATGTCATTTCTGAGGGTGCAAGTAAATTATCCTCAATTTGTACACTGTATTCATGATTCACTGATTTATAATTTTATCAAGTAAAACCTGAAAGTTATGCTTTGACAATCATTTATAGAAGGACAAGAAGCAAGTAAAAAGTTTGAAATTTTCTGTCCTTATTATTGTAACTGAGGTTCTGCCGTTTGATTTCCTTACACACTGTTATGCCTCCATTACTATAAAGAAGCCGTGACCGCTAGTCAGATATCAGTTATCGTAAGTTTTCTGCTTTATTAGACATATCGTGACTTCAAACAAAACTGTCAAAAAAGAAACGTACATTCTATATGTTCTTAAATTAAACGTTAAATTAAAATATGCCTAGTACTAGTGAAGGCAACGCACTGTCCATGAAAGAGTTTCACTTTCAATCTGAATGTTTGCGGGTCCTATGTCTTATAAACCGTAATGACGGGAGTAACTGGATTGAAGTCATTTTCATCAAAAAATTTTTAGGTAATTTACTTTTAAATGTTAATCTATAGGTTTAACATTAAATTAAAAGATATATTCATTGTCCTGTATTTACCGATCAGGTTTTTATTTAAGCCGTATCAGTACTAGTGTGATATTAAACCCGGTAACTACTCGTACAATTTGTACAAAATTCCTTGAACAATCCCTTCACAATTGACATAGGTTGTCTTAAATAATCTAAAAATGACATAATCTTATGTGTCTCACAAAGCGTCTTCCTGGTAATATTACAATTTCCCGGTTATTTTATGGTCTCACCAGAGGGCGTCTATATGACAAAATTGACGAAATGGTAAGTCTATACGGCACGTAATATCAGCACATATCTATTATCACAATCAACGGTGTAATAAATGTCACACTTTAAATGATTACAAAAAGAAGGTCTTTTACACAAATAACATTCTATTTGGTGATATTTTTAACCCGTACTTTGACACAAATTAACTGACCGGACCAATCTGGGTCGGTCGGACAAGCCCTGCACAGTGTATTAGGACCACCTGCTCACAAAGACTGTTTTTGTTGTCACCAATAGTACCATTTGTGTACATATCAACCTCTATATGAAGACCCCTGCCAATAAAGACCAGTTTTCTTGTGTCCCTAAGGAGGTTGTTATATGTACAGTGGTTTATAGGGGCCACAAGACAGGACCTTTATGGTGATCTTCTATTTAGTCAGAAGTATGCAGTGGGACTTTAAAAAACTGGCCTTTTAAACAGACCTTAAGAGGTGGCCACTAGGTGTTTTACTTTAATATTTCACTGTAGTGATGTTCTCACACAGTGGACAGGTCCAGGAGACTCGTCTCCTATGTCTTATGAGACAGGTGGTCTCTCAAAAGAGGTGTCATCTCTGGCTTATGTAACAAAGTGGTTTTCGGGTTTTTGTCTTACAAGACAGGTGGTCTTCTATGACAGTGGTCTCACAATACAGGTGGTCTTCTATGACAATGGCATCACAAGACAGGTGTTTGACAAGTGGCCTCACAAGGGTGGTCTTCTATGACAGTGGTCTGACAAGACAAGTGGTCTTCTATGACAGTGGTCTGCCAAGACAAGTGGTCTTCTATGACAGTGGTCTCACAAGACAAGTGGTCTCAAAAGACAGGTGGCCTTGTATGACAGTGGTCTTACAAGACAGGTGATCTTTTATGACTGGTCTCAAGACAATGACAGGGTCTGACAAGACAGGTGGTCTTCTATGACAGTGGTCTCACAAGACAGGTGGTCTTCTATGACAGTGGTCTCACAAGACAGGTGGTCTTTTATGACAGTGGTCTCACAAGACAGGTGGTCTTCTATGACAGTGGTCTGACAAGACAGGTGGTCTTCTATGATGGTCTGACAAGACAGGTGTACATTTTAAACAAGATACAACCTTTTTATCTTACCGTATTCTACCCAATAATCGCCCAGAACACCACAAAAATCAGAAAAAAGGAATGGGCGCTTAATGGGACCAATTTCAATCAAACTGTCGCAAAACAGTTAATTTTTTATAAGGCTCAGTGGTAAAGTTATTGTAGTTATTACCAAGGACACCTGTCAACATAATTCTGTTGCTGAGGGCTACAGGTAAACCATGAAACCATTACTTATGGTTTTTCAGGTCCACATCTCCTTGTCAACCAGCTAGAAATGGTTCTTGATTGTGTGCACTAAAGGGAAGGGGCACTTATAGGGACATTGTCGCTTAATGAGTCCAATATGGTGTATCACTTTGAGTCCAAACTCAGTTTTAAAGCAAATTTTTTTCCTCACATATATCTGTGTTACTTACATGTATGTTTGTTTGTTTAAAATTCTGGAATTTTGTCAAATTTTAAGTTTTTCACTGTGAAATTGAAAGAAATTAAAAAAACATGTATAATCACATCTGTTGACCAACTGGTAAGGCGATTTACCATAAAAGACTTGAATTACTGAAACAAGGCTGAAACTTAAAGTAGTAGATCAAGATACAAATATCATAATATACGTTGTTGAATATTTTAAAATGTAATTTGTAAATGATTTGTATGTATGGATTAATTCCAGATAAATTTCCTAAACAAGAGTCAAGAACAAACACTCTACAGTTACCGAAACAGACAGAAACAATATTGAAACATGCCACAAAGGCACATTGATGACCATATCATGATACAAAATGTTTAAATAATTATTTAAAATGTATTTTGTAACATGATTTATTAATAATTATTGATTAAATTTAACAAATAAATCCCTGAAACAAGACCTAAACACACTACAGGTGCCAAAACAGGTCGTTCAGTAATTTTATCTAGTCTGTTTCGATCTTGTTTGAGTTATGCCACAATTATACTTAAATTATGTTACAAAATACATTTTAAATATATATACACTGTACTACAATGCTTGTATTGTGCTCCAGTAATTGAACTATTGCCAGTAGCCGACATGGCAACTTTTGGCAAACTTTTTCATTATGACGTCACAATTAAATGGACCATCAAACAGTTGTGTTATTATGACTTCACAACTGAATGACGTCAAAAAAGCACATGGACAGTCTTTTGCCAGACACTTGGCAATAGGTCAATTGTGGTGTGTTTCAGTCCGTTTCTGTAATTGTAGTCTATTTCAGTAAATCTATTTCTAATCACGTAAATTTTTCATCCCGAACCGTTACACTTATGATGTATCAGGACAATTTTTTCAAAGCCCGATACCTTACACTTATGAATCAGTGAAGACAATTTTTTCATGTTTAAGGAATACACGATGTATCAGAACAATTTTTTCATGTTTAAGCCCGAATACGTTACACTTATGATGTATCAGTATTTTTCATGTTTAAAGACACACTTTGTATCAGGAAGACAATTTTTCATGTTTAAGCCCGAATACGTTACACTTATGATGTATCAGGAAGACAATTTTTCATGTTTAAGCCCGAATACCTTACATGATGTATCAGAAAACAATGTTTAAGCCCGAATACCTTACACTTATTGTATCTTTTTCATGTTTAAGCCCGAATACCTTACACTTATGATGTATCAGGAAGACAATTTTTCATGTTTAAGCCCGAATACCTTACACTTATGATGTATCAGGAAGACAATTTTTCATGTTTAAGCCCGAATACCTTACACTTATGATGTATCAGGAAGACAATTTGTAACCAATCTTGCATGAAATTAAATACCAGTGAATAAATTACATTCAGAAAAATGCGAAATTTTCTCCCTGTGAAATTAAGCAACTATACAAGAGGTCTATGTCTTTGATCATCATTACAATGTACTTGGTTTAACTCAGTTACCCTGGAAAGAGAATGAAAACTCATTTATGTCCTTAATATATATTAACAACAAAAGCTAGTCCAAGTGAATTTGTAGGGGTGAGTTAGATGACTACGGTTAAAGGTCATATGCATGTCTACTTGTGTCCGTTTTTATTGTTTTAAACAATAGCAAAGTCCATTTTAATATAAAGAACAAAACACTTTTTAAAATTGATAAAGTTTGTATGATTATGGTTTTAAAATGACGGTTGTCATAAATGATATAAGGTTAACTCATCAACCTCTGAAAAACATTGGACTCTTCTGTAAATCAATGACTTAGATCAGTCCAAATGTGTCTTTAGGGATGAATGAATGTTCAAGTCACAAGTGGAGTGTCAAAGGTTTAGTAGGGAACTTTCAAGTTAGTTCGGATTACTTTTATGATCCTGCATTTATTTGCATCTTTTCGATTTTGTTCCTCATATGTTTTTCCGGTTTTCATATTTACCTTTGCAATGCGCATGGAATATCCCTATGCTTAGTGCATTAGTGTTATTAGTGTTAATTCATCAACCCCTGAAAAACAGTAGACTCTTCTGGTAATCAATGACTTAGACTAGTCCAAAATGTGTCTTTAGGGGTGAATGGATTAAACCCATGTAACATTTCAAAGAACATTGATGCATTGATGTCAGTCCATAGCAGAGATAAAAATTTGAAGCACTTCAAGTTAATCTGGTGACATTCCCATATACCATGTGCCTACAGTGATATATGTAAACAGTTCCATGGCCAGAGTAAACAAACAAACAAATAAAAACTATAAAATTAAAATTACACACCCCAACACACAAACACAATTTTGTGCTGTGTTCTTTTTCATGGCTGAGTGCTAAGAGCATCAGGCTTTGAACCATGAAGTGTCTCACTCTGGTCATAGCAGGTTCAAGCCCCACTGGAACCTAAGCTGATTTTTATGATAAAGTTTGCCAGTTTACCTGCAAAAGGTTGTTGGTGTCTTCCCGGGTACATGTAACCGGGTTCTGTTCCCCACCGTCAAAAACTGGCTGCCACCATATTATAACTGTAAAATTGTTGAATGTGGCATTAAACATGATACAAAATTCAAAAGTTTGTTATTTTGTTTGTTTGTTATATAAGGTTTACCAAAAAAAAAAAACACACACACACACACACACAACAGGGCCTAGCACCATAAATTATAAAAATTATACTTAATTTTGAAAATTTTACTCATCTTTGGCAAATCCTGAACGATTATTGGCTAAACTGGTCAAGTTGACAGTATTCTCAGACTCGGGTAAATTCTTAAGTTTTATTGTGCCAGGACCAGAAGTTGCAAATCATCAATTGTGACAACCGATCAATTGTGACAACTGATCAATTGTGACAATCGATCAATTGTGACACCCGATCAATTGTGACAACTGATCAATCGTGACAACTGATCAATTGTGACAACCGATCAATTGTGACAACCGATCAATTGTAACAACTGATCAATTGTGACAACCGATCAATTGTAACAACTGATCAATTGTGACAACCAATCAATTGTGACAACCGATCAATTGTGACAACCGATCAATTTTTTTAATTATTAATTATCAGTTGTCCTCTTGATTTGATATAATTGTTTGATGTGTTAAAACATCATTGTAAATGAAAATTATCAAATGCGTACTAAATTATGATATTATTAATGTATATTGCGCTTAATGTAAGCTTGCTTGATGAAACAAATAAAGCATTCATCCCATGAAGCTACCTGGCATACTGTCTACATAATTGCCTGGGTATGATGAAAATTTTGTAATAAATAATTTATATCTGAGGAATAGAGTTGTCTGTCTTTTTTAAGAACAAGAGGATGATGGGACATCTAGTGTCTTGTTTGAAGGAATCATATTTTCTCTTTAGTAGCTAGGCCCTATTCCTGATGGCAAGCAGGGATGCAAAAAGATGTAGTGGTGCAGATGGTATCGTTTGAGATAGCTCAGTTGGTAAGAGCGTCCTGCTAGTGTGAGAAAGGTCCTGGGTTGGATTCCTGATCTGGCCAGACATTTTTCCTCCCATATACAAAGATATATTTTGTAGAGTTTGACTTACTGGCCAGTCTGAATTGAAGATTAAATTCTCTCTGTGAATGCTTCATTTTTTCTAGAAATTAGTTCCAAAAAGAAATTTGAAAATTCTGTAAATTTCTGTCCTTGTTATTTATTCCTTGACAAGCCACCAAAGAGTATGATTATTTTGGGGAAAAAGTGAGTGGTTCTCCTTTTTTTGGCAGAGTAGGCGTACATTTAATTATCTTGCAAGTTATAGGTTAGATGTATTAATTAAAAAAATTGAGTGAAAATAGAATTTTCAACTTACTTCTAGGTGATCCTGATGATCTGGATTAAGCATCTTTGCGACCTTGATCATGCCACATGTGTGGCATGCCAAAAAAAACATCACTGCACTGGAACATAATTAAGTCCATACCACATGTCAACACTTTGTGGCATTTCTCTTATTCTGTAGAAACGCTGGGAAAAACCAGAGGATTTAATTGATATGTCACCCTCTGGTTTTACACAGTGTTTCCACAAATAGCTGGTGACATACCTACATGTATCCATAGATGAGAAAGATTGTGGATCTTATACTAAAGTATGGATTTTAGCTATACATTTAGATTTATTATTTGGCCTTGTATGAAACTAATTTCTCCTTAGAAAATAAACATTTGCCATCATGGCCAAGATTTGATAAATACAGTGATATACAAAGCTAATATTAGCTTTATATATCTCTGATAAATATAAAGAAATAATAAATCAGTCAACATTTTGTGTGTTGGTTTCAGTGGTGGTGTTTGTTTCTGTCTGTAGTCTGATATATATTCTTTTATCTCTCTATTATATCATTATTCGGAATATCCGTTTTCGTTTTTCTTTTTTATATTCAAATTCTTGTCTTATTTTCGGTTGACATTTATCTAATGAGATATACGATCTCAGAGTTATCTGCTTTCAATTAAAGAAAAACAGACTTCTTTTCATATATCAATATATGTATTAATAAATACTTTAATGATTTAGCATCCAATTTAATTGCAGATATGTGGTTCCGCTGGGTAAATATCGACCTCATCTACTGTTTCCGGTTCAAAGTGAAAGAGAAGTAACCGCGGGAAAAGTTGAAGGTGTCTTGTAAACATATGAGCTAGATTGTCGTTCATCCACTGATAAGCAATGGGGTTTGTATTCTTAGTTATGAATATTTGTAGAATTGTAGATGCATTCAAAATTTTACGATCATAGAATCTTGTATGATTTACAAAAGCAACTATAATATGACATGTGCGAAACGGTACATCTAATTACCGCAGAACGGCAGACCACTCGGGACACGGCAAGATGTATTGAGAGAGCATTCATGAAATTGTCAACAAAAACGTTAACTTTGTGTTGTAAGAAAGGCAGATAAGTAGATACGTGTAACAAATCTGTCTAGCCTTTCTGATATTTTTCTTTAATCTAACATTTAGTTTGATATGATTAGGCATTGCCTACAGGAGAGCGATTTCGAGATGTTTCGGTCTTCAAATACTTCGGCCTTATGAAACTTCGGCATTGTGCAAGTTCGGACATGGTCGTTTCGGCCTTCAATTTATATATATACTTGAATAGTTCAATTTATATATATACTTGAATAGTTGCCTTTCACGTCGGTAACGGTTCCAATCTATGATAAAACTGTAAAATATAGACATTAATGATTTAATAATAACAACAAGACCGATAACTCTTACATCTAAGCACAGTAGGAATCGCATGTGAAAGTCTTATTGTCTCATATCCAAAATCTACCCCATTCATTAACTGGAATTTTGTTGTCTATTTGGGATTGTAAATTGCAATTGATGTGGAAATTTTCCCCTTGTGTATTCATCCAAAAAAAGAATAAAATACCTATGGAATTCAGTCTCTGTTACACATTCATGCGGATTAATTTTTTTTTTTTCAAACCAGTGTTACCACCACAGACTATTGGATGAGATCTGCATAATGTAGAAAGATATAGACAAATATAGACAGAACAACTAATATTTTCACATCAGTTGACTTTATTCATCACATAAATAACAAGTAATAACAATATAGCACTACATTCACAAATTGTAGCACTAATTTAAATGAACAGTTAATAGTGCAAACATTACAATTGTTTAAATGGAAGCAAGAGCTCATATGTCATTAAATCAGTTCACTCTGAGTCGGAATAATCTGAAGCTGGAAGGTTGGCAGGTAATGCAGGCGCATACAGACTGGAAACTTCCTTCAAGAAATCAGAGGTCTTCAACGTCTTGGCATCCAAAGCGCTCCCACAGCACGGTGATTCATTTCCCTGCATTTGTCGATACTGGAACACGCTGGTATCAGATGGTAAGTTGCTGCATAAGTCACTGACTTAAGGCGGTGTTGCAGCTGTACTGTCTTGGCCTCCTTCATAACACCAAAATGCTGTTTATTTAAACGATTCTATAGAAGTGCATCTGGGTACGGCCTGCACGTTGGTTTGAATCTGCGATGCCAGCCTACAAAATAAAAAAAAAATAAGAACAATTAAGATTTTATAGCAATAATTTATATAGTATCCATTGCATCCCTTGAAATTTGATAAATACCCGGTAAATCTAAATCCGCGTACATCTTGCTGTCTATTTGTATTTACTCCTAGCTTTTTCAATAACTGCTACCCCTGTAGATTAAATTTTTCAATTGATTATTTGATAACGCTGAAATAAAACTTGCTCGTTGTAATTTTTTTATGACGTTAGAAACCTTATTTATCGTTTCCTATAACCAAGTACTGAATAGTTGGATGTTAGTATCATGTATAATTTTACTCCACATGTATATATTGATTACCTCTAAAGAAAGAAAGAAGTAAACATAACCTTCAACATCATTGTTGGTTCTGACTGGTTGCTGCCGGGGCTAAACTGACCACTGCTGCACACTCCACACAGTGCTAGTGAACCATGTTCTGTTGAGGTAGGCCATGAGTTCTTTCAGTTGCTGGCATGCATTGGCAGTTGTCTGCAGTAACTCTAGAATAGACAAAAAAATCATAAGATTCAAAGCACACACTCTTAATTTATATTATGCAAATTACTCCAAATGAATATCATTAATGTTTTAATAAACAGATTTAAATCTGAGTTCAGCACTTTATTTCAACCAAATTGTTTACTAATTGTTCCAATCTGACTAAGGTAACATTTCAAAAAAGCATTTACTCCATATCTATGAATGTTGCATTGAAGGATTTTAATCTGAGAATTTAACATACGTACTGTTTAATAACAAGTACACTAACCTCTCAACAACAGGATTTTCTTCTTGAATGTCTGCAGAAATGTTAAAGGAATGGTCCTGGATGGATTCCTCAGCAGCATCTGGTAGGTCACCAAGTGAAGCCTCTAATATATCAACTCCCGTGACATCTCTCTCCTCCTGTAAAAATGAAAAAAAAATAGTAGGTAGGGTAGGAGGCAATATATTCACATTTCAAGAACAAAAAAAGTATTTACTTTCTAAAATATTTATATTTCATTTATATTGGAACGAAGCCATCGGTATTTATTCAAATTTAATTATATGACACGAGCATAAGTCAATTAGACTTAACACCGGGGAGTGTGTGTTCAGGTAATTAAATAAGTAACTCCATTAATCACATGTAATTAACATTACAAAAGATCTACCAGTTTATTAATACATGTACATTATCATTTATTACATGTATATCAAATATATTTAAAGTATTTTTTTATTTCCGAAAATAAGGAGGTCAAATCATAAAGAATAATCAACATGAATGGTTTACACACAGTTTACAATAAATTCGAAATGAGTAGACAACAGACAATTTGTATGTTTTAAATTACACAACTTCAAAATACACTTTTCAATTCATTGTCAACACAAAAGTAAAACATTTAACCTTGATCACATGGTGTGTGTTTTTACGGTACGAGAGAATATTATATATGAAATTTATATTTAAAATATAATAAGAAAAGTATCCCTACCTCTATTCTGTTAGGTCCTCTTCCATTGCATCCTCTGACGGTACCGCTCTGTCGGCATACATTTACAGCACTGAAGATAATGTCTAAATCTTCCTGCATCATTTGTTCTATAGTCTGCTAATGATATACCTGAAATTAGATAAAAAAAAAAAATTAATATCTTCAGATTTTTAAACACAGGACCATCTTGAATTTAGAAAACAAAACCAATCACCATATAATCATAATTGCCATAGTAACAATATTTACTGGAATTTGCGAATTAACATCTCTGTTTTATCCTAGCATTTCAATAAGGACAAAATTGATTTTGGTTTTAATATGGTAAAGACTCTTATATGTAGTGGATAGTTTTTTTATTTTGCAAATTATTAGAAGAAAAATATGGCCGAACAACCCTAAAACTTGTTCACAGTACAAAATAGAAAATACCTGTAATGGTTTTTTGAGCGTTTTAATGCAAATGTATTTAGATATCCTTCATTTATCGTTTTCTATCAACTAATTACAAACACTAACAATTTCCAAATCAAATAGTTTAATTTTCATTCTATACTTTCACATTTCAATAAGCTCTTGTCTTTTCAATAATTCATACCAAAATAACATTTATACATATCTGTATTGCAATTACGATGCTGCCACTGCAAACAATCATCACACTTAACAGCATGCTGGCGAGGACGAACCTCCTGATCACAGTATACACACGGGAAAGACATTGTAAATTATGGCCAAGACTGACTGACTGACTGAGTTGATTTTACGTGCGGCGTGACTACTTAAAGCCCTTGCCACACGCCGGGGCTACCCCAGTAGCTCCGGAGATGCTCCTTGTGTTTAACGTGCATGAGAACCATGATGGAAGTTGTTACACGTGCTCGCCCCTAACGAAGTAGGCTTGAGCGTTGGATCTGGAAGTGGCGTTGGCCGGTTTAGGGTCCTCTTCTCCCTTGGTTAAGGTCGTAACCCTCTAATGGCTCTTATTGTGTTATCCCGGTTATCTATCTCATCATATGGGAGGGGCCTTCTTGCAGATCACCGGCTGGCTCTTTATCATCTCGTGGCTCATGTCCGGTGAGTAAGTAGAGTCCCTGGGTCCGAGTGGGACCACTCCTGTTAGGGACTGTGGGCATTTGATTTGACAGCAGCAGAGTCACAACGGCTTAAAGAATTTTGAATTTAGAAGATTCAAGGCCACACATTTTTGATGGACAGTCAAAATATGATATTTATTTATAGAGAATTGCAATAGATAGAAGAAATGCATTAGCCAAATGATATAGCCAAAGTGTTTTAACGTGGAGTTTTTGTCCAGGCTCTCGCACGTCTGGTTTTACCTATATGAGGTAAGCAGAAGAGTAGCATTTATCCAACATTAAGGTTGGTGAAATGCTATAACCTTGATCACACATACGAGAAATCTATATTGAAATTTATATTTTAATGTATTTTGTTTTATTTTGAGAGGTCGGCATACATTTGGGGAGCTTAAAGCATTTGTTATTTGCTAATGGGGATTTTAAAACAAGACCATCTTGAATTTAAAAACAAAATGCTAATCCGCATGATTCAGGGATAAAATAGGGAGTGTTGTGTGTGGTGTAGGCTAGGTGTGGAACTGGTGTTTTATTTTACTAAGGGTAAAATTTTATTAACATAAGACCGGGGGAGTGTGGGAACCGACGTGCACGTGTGTGCATTGATGTGTGAGATGGAGTTGTTTATAAGGAGTCACACATATAAATTGGTGATGTAGACCGCTGTGTTGGTTACTATAGTACTAGTAGATTCTTTGTGCGGCCGTGATAGAAGACTTTATAGTAAGCCATGAATAGCTTATTTCTCTGATTTGTTTCGATCCGAATTAGACAAAAGGGTTAATCACCCGTAACCATAAGCTGTATATAAGACTGAGTAATATATCAGAATAACATAGCCATGCCTTCGTTACTGGTTTGTGGACACAGCTTCGTGAGACGTCTGGGATCCAGGGGATGCCGCATTAGGGGGTTTGACGACGATGTGACGTTTGTCGGTTTAGGTGGAGGGACTGTAGGGTCTGTCCGTCCTAGATACGAGGCGTCACTGAGAAGTTTAAACCCCCATTGTGTGTATCTGCAGGTCGGTGGTAACGACATTACAGGCTCGCTTGACGTAGTGAGTCTGGGTGTGCGGATCTTGGCTTTGGCTAGGATTGCCGCCGACCGAGGTGTACGCCGGGTCTGTATTGGTGGAGTATTCCCCCGCTACAGACCCAGAAGTTGCAGCGCAAGGTGTTATCGGCGAGCCCAGCGGGATGTTAATGAATATTTGGAGACGGCCTGCAGAGGTGATCCTATACTTCATTTTTCCAGTAATTCCTGGGCTATGCGGCGGCATTTTGCGAGCGATGGAGTGCACCTTAATCCCGACGGAGAGAGGATATGGAGCGAGCATATTGCTTCTGATTGCAGTTAGAGCCCCACCTGGCACTTTAAGGTCAAATTTTGGCCTACAAATGTTTCGAAAAGATTCTTTATACTGAATGGTCTGTGTGTTTACTTTTGGAGAGTGTACATTCATTCATATAATATTCTTGGGCAAAGTGTACTCATATACATGCATATGCGCATACATACCCATGTACAAATACTTATGCAAATTTATATAGTCATATCCGCACACACACATATATTGCATTTAAATGACCAATTATACACATACACACCACATACATATAACTATATATATATATATAGTTATATATTTTTTTTTTTTTTTTTTTTTTTAAATATAAGATAAAATCCATACCCAATACTTATATTATATATTATCCTATTCTGGCCTATATATCACTAGATATCGGGGATTCCCGTGAGCCCAGGCATCTCCATAAGGGGGGTGCCTGGACAGAAAAGTCCATGGTGGGATCCCCTTCTTCTATGATATCTAACTATCTTATTTTAATACCTAATTTAGACTTAGTCTAACCTGACTAGGAAACGATCCATTGACTAAATTATGTATAATTACCCTATTGTTATCCCTATTCTGGCCTATATATCGACTGGAAGAGGAGAATCCCGGGTGTCAAGTCATCCCCATAGGGGGGAAGCTTGACCTAAAAGTCCACGTGGGATTTCCTCCGCCGTTGATTCCTAAAGTACTTATTCTAGAATTATGACCTATAGTGATGTTAGTAACATCAATCTCATTATATACAGGTAATACTAAACCTAACTAAACTGCTGGATATCTGTCGTCCGGTGATTGGGACAATCCCTACACACCAGGACTTCCTAAATCCGAACAGTGCCTAATTAATTTATAAAATTATTTACACATTTATTTACAGTTAAAGAATGGATGAGAGATGCGATGAGGTGCGATGATTGCGATGTCTAGACTATGCATTTATTGTGTGTATGTTTTTAATTAGGGTCCTGCCTGCGCCACCCACCACTATTTGGACAAGCCAGCTGCTAACCGTGAGGTCGTACCGCTTTTCAAATGGTTATAGGCAGGGTTGGTGTACCACCAACACTTTGAGTGATCGTATTGAAAATTGTATTTTTATTTCCGTTTTGTTGTTTGTAAAATTTGCGTATTAAATGAATATGTACAGATATAGATAATATGCATAATAAAATAATAAATCTCTGAGACATGTCACCAGCTAGAAGGGGGGTTCTGACCGGGTTTTAGTCTTAGTGACATGGCTTGGTTAAGTAACCTAGAGATATTGAAATTAATACTGAAATAAATAAAATACGCTTCCTAGCTACCTAAGATAGGATAGATTGATTAAAACAAATGAATCCCTATGGTGATTGTGATTAGGCGTGTTTGTGTTAGGTATTAGGGACCTGCCTGCGCCACCCTCCACTATTTGGACAAGCCAGCTGCTAACCGTAAGGTCGTACCGCTTTTCAAATGGTTATAGGCAGGGTTGGAGTACCACCAACACTTTGAATGATTGTATAATATTAAAAATGTTTGACTAAATAGATAGTAGTCATGAATAATTAAATGATTTAATATAGTATCTGCTATGACATGCACCAGGGCTAGTTAAAGCGGTTCTGACCTGTCTAGTCGTAGACACATGCCATGTTTGAGATTAAACCAATATTGAAAGTAGTAATGACGGTTTAGATAAACAACTACAGTGAAATGTAAATTAGAATAATAAAATAATGAAATTATTAATGAGCGAAAAATTGCTGCTCCGGGGAAGGTTCCCCGTGCAGTAGTAAGGACATTAATATAAAATCAATAATCAGTCCTATCTAGATGTGTATTGCCTACAGATGTTGCGAACCAATCAGCGGCCTCGTACTAGGTAGTGTGTAGGCACTGCTGAAGTTTAATGGTGTTTACGTTGACGTTCGCAATGACTTTGTTTCATCTGTGGCAAGAGAGAAACTGTGAATGCACTAGTAACCTACTCTATATGAATGCAGGTGAATGCGATGATTAATGCAATGCTTGCTTAAGGATTGATTGATTATATTTTATCCATATAACCTGAATTAGAGACAAAATTGATGAGTCCCTCGAACGCTGGTGATTTTAAGCTATCCGGTGGATCTAAGATATCTCTTATATGTAGTG
This sequence comes from Atrina japonica, assembly GCA_030159075.1. NCBI lineage: Eukaryota > Metazoa > Mollusca > Bivalvia > Pterioida > Pinnidae > Atrina > Atrina japonica. Next base: position 374,094 of record BROG01000498.1, on the reverse strand, counting down.
TGTTTAGACCTAGTCTATTGTAGTGTGTGTGTAATTCCCCACGATGGAGATTGTGAAGTGGGCACTCCATGATGAAGTGTTCCACTGTTTCCTTACTATGGCCGCATGGACACTTAGGGCCCTGCTTGAATATGAATTGACCTAACTCGCCATTAAGTAAGGTGCTACCTAATCTGAGTCTAGTACAAACCTTATCCCAGTAGATACTTTTAGAGTAGCGTATAGGAGTTTGGTTGGGATTAGGTTTGAGCGTTTTAATGAAAAGGTTAGTGTATTGTTGTATTTTTTCTGTGTATTTTTTTGGTGGATAATTTGCCCGAATAAGTGTGTATGCTTCTGTTACACCTAGCTGTGTGTTACAGTTTATTTCATTGTTCTTGTGTAGGGATTGTTTAGCGCTAATGAATCCACAGCCTCGTTACCCCTAATACCTACGTGGGCTGGGATCCATTCTAGATGTATCTGAATTTTTTTTGCCATTAATTTATGGATTTGGTTTATTGATTAATATTTCATTTATTATGTCTGGCCTACTACTGTTCTTTGTGGTCAGAGATTGGAGGGGATTCGCTCAATGAGTCACTCAAGAGTACTACCTTTCGATAGCTCCTTGTCTTTTTATGTAATCAAGAGCCTCATTGATTGCTACCCGAATTCTGATGTATAGACTGAAATGTGGTCTGTACATCTATAACCGTCTCCGTAGTCTTCCGAGGGATCAAAATAGGCGGCTCCGGTTTGGCCTGAATTGGGATCTTTGGACCCGTCCGTGAAGATACGATGGAAATCTGGGTATTTATCATCCAGATACTCCAAGGTGACCGATTTACAGATGGTGGGGTCATTGCTCTTTTTGATGATTTGGGAAAGAGCTACAGAGACCTTTGGTTTAGACAACAGCCACGGTGGAATTTGAATGTTATCTATTTCTGCTATCTCTAGGCTACCTAGTGTGGTGCTGCCTAAATACTTGTGTACTCTGTATCCGAATGGTGCCTGTTTGACGTGCCACAGATTGTTTTACTTTATATCTGTTGTATACTCTATTGTATCTGTGGGTGAATAGTGAATTGACTGGATTGTCTGGATTTCGACGTGACACGGGCCCTGGCCAGAATCTGAGTGTCAGCGAGTTCCCGTCTCAGTGACAGTGGTAACTCTGAAGTGGATTAGCCCTGCTTCAGCAAGCAGAGCTTCCACCGGGGTGGACCTATGTGCGCCCAGAGCGATCCTGAGTGCCTGATATTGAATTCGGTCCAGCTTTTTTTTATTGTGTAGGGATTCCGGATTGGGTAAGCTTGACACCTGTCGCGGTACATACATTTACAGCACTGTAATCAATTCTGGATCTGATGAGGGTCTTATATAGGAGTAATAAATATCTTCATGTTGCCTTGTCAGCGCCGAATTTTTTAATTCCAGATACGCAGCGCATGAGATTTGTGATGTTCTGACAGGATGTGACTACACTATTGATGTGTGATGTGAATGTCATAAACCTATCAAAAACTACACCTAAAAATCTAGCTTCGCCAGAAATGTGTAATGCTTTGTTATTGAGTGTAAGTGCAAAATTGGGTGCCGAGCGTGTGTAAAGTGGGCCTCGCTGACCGAATAGTACTGCCGAGGTTTTTTGTTCCGACAGTTTAAAGCCCCACTTTTGTGACCATCTAGAGATTGTATCTAAGGATTCTTGTAACTTAGCATTTAACAACTCTAATGTCCCTATGTGAGTAGCTTATTGTGTTATCATCAGCGAACTGGAATAGCTCGTGGAGTTGTCCAGGTGTTATCTATCTCATCATATTGATATTTTATCTCTTTTTTGCAAGGTCATTTTGGCCATTATATTAAACAGGGTTGGACTGATTACCGAGCCCTGTGGGGTGCCATTTTAGGCTAAGGGGATACTTATTTGATATTATTTGATTTACGGACACCTGAACTTTTCCGGCCCTGAAAGAAAGGATTTTATGAAGTGAAGTATATTGCCTTGTATGCCATGCGATTTGAGCTTAAATAGAAGGCCATTATGCCAAACTAGATCAAATGCTTTGCTAATATCTAAAAAACCTTAGCCACTCGTTTACTGTTAGTTGTTTGCTTACTGTGGCGCATTTGATTTGAGTTTCCAGTTTGACTAATTGGTCTAATGTGCTCCTACCCTTCCTAAAACCGCTCTGTGCGGAGTCTAGGATGTCATGTTTATCCAGGAACCACCTTAATCTATTGTTTAGCATAGTCTCGGTGACTTTGCATAGATGTGAAGTGAGCGATATTGGTCTGTATGACTCTGGTAAATGTGGATTTTTTCCCGGTTTGAGAAGGGGTATTACAGTAGCCTCCTTCCAAAGGGAAGGAAACTGACGTGTAATAAACACTCTGTTGAGAAAGTGTAAAATGATCTTAATAAATTGTGAAGGCAGGTGCTTCAGCAATATATAAGATATTTTGTCACCGCCCGGTGCAGTGTTGCGCTTTGCTGCAAGTGCATCCCCAAATTCATCAACCGTAAAAGGCACATTTAGAGGACCCGTGTTGGGGCCTAAATCGCTAAGGTAGTTTTCGTGTCTGGCCTCAACCTAACTAAACTGCTGGATATCTCTGCCCCTACATAAGTTTTGTGATTTGGTTCGAGGTTTGAATGTGAGCTAGCGTTTGCAAGTTGGACAAGCCATCCTGCGGCTAGTGTGTTGGCTTTGTCTTCTGAAGTGATTGCTTGGCCTAGTGTGGGAATGCATCTAGTGTTAGGTTTGCCCAGGAGAGCTTTCACCTTCCCCCAGACATCCCTAATGCGGGTGTCTTTGTTCAGTGAGGTCACATAGGTTTCCCAATGTGCCCTATGTTCTTGGGCTATTGTCTTCCTAGTGACTGCAATTTTTTTATTATACTGAATATTTGTGATTTTCCCCTTTTTTAATTGTCTGAAAAATACACTAATTCATTGTCACACAAAAGTACATTTAACCTTGATCACATGGTGTGTGTTTTTACGGTACGAGAAATCTATATATGAAATTTATATTTAAAATATAATAGAAAAGTATCTACCTCTATCTGTTTGGTCCTCTTCCATTGCATCCTCTGACGGTAGCTCTGTCGGCATACATTTACAGCACTGGAAGATAATGTCTAAATCTTCCTGCATCATTTGTCTATAGTCTGCTAATGATATACCTGAAATTAAAAAAAAAAGTGTGAAGGTTAATATCTTCAGATTTTAAAACACAGGACCATCTTGAATTTAAAAACAAAATACCATATAATCATATTGCCATAGTAACAATATTTTACTGGAATTTAATTACATCTCTGTTTTATCCTAGCATTTCAATAAGGATTTTTTTAATATGGTAAAGACGGATTTTTTTTATTTTGCAAATTATTAGAAGAAAAATTGAACAACCCTAAAACTTGTTCACAGTAAATAGAAAATAAATGTGGTCTGTAATTTTTTTATGCAAATGTATTTAGATATCCTTCATTTATCGTTTCCTATCAACTTTACAAACACTAACAATCTCCAAATCAAAAGTTTAATTTTCATTCACTTTCACATTTCAATAATTTCAATAATTCATAAATAACATTTATACATATCTGTATTGCAATTACGATGCTGCCACTGCAAACAATCATCACACTTCAACAGCATGCTGGCGAGGATCCTGACGAACCTCCTGATCACAGTTAAGCACACGGGAAAGACATTGTAAATTTGCCTTGTCAGCGCCGAATTTTGCCAAGACACGAGGGCTACACCTTTTATAAGGTATTGGCGGTGTTTCAAAGGAATTTCTCAAATTAAGATGTTGTTTTAATATTTATTTGAAGAGGACAAATGCTTGCATCAACTTCATAGACTAATAATTTTAATTTGATTAGCCTGTTTAATTAACTGTGGAAAACCAATCAAATTATTTAATTAATCATTAATTATAATATACACAAGGCCGAAATGATTGAAGGCCGAAACAACCATGTCCGAAGTTGTGCAAAGGCCGAAACATCCTGCTACCCAGGAGAGCGCAGTTAAAAATGAATGATTCATTTATTTTAGTTTTAGGTCGTAGTTTACATAGAATAGTAGGTTGATATGAAATGAAGCAGCAAAGTTGATGAGCTTCATGATCGGGCTCAAGATTCAGCATTAGCAATAACCCATGATTTATGACAAAACATGGCAGCAACCATCATAGCCTGGGATCCTGGCTCACTGATGCCAACACTGTCATGCCTGTCAAGTCTACCGATTTCGGTGGTAGTCTATCGATTTTTATATTCATCTACAGCTTGTCTACCGCCGAGAAATAATCTAGCCCCCCCCCCCACTTTTTTGCAAATATAGACATAGGACATAGATGTTTCTGGGGTGTGTATGTGTTTTAAGTTGGTTAAGCCCCCCACTTTCAATTTGCTTCCGACGCTGATGACCTGTACTGTGGGCAGGTACCTAATATACAGATTGATTACCTGTATATCTAAAGACTAAACATCCACACCTATAACCACTATTCATATGTTCTATCCTATATACAGTTATCAAAGATTAACATCATTGATGTTATATTAATTTCCTGCAGCTTCTGTATCAATCCTCATTGATTTTATTTTAAAAATTTAGCTGAGAAATATGGAAGGGTGATCGTGGTGTCTTCTATGACGTCCGCACTCCACATACTATACAGTGTTATACATGTATCTTAAATTTGTGATGATTTCAAAACGATGCTTTATTTCATTTACATTATATTTTATACAAAGATAATAATATTTTCTTGTAACACATTGAATTGAATTTAATAAAATGTCAGTAATGACAGTAAACACATTTATATAACCTCAATAAAAAAAATTTTCTTTTAAAAGCAGACTTGATTTTTCTTTATCAAATCTCTTTTTTTTTTTTTTTGAGTGAACTATTCAGTCATCATTTGTTGTTTTATCTTATCAGTTAATGAAAAAGGTATAATATGAAGATAAAAACCTTCAGATAAATATTTTGGTATGTAGGTATGCAAATATTTTGGTAATAAATGTTCAAATCTCAAAATAAATAAATAAATAAATAAATAAATATATAAATCAAGCCTTTGACTTTAAGAATTATCATACTTCCAAATATTTAGCAATCAAACTGAGATTATATTTCTTCCAGGTAAGTCTAGTTATTTATTTTCTGCATTCCAAATTGTCAGGTTGCCCCTTATGGGAGTTATTTCCCCTTTTAAGTAGATTTTTCATGTTTTTTGATGTTTTTGAACATTATCTTGAAAATTACATGTATAATAGGTAGAGTGAAAGTGAGAGAAGAGAAAATGTTCAGCATGCAAAGATCTACAAATAAGTCAATAGGGCCAAAATTGTCAGGTCGGCCCTTATGGCAGTTATTTCCCCATTTAAGTGGATTTTTCATGTTTTTGGCAGTTTTGTCTTAATATCTTGAAAACTATAACAGATAGAAAGAAAGTGAAATAAGTAAAATTGCTCAGCATGCAAAGATCTACAAAAAAGTCAACAGGAATTAAATTGTCAAGTTGATTATTCCCCTTTTAAGAAGATATTTTCATATTTTGCACTTTTTTTCCCTATTGTTCAGTGATCACCACCATGCTTTTGGTTGCTTTCCATATATTGTTTGTAAAATACATTTCACTCAGGTGATTTTTAAGGTCCAATGAGCCTACTGGTTTTCATGTTTATTAGCGATTTTATCTTTTATACATTTTTCATGTTTTCTGCAATGTTGACCTGTTTTGCCAGGTGAGTGACTTGAGGCCCCTTGGGCCTCTTGTTTTCCCCTGTGTGATTTGATTTTTCTTATGAATACAGACTTTTAACCTCAGAATATCTTTTTAATGTACATTTGTATTCTTTAGTTTACCTGTGCGTGACAGTGTTAATTACCTGTGTTCTGATGACTGTTTCTAGACCACTTGGGACACACATGTACATGTCTGTCAGTCTGCCTGTCCCTTGTTGCATTCTAAGTATACCTCCTCATGATCCCTACAGACATGTAATACCCTATATAGACACTATATTTGGCTTATGTCTGTGATCTCATCACAGCATGTCAGTAGGCCTACTCATTGTTTTAACAGTCCTTTAGACCATTTGGACTATTTACAGTCCACTGGTTCCTCACTGTATTATACTGGACTCTTACTACCTTGATTGACACTATATCTCGTCTATATACATGCAGGTATACATGTAGGTCTAATCTCATATGCTTAACTCAATTCTATAATAGTCCTTGGACCACTGATGATCTACTGGTTTCTCACTGAACGCTACTGGATCCTCACTTAATTATATCCTGTAAAGACACTATATTTGGTCTATATATCTATTTGTCAGTAAATTTGAGTTTCCACAAATTTTGACTAAAATTGGTTTATACATCTGTTCCTGCAGCTTTAAATGGATTTGTGAAATCTCGCTTCATTTGAATGTTAAAATCACGGTGAATAATTCACAGGAAAATTTTGTGATTTTTCAATTTTCCATATTTAGTTGCCCTGAATTTTCATAATTTTATGTTTTTACAATGGAAACAATTCTGGATTCTGGAATATATTTTTTCTACGTTTAAAGTTAGAATTTTTTCAGTGCTTGTGAAATGTGTTTAATTTAGGGTCTCTAGAAAATGAAAGGGTTTACAACTCCGTTAGTAGTGTTACGAGATAAACAAATACATTGTTTATTTTTAGTTGAAAACTTTTTTTGGCAGGAAAATGAAAAATGGCAGAAGAAGTAACAAAAACAGTGCAGCAGTCCCTGAAGATGTGGAATCAAGGGAGATAACTTTCCCATGTTTGATTGAAACGGTTCAAGATGTATTAAGAAAGCGTATAAGTCAAGGAACTCAACCTCCTAATATGCTTGGATTTCAACAGGAAAGAAGGTAAATGCAGACCTTGTAGATTCATGTACCATCACTCTACAGGCTGAGAAAAAAAAAGGAAAAATCACCCGCGCTATTGGATGAGTGAATTTGGAAATCTTCAGCCTGTCTCAATTTATTATAAACTTTATAGAACCATTAAGACTAACTATTTTGGGAAATATTCCGTTCATATAGATTTTTGGAAATGTTCCGTTCATAAAACATCGTTATTTCTTGAGTTTAGTTATGTACATGTACATGTAGCAGCAACTTCCAGTTGACTGATATTCAGCTGATCTTTGATCACGGAGACGTAAACGGCCCTATTTACAGAAGGAGTACAGATATTCAAAGGGAATACTAAACACATGCTTGTCTATTTACTTCGCAATTATCCATTTTTAATATTGTCTTAAAAATCAAATAAAATTTGATGTTTTTTAAAATTATTTTTCATAACTCCATAATTTTTAATTTTCAGTGAACATGGGATGATTAACTACCTAAATGACAGATGTATATGCGCCAATTATCCATATAGCAAAATAAAAAGAAATAGTTTTTCACTAATTTTTAATTGTATGGAAGGCCACATATTCATAGCAAAAAAAGAAATAGTTCACTTTTTGCATTTCTGAAAAATCATTATTTTTTGTTACCAGTCATGAAATACAGTCTTACAAAAAGTATTTAGTCACTATTGATATTAAATATGTATTTCATATAAAACTACATTGTTGACAAAAATATTTTGAAGCCCTTTCTTATCCAGTATAATTTTTTCTCAGCCTCTCAGGTCATAAAGCAGTTTGAACACGTATTGAACAAAACATTTAAGAAGAATTTATTTGTACATGCAAAAAATCAAATTTATCCATTTGACTTATATCTGTTTTTTTCCAAAAATGAGAATAATTTTTAATTTTCTTAATTTTCTCACTTTTTCAGGAGGGAGAATTAAAAAAAACCACTGATTAAATTCTCCATACCCAATTTCTTTCTGAAAATGGTATGACAAACCAGAGAATAACCTGCATATCTAGCATAAACTTTACTGAATGCTATTCATTACCCTTCTTTTTTCACTTGTATAAATGCTATGGAATATATATACTTTACATCTTGTTAATAAAGTAAGTAGAATTTATTATAAAGAATATTCTTAGCACTATATTTTTGTAATTTTAATGGCATTATATCTAAACGTTGAAATAGATATTACAGGTGCTTTTTGTTCTTGAGTATGTTATCTTTACAGTTATGGTCCTCCATACATTTATATGAAAGTAGTTTCCACTAGGAAAAATGACATCCATTTCAGTTGCATACCTCTTTTGTGATTTAATATTTTTACAAATAACCCCAAGTTGCCCTAGATATGTATTTAAAGATGATAATGCTTAAATTTTAGGGAAAACAGAGTAGCCATTTACTGTCCAAATTTTTTAAAACAGCAAGTGATATAATTGCAAAGTTCTTACTCCACATGCATTTTATGGCTTCAGTGTTATGATATTCTGTTTCAGTACAGAATTCTGCAAATTTTGGTTTATAAAACATGGTAATACTCTATAATAAGTTCAAATTTTGGTTTTGAAAAAATCAGTAAAATTTGACTTTAGCGGAACCTTAATGCAAAGTTTTAGAGGCTACGATGTAAGATGTTCTAGATTTGGTCAAAAACATTACACGTCACTGGGGACTCTTGTCCCAATATCATTTTCACTCGTCCAGGACGAGTGGACGAGTCCATTTTTCTAGCTCTGCTCAATATTGCTTATAAGACAGCTTTGTCTGATCTTACACATGTGTGACCGAGCAACAAAGAATTGCAGTGCGTTTATATTTCAATATTTCTGTCTATCTTCTATTACATGTAGTTATAAAATGTGGTCAATCTGCCCTTAACAATAAGGAGAACTAACTGCATTTTATAACTAATAGAAGATAAATATAATTATAAAAATATAACCGTGCCGCAATCCTTTGCCGCTTGGTCACTTATGTTTCAGTGTTAAACTTGCATGTGAGATGTCCAGACTTGCCAACCCTTCCGTTTTTAACACTGTACCTTCCGATTTTAACCCTCTCCTTGCACCTATATGTTTTTAAGTATGATCCTTACATTTTTTCGAAATCCAGAATTTATAAAAAGTTTTGGCCCATTTTTGTTTCAGTATGTGTATTAGTATCGCCCTCAAGCTTACACCCAGTCATTTGACTGTTTGGAATGAACTATTGTTTTACCTAATGTCAAGCTTTTTATGACCTATGTACCGCTTGGTTTAAAAATTGTTTCCATTAGAAACGGAGCATGATTGAAGAGTGCACTAGTTGTGTCATGCCAACTAAAAAGAAAAACAGATAGGATCAAATATTTTATCGAAGTACATTGCATTGCATACTGGTATCATCTATTGCAATATCAGTCTTATGGCTTTTATTCCTCAAAACCTGTGAAAAACATTTGCAGTTTGGTATGTAAATAAATGCTGGTTGATATCAACAACTTGTTTCAAAGTTTGGGGGATATCATGTAGCGGTACCCTGTTACAATTATCCCTTGTTGCTTTGATGAATTTAATTAAACAACATTTTCAAATTTTGAAATGTACATAGGCTTATAATGATTTCATCATTGAGGATGACTGGAGAAAATGGTTTGAATTTATTTTTACCTGGAGATAAATGGTTTGAATTTATTTTTACTGATGGAATCTGTTGTAGTATTTACTCATTGAACACCTAACTGTTAAAACTGATTATACATAGTACTGATCATTTTGTTTTCTGCATGTGAATGTAATTGTGTTTATACATTTAATTGAGTGTGTATGTATCAACATGCCTCCCTGGCCTTTCGCCATAATAAAATGTTTTATATGTTTACATATATGTGTGTTATGTGTGTGTGAGAGAGAGAGTGTGTACTTGTGAGAGAGAGCTGATGGAAGTCTGTATGTGTGTGTGCGTTTGTGTGTTATGTATCTACCGTCATTGATACATTTTTTTGTGCTAAGACTTCAGAACTGGAATCCAAATATGTTTATAAACAAAAACCTACTGCGGAGAGTACTATTATATATATATATATATATATATATTAGTTGATTAACTTCTACATTTTGTATGTAGAGTTTTGTCTGCTCTATATCACATCTCGTATATTTATTTAGTTTTCTGTATGTGTGTGTGTGACGCGAGTTTGCTTCAGTTGTAAACTACATGTAGAATGTTTTTACGTTTTGGGTATATTTTTTTATTATACCTAACACATGATATTTGATATGGCTTTCACAAGGTATATTGTGTATGTTTGAAGTGTCTATGTAGTTGAGATAATTGTAAATGTGTGTCGTTTTTTTGTTTGCCTGTGTTTTCGTTTTAAAATTAATTTTGCTTTATCCCCATGTGTGATGCAAAAATAAAGTGTGTATGGTAAACTTGGCCACCAGTAATATTCCCCACACTCCCGAGCCATGTGGAGATGGAGGGATATTCTTAACTCCAATATAGATTTCCAAAATATGAGTAAAAATCCTGGACTGATCCTTTCGCCCTCCCCCGATAATAAAATGTGTTTATATATATTATATATATATATTACTTGATTGATATATATATATATATATGATGTATATATATATATCATATATTTTGGTAATATAAAAAATATATATATATATATATATATATATATATATATATATATGTGTGTGTGTGTGTGTGTGAGAGAGAGATAGAGAAAGAGTGTTTGTGAGAGAATGTGTGTGTTAGAGAGTGTATGTGTGTTAGAGAGAGAGATGCGAAAATGAGAAAAACTCCTTTCATATTCGACCGGTTGTGGGGCGTACATGTGTGAGAGAGAGAGAGTGTGTGAGAGAGAGCGAGAGAGAGTGTATGAGAGAGTGTGTGTGAAAGAGAGAGAGAGAGAGTGAGTATGTGTGTGTGCGTTTGTGTGTTATGAAATTTTTATCTGGAGGCGTAATCCGTAAATTTAATTTGTCTAGGGCATGTACTTACGGAGCCTTGTAAACGTACGTGTAAAATACTAGTGGTATCCGAATATAGTCACCCAGGTGTATGACAAAGCTTTTATTATTTGACTTTCTACAGTCACCTTGCTAATTAAAAAAATTGGAAAAAAAAACATGATGCAAAAAATATGTGTTGTCGTTTGGACAATCTAAGGAAGAAAAATGTTAGTAAAATAGATATCAAAGATTAGGTATTTTCTTAAGATCTTATTTGTTTACCCCCCCCCACTTTCAACTGAACAAACGTTTTACTTTTTAAAATCTAGGTTCGATCACTGTCTTATTTTGAGAGTAAAATATATTTAAGTACTTGTATAATAAATTGAAAATAGGCGTACATCCATCACCCCCAGACGTTTTGGTTTGTGTGTGTGTGTGTGTTTTAAGTTGGTTAAGCACATTTGTCACTCTATTTCCTCTTTAAAGTCAGTGATGGAGAAGTTACAAAATTACTTTCATCTTTTATCTTGATAATGAAATATTTTATGCTGGGAACAAAGATGCGGTACGATGACCAGAATCATAATGAAGATTAATTTCGATAGGGTTACAGTACATGTTTGATCGATGTTGATCGATTTTCTTGCGGGAGGCCTGTTCTCTTTTGAAAATATCATTAGAGTCTGGTATTAGATATTCAAATGCATGTATATAAGCTGTAACTTAATTATTATTTTTCATATATATTAAAAAAAAAATAGGCAGTAAATTCCCCAATGGCTTGCAAGTCAAAATGGAATTCCTTCCCTATTTTTAACATAAGAAAATATTGATTTTTTAAAATTAGAAAATTAGGAATAAATTCCTCATCACCGGCTTTCCTCGTATAAAACAAAATATTAGTTGATAGTTGAAAAAGCGAATATGGGGCGTGCAGAAATGTGATGCACGGAATAACGGCTTGTTTCTTTCATCATATGAATGCAATTATGAAAAAAAAAAAAGTCGGGGGTGATTTGACATAGACTATATCAGTTTTGAAGTCTTATGCGTATTTCACATATTTGCGAGACAGCTGGAATGGATTTGCGATGATTTGATTAGCTTTATGATAAATAGCACTGGTAAACTATTGATTCTTATGTATTTTTGTTTTGAGTAAAATAGACTTATATTTTCTTAAGATCTTAAACTGAACTTCCTTTTAAAAACTTAAACAGATTCGATCACTATCTGATTTTGATGAACTTATAAAGACCTCCATGATTAGTTGGAAAAACATTGTAACATTATAAATTGTGTCAGGCTTTTCCTCGTAAAACTGGGGCGGATGAGGAATAAAATATTTTATGCTGGTTTTGAAGTCTTAATAAACAATTTCAAAAGTTCTTATATCTAGGATTTTGATGAACTTATAAAGACAATCAAGGAGCTGGTATTGTATATTTCAAGAGTATAGAATCAAATTCTTTTGTTGAAAACTTTCTGGTAGCAGAAATTCAGATGTAAAAAGTGTAACTTTGTTATAAATTTGTATTTTTTTTTTCATTGGTTAATAATGTATTTTGAAAACGCCCATGATATTCGGCATCATTCACAATGGAAAAAGAGTGCAACATGTCAACCAAGGTGTGGGTGGAACCGTACCTAGTGACAGACACGCAATGATTACTGCACTCTCAAAAATCATTGGTTGGTATTTTGAGATACATGTGCATAATTTATGTGCAACTCTGTCAGTTGACTCGCTCATATTAAATACACATTTCGTGAAAGGTTCTCTCTATTTTCCTCCTCCCCACCCTCCGTTACTTAAAGTATTTGTTGGAATAAACATATATGCATGACACTTATTTCAATTGTGAACATTTATGATTTTAGTTAATTTTGATAGGAGTTTTTGGGAAACAATACGTCAGTGTAAATCTGGCCTTTGTCTTCAGGTAAAAGGCGGGATGTGTACTGCAGTAGAGCTATATTTTTTTTATCTCCCAATACCTTACAATATAACAGGCTCTATCTGAAAAAAGATCTATTTTAAGAATTTGAAATGGTGTTCATTTCACAGTCAGAAACCCAGGACTGGTGTCATAGTGGACATAAAAACCAAGGACTGGTGTCATATTAGACATAGAAACCAAGGACTTGTGTCATAGTAGACATAGAAACCAAGGACTTGTGTCATATTAGACATAGAAACCAAGGACTTGTGTCATAGTAGACATAGAAACCAAGGACTGGTGTCATATTAGACATAGAAACCAAGGACTGGTGTCATAGTAGACATAGAAACCAAGGACTGGTGACATATTAGACATAGAAACCAAGGACTGGTGTCATAGCGGACATAGAAACCAAGATCTGGTGTCATAGTGGACATAGAAACCAAAGACTGGTGACATAGTAGACATAGAAACCAAGGACTGGTGTCGTAGCGGACTTGTGTCATATTAGACATAGAAACCAAGATCTGGTGTCATATTAGACATAGAAACCAAGGACTTGTGACATATTAGACATAGAAACCAAGGACTGGTGTCATAGCGGACATAGAAACCAAGGACTGGTGACATAGTAGACATAGAAACCAAGGACTTGTGTCGTAGCGGACATAGAAACCAAGGACTGGTGTCGTAGTGGACATAGAAACCAAGGACTGGTGTCATAGTAGACATAGAAACCAAGATCTGGTGTCATAGTTGACATAGAAACCAATGACTGGTGTCGTATTAGACATAGAAACCAAGGACTGGTGTCGTAGTGGACATAGAAACCAAGGACTTGGTGTCATATTAGACATAGAAACCAAGGACTGGTGTCATATTAGACATAGAAACCAAGGACTGGTGTCATATTAGACATAGAAACCAAGGACTGGTGTCATAGTGGACATAGAAACCAGGACTTGTGTCATAGTAGACATAGACAGGACTTGTGTCATATTAGACATAGAAACCAAGGACTTGTGTCATAGTAGACATAGAAACCAAGATCTGGTGTCATAGTGGACATAGAAACCAAAGACTGGTGACATAGTAGACATAGAAACCAAGGACTGGTGTCGTAGCGGACATAGAAACCAAGATCTGGTGTCATATTAGACATAGAAACCAAGGACTGGTGACATAGTAGACATAGAAACCAAGGACTGGTGTCGTAGCGGACATAGAAACCAAGGACTGGTGACATAGTAGACATAGAAACCAAGGACTGGTGTCGTAGCGGACATAGAAACCAAGGACTGGTGTCGTAGTAGACATAGAAACCAAGGACTGGTGTCATAGCGGACATAGAAACCAAGATCTGGTGTCATAGTTGACATAGAAACCAATGACTGGTGTCGTAGTGGACATAGAAACCAAGGACTGGTGTCGTAGTGGACATAGAAACCAAGGACTGGTGTCATATTAGACATAGAAACCAAGGACTTGTGTCATATTAGACATAGAAACCAAGGACTGGTGACATATTAGACATAGAAACCAAGGACTGGTGTCGTAGCGGACATAGAAACCAAGATCTGGTGTCATATTAGACATAGAAACCAAGGACATAGGACATGGTGTCATAGCGGACATAGAAACCAAGATCTGGTGTCATAGTGGACATAGAAACCAAAGACTGGTGACATAGTAGACATAGAAACCAAGGACTGGTGTCGTAGCGGACATAGAACCCCAGGACTGGTGTCGTAGTGGACATAGAAACCAAGGACTGGTGTCATAGCGGACATAGAAACCAAGATCTGGTGTCATAGTTGACATAGAAACCAATGACTGGTGTCGTAGTGGACATAGAAACCAAGGACTGGTGTCGTAGTGGACATAGAAACCAAGGACTGGTGTCGTAGCGGACATAGAAACCAAGGACTGGTGTCGTAGCGGACATAGCATGTGAAATAACCCTCACTGTATTGGTTGGTGTCAGTCCATAATATAGGTCAAAATTTGTGGCACTTCACCTAAAATGACATCTCCTTAGAAGTGAAAGATTTTTGACGGGGTGTGAAACAACAAAAACTCACTGATACACCATTTTTATATCCCTGATGCCATCTATCCCTTGGAAAATATTTAGACTAGGTTATACCATTCATGTAAGGTTGAGTTCAATATTTTCAGGAGGGATGACAAACTCATTTTTGATGTTCCTCTTTTTCAGACAACTTTTAGACTTGACTAGGCGAACAGCTGCTACTGGTGAGAGTAACTCAGTGCTTTTGATTGGACCAAGGGGAGGTGGAAAATCAGTGGTAATTAAAAAAATATGATATTGTTTACAATAGATAGGGTATGGGAAGGTCATGAAGGTCATCTGAGATACAGATAGTTTGTGTACATTTGTCTATTTCTCCTGCTCCTGTAATTTAAGGCCAAAAACAATAGAGTCACCAGGGTTTTCCCTGGGATTTTCAAATGAGGAGTTCATGGACTCCCACAACTACAAAATTAGGAGTCCATTTTGTAATTTAGGAGTCCATTTGCAGTTCACTTTAATTCAATCAGAATGATACTGAATGTCAAATGTGCAATTTTGTTGATAATTACAGACATCCCTATAAATCTATAAACATGAAATTAAATAAAATATAGTTGTTTTAACTATATTTGAAATCATATGGAAATTTTATATAAAAAATCTATAAATTGTAATACAATTACTTGTTTTTAGAAATATAGATGCAAAACTGAAAAGTTACTAGATACATGTAGCCTACTAATTGATGCCTCAAATTTATTTATATGAAAATTATATCTATTTTATCCATTTCAAGTATTAAAGATACTTTATCATATGTGAGATTTACATAAATATTTGTGTAAATAAATCATTTTATATAACCATCATTAATACTTTCATTATTATTTTTTGATTTCCATAATTCTAGTGAAAGTTGGGTTTGGTATCCCTTCTTTAATTCATACTTCCGGAAGTACCCATAAAGTGATGATCGATGTTGTCTTGTTGATGTTAGATCTGTATTAGACGTAAAGATTTTCCTGTTTTCTTGTAAATAGAATGATGAATTCAGTTTCTTGGTTTCTTTTGGAATTGCACTATGACACAAGAATTAAAAATGGACATAAAAAAAGAAGCAAACTGGTAGAAATAAGTCACATTGGTTTATTTACCGAAACAATCTTGAAAGACATCAAGTATTTAACGCTTCCACTAGGACGCAATAGATCTTATTTTAGGCGTCATGTAGGATTTTACGCGTAAATACGCAGAATTATTGCGTCGGGGAAAACCCTTGAGTCACTGTATTGGAGTCAAAACATGAAGTGTAAGTGCCCTTATCTCTGTGTGTCATAAATAGTCTATTTGTAATCCACCATGTCTTGGTTATCAGGAAAAGAAATTTATGATAACATGATCCGTACAGTTAACTAGCCTGTATCTGTCAGGGACCTGTGCATGCTAACATAATGTAACATGATACGTACAGTTAACTAGCCTGTATCTGTCAGGGACCTGTGCATGCTAACATAATGTAACATGATCCGTACAGTTAACTAGCCTGTATCTGTCAGGGACCTGTACTTGCTGGCATAATGTAACATGATCCGTACAGTTAACTAGCCTGTATCTGTCAGGGACCTGTACTTGCTGGCATAATGTAACATGATCCGTTCAGTTAACTAGCCTGTATCTGTCAGGGACCTGTACTTCAAATGTCATGAGAGAGCACCTGTCTTTTAATTGAGGACCTGTTTTGAGAGACCACATTTTAGTGGCAGATAGGGTGGTCTCCTAAGACAGTTTTCACAGTATATGATACATTTTTTATTATTTTCAGTTACTCAACAGTGTATTACAGGAATTAACATCGGACTTGAACACCAGACAGAATCTCTTGATTGTTAAGCTGAATGGTAAATCCTGTTATCATTTATGTTTTCTTTACTTCATCTGTACATGCTATAGCCTTTTGATTGTTGATACGACATGGACCCAGTTTCAAAGGCACCAAGAAGTGCGGCATGTCTTTTAAATATTCATGGTGCCTTTGAAATTTTTTTTTTTTTTTTTTTTTTTTTTTTTTTTTTTTTTTTTTTTATTGCCCAGATTGGTCAGTAATGGTGTCAGGGTTGGGGCCCTGAGGTCACCACTTTACAATGTAAATTTAATCATTTTGAAATCTAAGCAAATTTTTTATTAAAGTAACTGACACAATACAGAAACATCTCTCACTCTCAGACTCATTCCTGTTGATCTATTTTAATTTTTTTTTTCTTCATGAAGTGTTTAAAAATATACAAGTATATGGAAATACAATGCATGTTTTAAAATAAGTAGTTTTAATCACTCAAAATTGTTTATTAATATTACTTTTAACATCTGAAAGCACATTATTTTATAAAAACATGAGTACTTAATCATATACATAATTGTACATATTATTCTTGAAATAAGTTATGAAGTGATTTCCATTTTAAGTCAAATTTATTTGTCTGAAACTTAATTTTTGATGAGTATTTTTCTATCTGATAATATTCTTTTAAGTTTCTTTTTAACCCCTCTAAATCAGGTTGTCTACTGTGAAGTCTAGCTTTATATATGTAAAATTTTGTTAGTATAATAATTAAATTCAAAGATCTGAAACTGGTTTTATTTATGAGAAATAGGACATCAGTCAATGAAAAACGAATATTGATATTACTATTATTGTTTATCCATTCTTGTAAAAGATTCCAGAGATTTCTTATAACATAGCAACTATAAAATAAATGTTCTGTTGTCTCTTGTTCAGTGTTACAAAAACTACACAGAGAGCAATTTTTTATCTTAATACAATGTAGATATTTATTAGTGGCTATAATTCTATGTACTATCCTATATTGAAACCAATTTAAGTTTGTATCCCTTGTACATGAAAAAATATTTTTATTAATAGACTGCCAATTTAGACTGTAATCTAAATTTAATATTAATTCCCACTTAATTTCTGATTTGATCTTAACTTGTAATTTATTAACAAATATATCATACAATGTCCTTGATCCCTGTTTATCTTTACATAACAATTCAATAAATTTGGGTCTATATGGTTTTATTTCTTTACTTTCAATTTGTTTTAAATTTGGCCATTTTTGTAAAATTTTATCTTTAAGTCCTAAAAATAGTGTAAATGGGGTCACTAGTTTGTAATTTCTTGAGAAATTTTCAAATGTAAAATATTTTCCTTGTTCATTGAACAGGTCTTGAATTGTGATAATGCCCTTTTTGTACCATATCTTGTAAAAAATTTCACTGTTATTTATTTTTATTTCAGAGTTGTTCCATAATGGTTTTATAAGAATGTCTTTTAATTCATTAGTTGAAACTATTTTCAGAAATTCTGCTAAGATTATAAGAATTTCTTTCCAAAACATGTTTTTAGTAGATCGAGAAATGTTTAAAATATATTTATCTCCTAATTTTGTAAAATATTCAAAGTTAAATCTACTTGTATCAAAAAATAGATTAATCCATTTATAATGGCTGTTCGCTACTAATATTCTTCTAATCCATGTAAGTTTTAAACTTTTAATAAATGTTTCTATATGTGTCATTCGGCAACCCCCATGTTGGTAATCTTGTATCATAGTTATTCTAGCCACTCTGTCTTGTTTTCCATTCCAAGTAAATTTATAAAATATATTTTCTATTTGTTTTATAGTTTCTTTTCTTGGTGTAGGCAGTGCCAGAAAGAGATGTGTTAATTTTGGTAATAGTAATGACTTTATAACGGTTATTTTTCCTAATACTGTCAAATTTCTTTTTGCCCAGGTATGAATATCTCTTTCCAAGTCATCTATTTTTTTTAGAAAAATTAATCTCTTCGATATTTTCTAGTTTAGAATTAAAAAGAATTCCTAAAATAGTAAAATTATTTTTTTCCCAATTAAGGTCATATTCAGGGCATATTATTTCATCACAATCACATTTAGAACCTATCCAAACAACTTAAGTTTTTTCTATATTAGGTTTTAAACCTGAGTATTTTGAAAATTGGAACAATAAGTCTAGCACACTTTTGAGACTTTTTTCTGTGCCATCTAAAAATATTGTGGTATCATCTGCGTATTGTGAAATACAGTATTCTCTGCCCTCTATATTTATGCCTTTAATATTTTTATTTTGTCTCATTAAGTGAGCTAAAATTTCTATGCATAAATTGAAAAAATAAGGAGAGGCTGGATCGCCTTGACGACAGCCTCTACCTATTTCAAAGAACTGAGAAAAAATACCATTTTGAATTACACACAAACTTGCCTTTTTATTTAGAATTTTTACCCATTTTAAAAAATCTGGTCCAAATTGAAAAAACTTCAATACTTTATACATATATTTCCAAGATATTGAGTCAAAAGCTTTCTCAAAGTCGATTATAAGTAACATACCTGGAATATTATTATTTTTACAAGCATCTATAATATCATATGTTAACCTGATGTTTTCCCCTATATACCTCCCAGTTAAAAATCCTTTTTGATCTTCATTAATGAGATATCTGAGGACTAGTTTTAATCTATTAGCTAAACAACTAGAAAGAATTTTGTAAGAAGTATTTAAAAGTGATATAGGTCTCCAATTTTTTAAGTATTCTCTTGCTTTATTTGGTTTGGGAAGAAGAGTAATAATACCTTGTTTTTGAGTTATTGATAGTTCCCCTTTAATAAATGCTTGATTTAATGAACGTATGACAAAATTACCTAAATCTTTCCAGAAAAATTTGAAAAACTCACTAGTATAGCCGTCTGTACCTGGACTTTTATTGTTTTTCATATTTTTTAGTGCTACAGCAGCTTCTTTAAGAGTAATTTCACCTTCTAGGGATGAAGCCATATTTTCATCCAATTTAGGTATATTATTACAACTTAAAATTTTAGAAATATCTATATCCTACAATTCATTATGTTTATTTTTATATAAACAGGAATAAAAATTTTCAATCTCTTTTAATATTTCTTTTTGGTTACTTATTATCTTATTGCAGTTTATTTTGGTAATTGTTTTATTGATATAATTTCTTTTTTCTAAAGAACAAAAATACTTTGAAGGTTTCTCTCCTTCTTCTATCCATTTAACCCTGGATCTCAATATAAGTCCTTTTAGTTTTTCTTTTCTAATATTTTCTAGTTCTTCTTTAGTTTGAGCTAATCTTAAGGAGTTGTCTATTTGTGCATTTGAAGCCTCTAAATTCTTGATTTCCTTTTCTAATTGTTTTATTCTGGTATTTTTTTCTTTATTTTTAACTGAAGCATATGAGATAGTACGACCCCTAATCTCAAGGAGTAATTGCTCGAAAAACTGTTGATCATCTATACTGTATTGTATTTGGCTATTATCCAGGTCACAAATAGAAGCTCTTGAATATGGGGTCAGTGCATAAAATAATTTCAAATCTCTTATAGTGTCCTTAACAATTTCTATGTATTTTTTATCCTTGAGGAGTGTATTATTAAATTTCCAAAAACCTTTTCCGTGAATGAATTTTGAAAATTTGAGTCCTAATTCAACAATCGAGTGGTCTGTTCTGTAACCAGGTTTTATATCAGTATAATCAACCATAGATAATAGTTCAGATGATATCAAAAAAAAATCTAACCTTGCTTTTTTCGGAGGATTATTACAGAACCATGTATATCTTTTTGTTTGTTCATGCTGGACTCTCCAAGGATCCAATAAATTTAACTTAGTTATCATATTTAAAATAAATTCTCTAGATTTTGGGTTATTTATTGCTTTGTAATTACAATAGTCTAATTCAGGATCCTGGACTAGATTAAAATCTCCAGTAATTATTACAGAGTCATGATCTGATTCTTCAATCAAATTTTCAATATTTTTGTAAAATTCAGGATTATCTTTATTTGGTCCATACAGATTTACAAGCAATAACTTAAATTTTTCCTGTAGTGTGATTTCCAAACTTAAAAGATTCCCTTCATTATCTTTATTCTCTCCAAGTATTTTATGTTCAAAGTTATTATTAAATAAAATTGCAACACCCCGTGCATTTGACCTACCTGGACTTATAAATGTTTCAAATCCCCAACAAGCTCTTATGATTTTTTTTTGTTTATCTGTAAAATGTGTATCTTGTAAACAGCAGATTGAGAACTTCTTACTTTTCAAATAATTAAAAACATCTTTTCTTTTTGCAAAATCACCAAGCCCTCTACAATTCAGGGTAATTATGTTTATCTCACTCATAGTTTATCAACTTATGCACAAATAATATCATTTTATGTGAATTACTAATAATATACTATATAAATGATACAATGAAACACTATACATCTATGTGTATATGTAATGAATGCATCTATAGTTTATCAACTGACACACAAATGATATCATTTTATACAATAGTTAATATATTTCTTAAATATTACCATGAAACACTTCTTAACATTATTGTGTATATGTATAATAAATTTAAATATATACATGTAAATTTATATGTACTTGATAAAATATTCTTGTAATATTATTATTTCAAGAAGTAACAATAATATTCCAGCACATTTTTGGGAATTTAACACTTCATTAAGAATAATCAACACATAACTTTCATACATATTTCTCTCACACAGAACAACACAAATTGAAAACATGATAGAAAAGTTGGAAATTTTTTTCTCGAGTAAGTTGAGAAAAGGTAATCATTCAAAATGACACAAATTACAAATGGCCTCATAATATTTTGTGTATTAAATTGTTTCTTTGTTTTTACCTTGAAGCTCAAGATTTACCTAGACTAGTAAATGTCTTGTTTAAGATGAAACATAGTCCAATACGATCTCATTGCTGTTGACACTGTAGTATAGACACATGCCACTATTAACATTTTACGGGAATGTCTCTGGAACCATAAAATATAAAAAAGAAAGTGGTTTCCGTGCGCTATATTGATCCGGAACTGAAATGTATCATTTAATTTTACTGTCAATATCGTCCATGATATCAAAACGAATTCTTTTGCCTTGCCTTTGTCCGTAAACTGACCCA
Organism: Atrina japonica; assembly: GCA_030159075.1. Lineage (NCBI taxonomy): Eukaryota > Metazoa > Mollusca > Bivalvia > Pterioida > Pinnidae > Atrina > Atrina japonica. Next base: position 352,224 of record BROG01000498.1, on the reverse strand, counting down.
TTAAAATACCACGCACTTTCAATACCATCGTGTTTCAATAATCGTGTAATTAGCTCCGCTGTCCTCTACAATGACACCTGCCTTTTCACGGATAATTTCTTTTACAACTGTGCCAGTGTGTTCTCCCTTTGTTTCTTTTACTCCTTGTAGTTTAATATTTGTTTTTCTAGAGTACTGTTCGTTATGGTTTCCCTTTGTTATTGCCATTTTCATGATCACATCTCCTTCTTTAATTTTTCGTTCGAGATCTGCTACCTTTTTATTACTTTGTGCCAATTTTTCTCTGATATCGTATATTTCCAGATTTTGGCCGTCTTTTTTTTCTTTCATTTCACTTATTTCATTGTCAAAAATTCTCTGTTGCTCTGTGAGTTTTTTATTTATCGTTTTTTCTATTTTTTCGTTGTTTTTCTGGAGTAAGTTTTGTACTATAGATGTAACAATCTCCTTTAGATCTTCTGTTTTCACAGTTTTCTGCAAACCTTCTTTCAGTTCTTTCAGGTCTTCTCTAATTAAACCCATATTAGTGTCCTCATCTTTTAAGGGTTCGTTAATAGATTTGTTTGCTTGTGATCCTTTTCTGGTGCTAGAATTACTTGGCATTTTGTAGAAATATTTTGAAATTGAATCAAAATTATCGCTCATTAAGGTGTTTGGTGTCGAGCAAGTACGTATTAAGTATATACGTCTGTATATTTCGAACAAAGGTAAATAAAAGGTAAATAAAATATTTGTGCTGATATCTACTCACACAACTTTACATTTCAAAATGTTCTTCAAATGGACATCCTCTGGTCAAATATTTCCGCAGAGATTTTACAGAAGTCCTTTCTTCTTATATCCTTATTGCTTCATTTTAAATTTTGTTATTACAAGAAATCAGTATTGCAAACTTTTGGCCTGTTTGTAAAGCTCTGCCTTAACAAAACCGTCCACTCATGTACAGCGCCATCTTGAATCCTCGGTGCCTTTGAAATTTGGTCCATGTGACAAAACAGTTATTGTTTTGATTAACGTTTTCCAGTGCTAAGAAGAGAGATTTTGTTTTTCAAGCCACATACGTTACATAATAACATGAATGATACATAGATAGATAGATAGATAGATAGACAGACAGACAGACAGATAGATAAAGCAAAGGATAGATAGATAACTAGATAAATAGACATAGGTAGACAGATAGAGACAGATGGACAGATAAAATGAAGGATAGATTGAAAGATAAGTAGATAGATAAGTAGATGGATAGACAAATAGATAAGTAGACAGACAGAGAGACAAATAAATAGATATATAGACAGACAGATAGATAGACAGATAAAATGAATGATAGATTGACTGATAACAAGATAGAAAGATAGATAGACATACATCTGTATTTGCATTTTGATTTTTTAAAATTTGTTTAGGATTGTTGCAGACAGATGATAAGATCGCTCTGAAGGAGATAACACGTCAATTACAGCTTGAGAACAGTGTCGGGGATCGAGTGTTCGTGAGTATAATCAGGGGTTGCTCTGGCTCAAAAAATCTTGTTGCCAGAAAAATTGCCAGTTGTGATTTTCTGTGGCCTGTTGTGATTTTTTGCCACCAAATTTTGGAGCCAGTCCAAATCCATGTATATGTGTAGAGAAAATACAATTTATAACCTTGTAAAATGTAGAGAAGTTCAATTGTGAATTGTCTAATTTTTCCTAAGGGGTCACACTGGTTGGAAAAATTGGTGTTTCTAAAACAAAATCACCAGTTGTCAAAATCTGTTGTCAGTTTCCAATATTTGGATCCAAATTCGGAAAAAATGTTATTTAATTTATATAACTGTGTTAATCGTCATCACTGTTAATTGATTTAATTCAGTTCAGTTTGTTTGTTTGTTGTTTAACGTCCCACTCAAGAATATTTCACTCGTATGGAGACGCCACCAGATGCTGGTGAAGTGCTTCAAATTTTGGCCTATACTCGGCACTTACGGCCATTGAGCAATTTAACGTGCCGACACCTACTGTGACACTGGACTACAGTTTTTACTGTCTCATCCGACAGACAGGAAACCAACCTGCCGCCGGCTGGACTCGAACTCACGACCTCGCGATCAAGAGTCGAGCGCGCTACCGACTGAGCCAGGCCGGCTCAATTCAGTTCAGTAATTACATTAAGACATTATTGTCTGTGTTTAAGATATTATGTAATTAAAATAAAACATTGTGTTATATTGATATCATCACAATATTAAAAGATGCATCCATTCCATTACACTGTATAGTTTATGGTGTGGAGTGTGAACATTGTAGAAGACTCCATGATCTGGCTTCGATAGTTCTTAGTTAAATGTTTTAAGTAAAATCATTGAGGATTAATATACAAGCTGCATGGATTTAATATAGTATTAAATATATATATTATATATTGATATTTTAAGTCTGCATATAGGACAGAACATATAGATAGTGATTATAGGTGTAGAGGTTTAAATATACAGGTAATCACTTTGTGCAATCATGTACCTGACCACTACAGGTCGCTGTGTATGTAATTACCACCAACACTTGTCTGATGCCTCTGTATAGTCTAATGACATCAATTAATAAACAGGGTTATTATTCGCTGTTCTTGATTACCAAGATTTAATTGACTTATGTAACCTAGATGTCTTAGTACAGTATTACCTGCTATAGCCGCCACTTCTATATAAGGATTACCTGTATATTTATGCCAGTATTTTCAAGTCCCTTGACTCCATACTTCAACTAAATTGAACCTGTATATAAGGGTCACCTGCACATAAATGTTAATATTTTCTGGTCCCTTGTGTGACCCCTATATACAATTTTCACTGTACTTCAATAAAATGGAGCCAGATAAAATCTCAAGAAGCAATTTTTTGTTGCCAGTTGAAGCAAAAATTGCCATTTGCAACTTTGGCAAAGCCAAGCGCAACCACTAGTATAATACAGGTATAATAACCGCATCTAGACAACATTGTGGGGGATCAGGTGTTTGCGATCTGAATAATTACAACTGGACAACAGTGTGGGGGATCTTGTGTTTGTGATCTGAATAACTACAACTAGACAACAGTGTGGGGGATCAGGTGGTTGTGATCTGAATAACTACAACTAGACAACAGTGTGGGGGATCAGGTGGTTGTGATCTGAATAACTACAACTAGACAACAGTGTGGGGGATCAGGTGGTTGTGATCTGAATAACTACAACTAGACAACAGTGTGGGGGATCAGGTGTTTGTGATCTGAATAACTACAACTAGACAACAGTGTGGGGGATCAGGTGGTTGTGATCTGAATAATTACAACTAGACAACAGTGTGGGGGAGCAGGTGGTTGTGATCTGAATAACTACAACTAGACAACAGTGTGGGGGATCAGGTGGTTGTGATCTGAATAACTACAACTGGACAACAGTGTGGGGGATCAGGTGGTTGTGATCTGAATAATAACAACTGGACAACAGTGTGGGGGATCAGGTGTTTGTGATCTGAATAATTACAACTGGACAACAGTGTGGGGGATCAGGTGGTTGTGATCTGAATAACTACAACTGGACAACAGTGTGGGGGATCAGGTGGTTGTGATCTGAATAACTACAACTAGACAACAGTGTGGGGGATCAGGTGGTTGTGATCTGAATAAGTACAACTAGACAACAGTGTGGGGGATCATGTGTTTGTGATCTGAATAACTACAACTAGACAACAGTGTGGGGGATCAGGTGTTTGTGATCTGAATAATTACAACTAGACAACAGTGTGGGGGATCAGGTGGTTGTGATCTGAATAAGTACAACTAGACAACAGTGTGGGGGATCAGGTGTTTGTGATCTGAATAACTACAACTAGACAACAGTGTGGGGGATCAGGTGGTTGTGATCTGAATAACTACAACTAGACAACAGTGTGGGGGATCAGGTGGTTGTGATCTGAATAACTACAACTGGACAACAGTGTGGGGGATCAGGTGGTTGTGATCTGAATAATTACAACTGGACAACAGTGTGGGGGATCAGGTGGTTGTGATCTGAATAATTACAACTGGACAACAGTGTGGGGGATCAGGTGTTTGTGATCTGAATAACTACAACTGGACAACAGTGTGGGGGATCAGGTGGTTGTGATCTGAATAACTACAACTAGACAACAGTGTGGGGGATCAGGTGGTTGTGATCTGAATAAGTACAACTAGACAACAGTGTGGGGGATCAGGTGGTTGTGATCTGAATAACTACAACTAGACAACAGTGTGGGGGATCAGGTGTTTGATCTGAATAATTACAACTAGACAACAGTGTGGGGGATCAGGTGTTTGATCTGAATAATTACAACTAGACAACAGTGTGGGGGATCAGGTGGTTGTGATCTGAATAACTACAACTAGACAACAGTTTGGGGGATCAGGTGGTTGTGATCTGAATAACTACAACTGGACAACAGTGTGGGGGATCAGGTGGTTGTGATCTGAATAATTACAACTGGACAACAGTGTGGGGGATCAGGTGTTTGTGATCTGAATAATTACAACTGGACAACAGTGTGGGGGATCAGGTGTTTGTGATCTGAATAACTACAACTGGACAACAGTGTGGGGGATCAGGTGTTTGTGATCTGAATAATTACAACTGGACAACAGTGTGGGGGATCAGGTGTTTGTGATCTGAATAAGTACAACTAGACATCAGTGTGGGGGATCAGGTGTTTGTGATCTGAATAATTACAACTAGACAACAGTGTGGGGATCAGGTGTTTGTGAGTATGGTAATTGCAGCTAGAGAACATTGTTAGAGATCATTTGTTTGTGAGTATAATACAGCTAGATAACAGAGTCAGAGATCAGATGTTTGTGAGTACCGTATTTTACGGCCTATAGGTCGATATTTTTTTTCTCCAAAGTTGTGACCTCGACTTATTCACCGCATCGACTTATCTTTAAAAAAACCAGTGAAATATTTAACTTGTATCTGCAATTCCTCATTTTAACATCGTAATTCAAAATTTTCCACGTAATTCAAAATTTTCCACGGGATAATCTAGGGGCCTACTCCAAACACCCATTTGTATTTACACTTAATAGGACTATTAAATGTGACCTCGTGTGTGCGTAATGCACTGTTTTCATAATCAAGTGACAAAATAATGATCTTTCAAGTTACAATATCATTGGGATTCAAGACTGTGTCAGAAACTGTAATAAAAATACATCGTTTACATTATATTTATACTGGACAGTTTATACTTTTGAATGATTCCCTTATCTTGGCACCCCACTGTGAAGTTGAAGTCTTCATTCAGTCTTTCAGGACACTACAAGCTGTGTTCACTGGAACGTGACCTTCAACTGATAAGGATCGCTCGGCAGTCTTTGAAGTTGGGAAAGTTTTGGAAAAAGTGTTACATAAATTAATTGACAGCATAATAATTTAGGTCAATGTAAGGATAAGACAAGGATTGAGGTCACTTGGGTAAACAGCATAAAGAATTTAATGATGATTTGACAGGTTACATAATGGCTATGCTTGTATACATAATCAGTACACACAAGTAATATAAGTGATGTTAAATATATATATGATGCAACTGATATGCTTTTTAATCACTTCTATTTAATACTGTACCGTAAAATAGGCTGATCACTCTGATTATTTTAATAGGCTACAATCGTGTTAGCACCAGTTATTAAACATAAACGATGCAATTTTTGTGTTCTCCCATTCATGTTTTCATCTCTGCCGACATCGACCTATCCTCCATTTCGACCTATCTAATACTTAATCCTGGATTTTTGCCAAAAATCGGCCATTCGACCTATCCCTGATATGGACCTATAGGCCATAAAATACGGTATAATACAGCTATAAAACAGTGTCAGAGATCAGATGTTTGTGAGTATAATACAGTTAGATAACAGGGTCAGAGATCAAATATTTTTTAGTATGGTAATTACAGCTAGATAACAGTGTCAGAGATCAGATGTTTGTGAGTATGATAATTACAACAAGAACAATGTTAGGATATTGTGTTTGTAAAAAAACTAAAAAATATCAATAGATATATAAATCTACAATACAACTAGAGGACAGTGTCTGGGATTGGGTGTTTATCAGTATAATACAGCTCGAGGACAGTGTCTGGGATCGGGTCTTTATGAGTATAATACAACTAGAGGACAGTGTCTGGGATCGGGTGTTTATGAGTATAATACAACTAAAGGACAGTGTCTAGGATTGGGTCTTTATGAGTATAATACAGCTAGAGGACAGTGTCAGGGATTGGGTCTTTATGAGTATAATACAACTAGAGGACAGTGTCAGGGATTGGGTCTTTATGAGTATAAAACAACTAGAGAACAGTGTCTGGGATTGGGTCTTAATGAGTATAATACAACTAAAGGACAGTGTTTGTGATTGGGTCTTTATGAGTATAATACAACTAGAGGACAGTGTCTGGGATTGGGTCTTTATGAGTATAATACAGCTAAAGGACTGTGTCAGGGATTGGGTCTTTATGAGTATAATACAACTAAAGGACAGTGTCTAGGATTAGGTCTTTATGAGTATAATACAGCTAGAGGACAGTGTCAGGGATTTGGTCTTTATGAGTATAAAACAACTAGAGAACAGTGTCTGGGATCGGGTGTTTATGAGTATAAAACAACTAAAGGACAGTGTCTAGGATTGGGTCTTTATGAGTATAATACAGCTAGAGGACAGTGTCAGGGATTGGGTCTTTATGAGTATAATACAGCTAGAGGACAGTGTCAGGGATTTGGTCTTTATGAGTATAAAACAACTAGAGAACAGTGTCTGGGATTGGGTCTTAATGAGTATAATACAACTAAAGGACAGTGTTTGTGATTGGGTCTTTATGAGTATAATACAACTAGAGGACAGTGTCTGGGATTGGGTCTTTATGAGTATAATACAGCTAAAGAACTGTGTCAGGGATTGGGTCTTTATGAGTATAATACAGCTAAAGGACAGTGTCTAGGATTGGGTCTTTATGAGCATAATACAGCTAGAGGACAGTGTCTGTGATTGGGTCTTTGTGAGTATAACGATTAAAATTAGAAAACAGATTCAGAGATCAGGAGTTTGTGAAAAATGTATAGTTGGAGAACAGTGACAGCGATTAAACCCCACTTCAGCCCAACATGATAATGTGGGGAAAATTGACTGTTTACTTGTGGTCTGTCTGAAGCTGCTGATGTGGAACAAGGATTTCTGGTGCACCAATACAAGTGACTGACTCTGTATAAATGAGAGAATTGTCAAGTGTGGTCAGATTTTTATGCCCCCCCTCACAGGAGTAGCATATTGCTTTGCTGCTGTCAGTCGGTAGGTTGGTCCATACACCTACATTTTCTGTTCATTATCTCTGCAGCGGGTGCACATATTGAAATTATTTTTGGTATACATTTTATACATCATGAGAATATCTAGATAAAGTTCTCAATTTGTTTCTGTCAAACATTTTTTGACAGAGTTATTCCATTTATTCAGTATCTGTTCGATATCTCTGCAACAGGTGCATTGAAATGAAACTTGGCATACAGATACATCATGAGTATATCTAAGTTAAGTTATTATTTGGTTACCATCAAACAATTTTTGACAGAGTTATGCCCCTTGTACTTAGAAAATTTCCAATATTGCACTTTCCGTTTCCCATGTTCTGTTAAAATGTTTGTAGCTATAAAATTATTACTGTATCAAATAACAATTAATAGTAAATTATAACTGTATCAAATAACAATACATTTTTCTTTGCAGGGTTCCTTTGCTGAAAATTTACAATTCCTATTAGAAGCTTTGAAAACTGGTAGGAAAATTTTAATGCTCTCTCTCTCTCTCTCTCTCTCTCTCTCTCTCTCTCTCTTTCTCTCTCTGTGTCTGTCTGTCTCTCTCTCTCTCTCTCTCTCTCTCTCTCTCTCTCTCTCTCTCTCTCTCTCTCTCTTTCTCTATTTCTCTCTCTCTCACTCACTCACTCACTCATATCATTACAGGGGTTCAAAAATCCAAGACTTGGTTAATTAAATTAGGTTTCAGACTTGGCATTTAGAAATATCTGCATTCAAGTATAATTGTACAGTATTACTTGATACGGACCTTGAAATTTCTCAGTTGCACTTGCTAGAAATTTACTGTCCAAGCATCAGACTGAAATATCTTAAAAAGAATATTGAATTCCTGCATTATTGTCACAAATAGTAAATGTTTTGTAGCTAACCCCATCATCAGCACAGACCACAGATGTGATCAGTCCGCCATGCTCATATATAACTTTGATATATCTCAGATGTGATCAGTCCACCATGCTGATATATAACTTTGATATATCTCAGATGTGATCAGTCTGCCATGCTGATGTATAACTTTGATATATCTCAGATGTTATCAGTCCGCCATGCTGATATATAACTTTGATATATCTCAGATGTTATCAGTCCGCCATGCTGATATATAACTTTGATATATCTCAGATGTGATCAGTCCAATGTTCTGATATATAACTTTGATATATCACAGATGTGATCAACTGCCATGCTGATATATAACTTTGATATATCTCAGATGTGATCAGTATGCCATGCTGATATATAACTTTGATATATCTTAGATGTGATCAGCCGCCATGCTGATATATAACTTTGATATATCTCAGATGTTATCAGTCCGCCATGCTGATATATAACTTTGATATATCTCAGATGTGATCAGTCCAATGTTCTGATATATAACTTTGATATATCACAGATGTGATCAGCCGCCATGCTGATATATAACTTTGATATATCTCGGATGTGATCAGTATGCCATGCTGCTATATAACTTTGATATATCTCAGATGTGATCAGTGCAATGTGCTGATATATAACTTTGATATATCTCAGATGTGATCAGTCTGCCATGCTGATATATAACTTTGATATATCTCAGATGTGATCAGTCCAATGTACTGAAATATAATCTGTTGACCTGTTCAACACAGTAATATATAAGTTAACCTTAATGAATCTCAGATGTCCAGTCCAATATCCTGGTATATAAACTGGTGTCCTGTCCAGCACACTAATATATAAGCTAACCTTGCTCTATTCCAGGTGACCAGTCTAGTAAACCGATTATTTTTGTCCTGGAGGAATTTGATTTGTTTGCTCATCATAAGAACCAGACCTTGCTTTACAATCTCTTTGATGTGGCGCAGTCAGCACAAGCACCTATTTGTGTGGTCGGAGTTACCTGTAGACTAGTAAGAAAAATTATCACATTTTTCAAGCACCTGTTTGTATGGTCAGAGTTACCTGTAGACTAGTAAGAAAAATTATCACAATTTACAAGCACCTGTTTGTATGGTCAGAGTTACCTGTAGACTAGTAAGAAAAATTAAATTGTCACATTTTTCAAGCACCTGTTTGTATGGTCAGAGTTACCTATAGACTAGTAAGAAAAATTAAATTGTCACATTTTTCAAGCACCTGTTTGTATGGTCGGAGTTACCTATAGACTAGTAAGAAAAATTAAATTGTCACATTTTTCAAGCACCTGTTTGTATGGTTGGAGTCACCTGTAGACTAGTAAGAAAAATTAAATTGTCACATTTTTCAAGCACTTGTTTGTATGGTCGGAGTTACCTATAGACTAGCAAGAAAAATTAAATTGTCACATTTTTCAAGCACCAGTTTGTGTGGTTGGAGTTACCTGTAGACTAACAAGGAAAATTATCACATTTTTCAAGCACCTGTTTGTATGGTCGGAGTTACCGATAGACTAGCAAGTAAAATTAAATTGTCACATTTTTCAAGCACCTGTTTGTTGGTCGGAGTTACCTGTAGACTAGCAAGAAAATTTAACTTGTCACATTTTTCAAGCACCTGTTTGTGTGGTCACATTTACTTGTTAACTAGTAAGAAAGTTGTCACAATTCTCAACAATCAAGTTTGTCCGGTTGTCCAGGACATGTCTATTCTTCAGTCAGACAAATACTGTTAAATCGCTGTAAACAAAACTTATACAATAAAAATTACTACTTTAAACACAATGTAATGTGCATGATCTTTAAATGTTCCACTTGATTTTTAGACAAATGACATTTGCAATCCTACAGGACAAGTGAAATTTTTATGATTGTTGATCCTGCAATAACTGTTTGTGTGATCAATTCACTTGTAGACTTGTAAGACATATTGTCACAATTCTCTGAGCCTTGGCGGAGGCGGCTGGCTTTTCCTGTCCTTCAGATTAGACAGTAAAAACAAGGTCCTGTGTCACAGTAGGTGTCGGCATGTTAAAAAATTCTTACTGCTCAGTGGCCATGAGTGATGAGAATAGGCCAGAATTTAATGCCCTTCACTGGCTTTTGAAGACATCTTGATGTGAGTGAAAGATTCTTGAGTGGGACGTTAAACTAAATTGTACAATACAATACAATTGTCACAGTTCTCAAGCATCAAAGCCTGACACCATAAAACTTAAGAATTATTTAAGTCACATGTTTTGCTCAAATTCATCTAATTCAGAAATCTGATTTCTGTCCATTTTTGGCAAATGTGCTACATTGAAACCCTAAATACTCTCACAATGCTTGCCTTTCAAGTCACTATTAATAGCAGTGTTTTTCTGTCTTTTTATTTTAAGGATGTTATAGAACTTTTGGAGAAAAGAGTGAAGTCTCGGTTCTCACACAGACAGATACACTTGTTTAACAATTTAACATTCGCGGATTATTGTGAAGTGTTTAAAATGTTTCTGAGTTTAGATGAGGAATTTAAGGACAAATCATTTGCAAAGGACTGGAATAAACATATAGAGGTAAGGCAGGCCATTTCTATAGTTTGAAATTTGCTCCCTTACCCAATGCAAAATATGTGTGTTTTTGTCCAGTTTGATGAAAAAATTCCCAATTGGTTAGAAAAAAAAAAAAAATCCAGTACTATTAGATTCCCATGTGTGCAAATTATTTTTCCCTGTCGTGTTGCCAATGGCATTTCCCCAAAATTGACTGAATATACATGTAAGTTAATGTTGTTTCAGGAGTCAATAGACCTTTTATTGTACAGGGTCCGGTGCCCTTTCAGTTGGGAATTTTAAGTCTCAATGGGCTATTCATAATTGACCCATTAAGCACCCAGGGCGCTACAAAAATCAGAAAAGGGATGGGCACTTCATGGGACCAATTAATAGTCAAATTGATGTGAAACAAATAATTTTTTTATAAGGCACAGTGGTAAAGTTGGTGAAGCCATTACCAAGGACACCTATCAATGTATTTATGTTGCAGGGGCTACAAATAAATTGTTACTTGCCGTTTTTCAGGTCCATATATCCTAGAAAAGGTTACCAATTGTATGTAAAAAGGGGATGGCACTTGTAGGGACATGGGGGCTTCATGCATTGAATACGGTTATTGGGAAGAGAGTAACTAAGATTATCGTACCCAAAACAATAAAGACACAAAAATTTATTCATCCAACTTCGTTTCCTTAAAGCAATATAAGCTGCCGCATTGATTATTTTTGTCCCCTGGCATATCGTCGAGATTATGATAAAATGTGTGTTCAAATATATTATCAAACACGTAAAACAAAAGTAAACGATCTTCTTTTCAAAGTTATTTGTTGTATTAGAATTTAAGTTTTCCCGTTCATTAAAAATTTCCAGCTGTATTTCCATATGCAATGACCTTTCAGATAAACTCTTTCACATATCAAATGTACTTCGTAATTCGGTCAGGGGATCTCGGTCCTTTACGCACTCAGACTATGTTAAAGTCGGCCGTTTTTATGTGTTTTATATTTATTTTTAAAATACAGGACAATACTTTTATTGGAAAGTGCATGTATTATTCAAAATATATGCTTTTCAATGCTATTTTAAATACCTGAAGAAAATTGGATGAACATAGTTATAAAAATATCAGGTGTTAAAAAAAGATTTCTGATATTTAATGTTACCCTGAATGCTGATGTTAACAAAATCAAAACAATATAACTCTGAAAAGTATGCGTACTTCATGTTTTACAATTGTGCCACCATGTCTGGTGGCGTTTGGCAGTACATGATCATATGTGTCAAGAATGATAAAGCCGAGAATACGATGGGACAAGTTAAAAAAAGGGTCTAGATCACCCAGTATACCCGGCACATGGACAATTTCAGAAACGAATGTTTTGAAAAGACAAAAAAGACCAACTTTGCCTGATTTAGGTATGAAATGACGATGTACAAAAAGAGACACAAAGGGTACTAAGAATAGGATGTATATTTACTGCAAATAGCATGTGTTTATTGGTCATTCGGTAATTTTCATGAAAAAATACTGAAAGTTAATTAGCAATGCTCAAAGTATGGCGGACAAAAATAACTGATATTACGGCTTACGTTCGGCAAGATTGTTGCAATTTTACACATGCAATTGGTATTCTAACCACCAGATGGTCTCTTTGGAATATATATGAGATAAAATATCACATGTATCGCATGTAAAAAAAATTTCACCTACGACAGCTCATATCACTTTAACAACATAGTTTTCAATTGGTTGAGTGTTACTTAAAGCTGTGAGAAATCTCCTTTGTTGAGATATCCGATGTGAACTGAATGGTTAACATATTTGGGAAACTTTTGGGAGGGGAAATAGGAAATTTTGCATGGGGAATAGGGCCTATTACCAGACCCACACGTAGAGGATATAAAAGAGCACCCTGTGAGAAAAATGAAAATTTTAGTATCTATAGAACTCATCATTCCAAGAACATCATCGAAAACCTGATCAAAATCAGTGCACGCGTTCTAGATATTTATTGCCAAAGTGAGCAATTTTGCCTGCTTTCAGAAAGCTAATTAACAATTCAGTCCACTTCCGGCAAACTTGTGAGTTACACTGTGATGTCATGGAATAAGCTTTAAGATGACTACTGTCATGGCGGAAATTAAAAGTGGACGGGAAAGCGAATCATATTTATCTCTGTTTTAAACATCACAAAATTTACCAAATAAATTATTAATTGGTCAATCTTTAAATATATGAAATCATTTTATTTAAATATAGTGATATAATGAACATGATTTTTTTCAATGTGTCACATTTACGGATGGATGCCTTAGTAATGCTCGTATCACATTTCATTTTTAAATTTTTCTTTCTGCCATTTTTGTGTTTTATAAACAAAAAAGAACACCAGCCGCCTGTGATGTATGCTATTTTTAATCCTTAAAACACCCGCTTACTTCCTACCTTCCAGTATATTGCCATGTCATGTAACTGGCACACCAGGATTCTCAGCGGATGGGTTTGTAGTCCAAGATAACTTAATCCCTTCCGAATGTGTATGAAGCTATAAATGAATTTTAAAGTATTCGATACTTTATATTTCATGCAAATAAATAAATGCTGATTGATGATGATAGATTAAATGATACGATGACAAAATTTGTGAATTATTTCATTGATAAATTAATCGTATGCATATCTATTTTGATTTAACTAATAAAATATATCATTAGAGTCATACAAAATGTGTCTTAGACGGAATGCAAATATAAAAAAGGAATAAAAATTACACCTCCCCGTGTTGCTTTGTTTGCAAATAATCGGAGTGTGAAAGTATTATGTAGCTTCCATTTGGGACCCAACTAAAATTTAAAATTTACGAAATGATTGGAGGTGTTGTGTTAGTCTTGTGGGCGTTCGCCATAACACACATTTGTATATCACACGTAACGAAAATGTGAGCTTTGTGGGGTAAGTTTTGTGAGGTGAGCTTTGTGGGGTAAGTTTTGTGAGGTGAGCTTTGTGGGGTAAATTTTGTGAGGTGAGCTTTGTGGGGTAAGTTTTGTGAGGTGAGCTTTGTGGGGTAAGTTTTGTGAGGTGAGCTTTGTGGGGTAAATTTTGTGAGGTGAGCTTTGTGGGGTAAGTTTTGTAAGGTGAGCTTTGTGGGGTAAGTTTTGTGAGGTTAGCTTTGTGGGATAAGTTTTGTGAGGTGAGCTTTGTGGGGATGAGATCTGTGAGGTGAGTTTTGTGGGGTAAGTTTTGTGAGATGAGCTTTGTGGGATAAGTTTTGTGAGGTGAGCTTTGTGGTGATGAAATCTGTGAGGTGAGTTTTGTGGGGTAAGTTTTGTGAGGTTAGCTTTGTGGGATAAGTTTTGTGAGGTGAGCTTTGTGGGGTAAATTTTGTGAGGTGAGCTTTGTGGGGTAAGTTTTGTAAGGTGAGCTTTGTGGGGTAAGTTTTGTGAGGTTAGCTTTGTGGGATAAGTTTTGTGAGGTGAGCTTTGTGGGGTAAATTTTGTGAGGTGAGTTTTGTGGGGTAAGTTTTGTGAGATGAGCTTTGTGGGATAAGTTTTGTGAGGTGAGCTTTGTGGGGATGAAATCTGAGGTGAGTTTTGTGGGGTAAGTTTTGTGAGGTGAGCTTTGTGGGATAAGTTTTGTGAGGTGAGCTTTGTGGGGATGAGATCTGTGATATGAGTTTTGTGGGGTAAGTTTTGTGAGGTGAGCTTTGTGGGGTAAGTTATGTTAGGTGAGCTTTGTGGGGATGAGATCTGTGAGGTGAGTTTTGTGGGGTAAGCTTTGTGAGGTGAGCTTTGTTGGGTAAGTTATGTGAGGTGAGCTTTGTGGGTTAAGTTTTGTGAGGTGAGCTATGTGGGGATGAGATCTGTGAGGTGAGTTTTGTGGGGTAAGTTTTTTTAGGCAAGCCTTGTGAGGTTAGCTATGCATGATTTTTGGGGGATAAGAGGTGATTTTTGTGGGGATGATATTTGTGAGGTGAACTTTGTTGGGATGAGATCTTTGAGGTTAGGTTTGTGGGTTAAGTTTTGTGAGCTTTGTAATCTCTGTGTTGTTTACTTCTTTTTCTGTTCAGAATCTTGTGAAAGAAGTCACAGTTATTGATGTATTGAAGCAGAGGTATGAATTTAACAAGGATATACGAGCCATGCAACAGTTACTGGTGAGTACAATTATACAGACTTTTCTTTGATAATATAAAAAATAAACTGGACGCTGAATGCGTTGATGAAATGATTTCATTTTCACACAATACACACATACTTACACACTGCTGTGCAAAGAAATTATCAAAGTGTTACTGGTATTGTGTTGTCCCCTTCTAAATGGACCGTAACATACACAAAAGGTCTGAATCAGACCGCAACAAAAACTATAGGTCTGAATCAGATCGTAACGTACACAGCAGGTCTGAATCAGATCGTAACGTACAAAACAGGTCTGAATCAGACCGTAACGTACACAGCAGGTCTGAAACAGATCATAACATACAAAACAAGTCTGAATCAGATCGTAACGTATGCAGCAGGACTGAATCAGATCGTACATACGCAACAGGTCTGAATCAGACCGTAATGTACACAGAAGGTCTGATTCAGACGGTAACGTACGCAACAGGTCTGAATCAGATCGTACCGTAGGCAGCAGGTCTGAATCAGACCGTAACGTAGGCAGCAAGTCTGAATCAGACCGTAACGTAGGCAGCAGGTCTGAATCAGACCGTAACGTAGGCAGCAGGTCTGAATCAGACCGTAACGTAGGCAGCAGGTCTGAATCAGACCGTAACGTAGGCAGCAGGTCTGAATCAGACCGTAACGTAGGCAGCAGGTCTGAATCAAACCGTAACATAGGCAGCAGGTCTGAATCAGACCTTAACGTACACAGCAGGTCTGAATCAGACCATGACGTACACAAAAGGTCTCAAACAGAGGCTATTTTCTTTCAGCTGCTGTAGTTCAGGATTTTTTTTTTATTAAATTTTGCCTGGTTTCAGTCCTCTAATATATGGGTCCAATTACAATTAACCTAAGTCAGCTTTTTAAAATAATTAATCAATACATGTAACAATCATTCACGGTGGGAACACAAAATTATATAAACCCAAAACTGCCACAGAGTCATTATAGAATATAAAAGTTGAACGTTACAAAGGAAACAAATAAAGCTTAAAAAGAAGTTGACAGAATAGTCATTCACTGATTTAGACTTGTTAGGTCCTCGGACACACACAGCAGGAAAACGACCGGGTCTGAAAGTAAAATATGCAGGCCCTTGGACCTCAGACTTGAGGAATTTTCGGCCCCTGGACATGTGGTTGTATAACAGGGTTCGCACAGACTATGAAAAGTGCTTGAATTTTCACATAGTCCTTGAAAAGTGCTTGAATTTACAAAAAATCAAAAAAGTCCTTGAAAAGTGCTTGAATTTCTATTAAAATGTGCTCGATTTTTTTTAACAATGCTTGAATTCATTTAAAACATTGAACTCTTGTAAAATAGTACAATATGATGTTACAAATGGAATCGTTTTTATCACTTAATGAACATACCATAAATGTCATGATGATAGAGAAGCTTTGTTTATATCCTGTGTTAGTACTATCAATCAAGGGTCACGATGTCACTGCTTTGGCGCAATGCGCATACTTCCGGTGACTGTGTTCAAGGTCATCTCATTAGAAAATTACCGGTGCATGGTCTATTGGAAGCGACTAGGCTACACAATGAGTAATCACCTTTTTGTGTACAACTAGTGTTGGGATTGTCTAGTGTACTTTGAGTGTTACACAGTGTAGTGTAACACTGCACTCTAGTGGAAAATAGAAACTATACAATGTCTATACTGTACATTATTGACCGTATTCCACTGATTAATGTGCAAAAACTGCTTGAAAAGTGCTTGAATTTCATTTCTTACAAGCTGTATGAACCCTGTATAAGACTGTTGGTCGTATAATACAGGTGGTCGTATGACATGTTCCATCATTTGTCAACTATCTTCAATAGAAAATGTTTATCCAGATTCCAACAAAGAAAATTATATATTGAGATATTTTGGGGTCACTAAATATTAGCCAAAATAAAAGTGTTTAGATTTTCCTCGGTTAATTCATTTTTCCCCAAAGATACACTTTGCCTAATTCAGTGATTTATGGAAGAGTTCATTTTTTCTCAAGGGGATGAGTTGAAGTTTGCCGTGTAGATCATTCCAATCATACTGGAATTCTCCTTATGATGGTGGAAATCAGAAATGGATCTGATTTTCTGGCCTTGTAGTCGGTAGCATGCTCTTGATCACAAGTTCAAGTCCAGCCGGTGGCAGGTCGATTTCCTGTCCTTCCGAGAACCGAGGTCCTGTGTCATAGTAGCTGTTAGCAGGTTAAAGATCTCTCACTGTTCAATGGTCGTAAGTGCCAAGGTTAGGCCAAAATTTGAAGCTCTTTATTGGCATTTGGTGACGTCTCCATATGAGTAAAAGATTTTTGAGTGGGACGTTAAGCAACGATAAAAAAAAAAAAAAAAAAAATAAGAAAGTCATATTTTGATAGAGTGACAAAGTTGGCCAAAATTAAACAGAAATATCTCTGTTTACCATTTACTTGGATTTTATGTGTTTTGTTTTTTTTACAGGTCAAGTCCATTTGTAAATTGAGTGCATCTCACCCAAAGCCAACAGTGAGTGATATTGTCGAATGTACTAAGCTTCTCAGAACAGACACAAAATCTTCCATGCTTCACGGTCAGTGAACTAAATTTTATGCTTTTAGGCTGAAAGGTCCATCCAGGGCATATAGTGTTTAGATCGTCTGTCTGTCTGTAATTCCATCCCGCTTACATATATAGTGCAGTATTTTAAGTTTGGATTATGATACAGTACATTCACACAACACTGACATCACATGCCCCTGGGGGTGTCAAAATATAGGACATTGCAATATTTAAAGTTTGGATTGTGATGCAATTGGAATCACGGTCATTTCTGTTTCACAAACACATCTCATTTAAGACATAGTGTTCTGGTGTTTATTTTTGTGTTTCACAAACACATCCTGTTTCAGACTTAGTGTTCTGGTGTTTATTTTTGTGTTTTACAAACATATCCTGTTTCAGACTTAGTGTTCTGGTGTTTATTTTTGTGTTTCACAAACATATCCTGTTTCAGACTTAGTGTTCTGGTGTTTATTTTTGTGTTTCACAAACACGTCCTGTTTCAGACTCAGTGTTTTGGTGTTTATTTTTGTGTTTCACAAACATATCCTGTTTCAGACTTAGTGTTCTGGTGTTTATTTTTGTGTTTCACAAACATATCCTGTTTCAGACTCAGTGTTTTGGTGTTTATTTTTGTGTTTCACAAACATATCCTGTTTCAGACTCAGTGTTTTGGTGTTTATTTTTGTGTTTCACAAACACATCCTGTTTCAGACTCAATGTTTTTTTGTTTATTTTTGTGTTTCACAAACACATCCTGTTTCAGACTCAATGTTTTTTTGTTTATTTTTGTGTTTCACAAACACTTCCTGTTTCAGACTCAGTGTTTTGGTGTTTATTTTTGTGTTTCACAAACACTTCCTGTTTCAGACTCAGTGTTTTGGTGTTTATTTTTGTGTTTCACAAACACATCCTGTTTCAGACTCAGTGTTTTGGTGTTTATTTTTGTGTTTCACAAACACATCCTGTTTCAGACTCAGTGTTTTGGTGTTTGTTTTTGTGTTTCACAAACACATCCTGTTTCAGACTCAGTGTTTTGGTGTTTGTTTTTGTGTTTCACAAACACATCCTGTTTCAGACTCAGTGTTTTGGTGTTTATTTTTGTGTTTCACACACATCCTGTTTCAGACTTAGTGTTCTGGTGTTTATTTTTGTGTTTCACAAACACATCCTGTTTCAGACTTAGTGTTCTGGTGTTTATTTTTGTGTTTTACAAACACATCCTGTTTCAGACTTAGTGTTCTGGTGTTTATTTTTGTGTTTCACAAACATATCCTGTTTCAGACTTAGTGTTCTGGTGTTTATTTTTGTGTTTTACAAACACATCCTGTTTCAGACTTAGTGTTCTGGTGTTTATTTTTGTGTTTCACAAACACATCCTGTTTCAGACTTAGTGTTCTGGTGTTTATTTTTGTGTTTCACAAACACATCCTGTTTCAGACTCAGTGTTTTGGTGTTTATTTTTGTGTTTCACAAACACATCCTGTTTCAGACTCAGTGTTTTGGTGTTTATTTTTGTGTTTCACAAACACATCCTGTTTCAGACTCAGTGTTTTGTGTTTATTTTTGGTGTTTCACAAACGACATCCTTTTTTGTTTTTTTGTGTTTCACAAACACTTCCTGTTTCAGACTCAGTGTTTTGGTGTTTGTTTTTGTGTTTCACAAACACTTCCTGTTTCAGACTCAGTTTTTTGGTGTTTATTTTTGTGTTTCACAAACACTTCCTGTTTCAGACATAGTGTTTTGGTGTTTATTTTTGGGTTTCACAAACACATCCTGTTTCAGACATAGTGTTTTGGTGTTTATTTTTGGGTTTCACAAACACATCCTGTTTCAGACATAGTGTTTTGGTGTTTATTTTTGGGAGTATCAATCAGGTTTTTCTCACCCTATTTGGAATTGGGTCTGGGCATTTAGATTTGTGAATTTTAGCAGCATTTTATTGAAAAGGGAAAATCTAAAAATGCACCAAACTTTGAAAATACAAGAATCTCTTCAAATTTATTGCTGTTTGCTGTCAGTTTTTGAAATCATGACTAAAGATTGGAAAAATAATGCATCGTTGTTTGCATTGGGTATGGGAGTTAATCTATGAAATTTTTTATATTTTGTGGAATGTAAACAAACTCTTCCACACTACATGATTAATGAACTTACTTTTAAGACAAATATATATGTATTATTACGGTGTTGGGAGATTTATTAAGCCTAAAATAAAATTTTAATTGTTTGATGTTTCCTGCCTACCCACCCAAAATGCATCGTCTTAAAACCATGGTGCTCACATTGGTTCACCAATCAGATGGAGGCTTTTTAACACCTTCTGCATTGTATTAGGATAGTAATGATGACCTCAATAGGACAAGGTATCTGATTGGCAGTTGTGAGTCCTGCTGGAACTCTAAACTCATTTTGTGAGAAAATTTTCCAGTTTACAGGAAGAAGAACAGTTGTATCTTTCTGGGTACACTGTAACTGTTACTCTCCTCCGCCATTATAACCTTTTTGTCATCATACAACTGAAAAAAATTGTCAAGTGCGACATGAAACGCCATTAAATAAGACATTCTCATACTTTCAGGTATATCTGTCTTGGAACTCTGTTTAATTATTGCCATGAAGCATTTAACGGACACGTACGAGGGAGAGCCTTTTAATTTCGAAATGGTGTATAGTGGTGAGTTAAATGTAAATTTTGACCAGTCTTTTACTGAAGAATTATTAAACTGAATTGTAAGGGCCATTAGACATGACCCTTTCCCCTCTACAGGTGTACACTGCTATATAAATAACGTGACCTGATAAGGTTAAATGACGCAGCGCTTCTTGTCACATTACAGTCAAACATGTTGAAGCAGGCAGCATACGTTGTCTATTTGGCTCAAGAAATTGCTCAAGATATCCCATAATTGTCAAAACATGATGAAGATTGTCTCTTTCAGCAATGTGCAACTCTTTTCCTGTCTCAGCATTGACTGTCTCTAGCCAGGTTGATGGCATTTTGTAAACAAATATCTGTCACATTCCATATTTAATGACTGCTCCCTCATAACATACCACTTACATCGCCAAAAATTCAAACTTGTTTGACATGAATGTGAGTTTTCTCCAATTAATCAGAAGTGCTGTAAGGGGGTATTGCACCGACCTGGCTCAATTGTCATAAGTGCCAAAGTTTGAAGCCCTTCACTGGTGACATATCCATATGAGTGAAAGATTTTTGAGTGGTACGTTAAATAAGAAATATACCAACAAAATAAACAGGCATATCTTTGGTTAGTTATTGCATACTTCTAAAGTAATAGACTTCTAATTTTGACTCATCAACCCCTGAAGTCATATTTGGACTTGACCATTTCAAAGAATGTTTGAGTCCAGAATTCAGGGGTGTATGATTTAAAATCCAAATTTTCTAATAATTTTACATGCAATATGAACTGGTTCACCCCTGAATTATGACAATAGACCGTGCTGTTTATTGATATGGGTGAGTCGAAATGTGACTACAGGGGTTGATAAGTTGATGTTTATTTCATTGAAGATTGTTAATTTGTTAAGGACCCACTTTTTTGTCTTTTGTTTCTCTTTTGTTTAATGGCACTCGTAAATTTATACCAAAGTATTTAAAGTAAGCACCGCCTTTCTTTTAACCTAACTTCTCTGAGACTGCTGTCTGAGCAGGAAAGTAAATATATCTTAGTGTTTTCTGCAGAATAAAAAAAGGGCATGGCGATCTCCATTAAAAAGGGCACATCTGATCAACAAAGGGGCAAGGTCGTCCCCATAGAAATTTTAAAATCTAGAATATATGTTGGAGGATGTGATTTCCGGAAACAAAAATTCTGTATTTCAGTCTTAAAGATAAATTGCATTATGTGTTGAATGATCGGTGTTTAACCTCTGACTACTGGCAATGATATTTTATGTGTACATGTTCTTTACAATGGCACAGTGAGTGATAATTATGACAAATTACATGTCTGACTACCGGCACTGATGTTGTACGTGTACATGTTCTGTATATTTGAAGTAACACAATGGCACAGTGTGTGATAATTATGACAAATTCCATGTGTATGATGCAGGACCATTGGAACTTTTAAGCAGGCACTGCAAGTAATCCTACATGCTTGCTTTCCAACTAGTAGTAAAAAAAACTATGAAATGTAAAACTTCTCCTTTAAACTTAAAAAATACAAACTTTTCCTTCTTTGAGACTATTAACAAACATGGCATAAATACATAACATCAGTACGTTAGAAGACATTAAAAAAATATCATTTACGATTTAGTTATGACAAAGTGTTGTTCAAAGATATTTTATATTATTATTATTGGGTGAAGATTTCGGCAATAATTTTATCAGTGATTTTTTGTCAACGAAGTTCCTAGACAGTAGTTATTCTAAGCACTGCTTTTAAGTATTTTTACGTTTCATCTTAACGTTAAAATCTTGTAAAATAATCATAAAAGCATCACGTTTTTATCATGTTTATTCACAGAAAGAAAATATTTGACATTCAATTAATTTTAACATAGTTTTCACACCGACCGTAGAGCCATCCCCATATCATTATATGAACTGAAGCCATCAGCATCACTGCCATCGTCAAGTCGAACTGAAAATCAGTCAAATTCATACCTTGAAATGAAATCAAGCAACCGACCATCTGCATGATTTCGCGTTTGTCTGCAGTTACCCGTTTCTTTTATTTTTTCAAATGTGTTGTGGGCATATTGTTGCTACGTAGAAGGAGTTTTCGATGTTTCAAATATAGCGGCCTGTGAACGATACCCAGATGTTGGAAGTTCAGGAAGAACCTGACTCAAAATTTGAGTTGTTTCCTGTTGTATATGCTTTACAAAGGAGTTGTAAAGAAAAAATAAAAAAACATAAATATGGTGTAATTTCAGTAATGCAGCAGAGCTCAAGATAAGATTTTCAGGTAAAGGGTATTTCACTCCCAGAAATAGAATTTAAAGGGTAACTCAAAATTCCTAAAGGGTATTTATTTTAAATATTTCCAAAAAAGGGTGTTTGACATAATTGTATATAAATTGACACCATTATAATTCGAAAAAACAATCTCAGACACCAAAGTATAAATGTTTAGATTCTGAATGTCCAGAATATAATAACAAATCTGCAATGTTATGTTCATCAAACTTCATACATATCAAGACCACATCAAGGTGGGGGGGGTGGGGCGGTGCAGTGTGCAAGAACCGTAACTCTTGCTTCCGTTTTCAGTCATCCCCCTTTGTGGAAAAAATTTAATACACAAATCACATTTCATTTGTGTCAGCTTGTTCAATTCATAATTCTGTGATGCATTTGTTATGATCTTATAGCTCAATCGTCTTTCCTGGTTATGATGGGGATTTATTCTACAATTATTTCCTTTAAATTTAACATTGATGGTGGATGTGATTGGTCAACAGGGAATGTTTACTCCTCTATGACACCTGATCCGATGTCTGGATTTCTAGTTTGACAGCAAGGTGACATGATTTCTTGTTTGACAGCTAGATGACTTGATTTCTAGTCTGACAGCTAGATGACATGACAGCTAGGTGACTTGATTTCTAGTTTGACAACAAAGTGACTTGATTTCTAGTTTGAAAGCTAGTGACATGATTTCTAGTTTGACAGCTATATGACATGACAGCTAGGTGACATGATTTCTAGTTTGACAGCTAGATGATATGACAGCTAGGTGACATGATTTCTAGTTTGACAGCTAGATGACATGACAGCTAGGTGACTTGATTTCTAGTTTGACAGTGAGGTGACTTGATTTCTAGTTTGAAAGCTAGTGACATGATTTCTAGTTTGACAGCTAGATAACATGACAGCTAGGTGACTTGATTTCTAGTTTGACAGCTAGATGACATGACAGCATGGTGACTTGATTTCTAGTTTATCAGCTAAATGACATGACAGCCAGGTGACTTGATTTCTAGTTTGACAGTCGGGTGACTTGATTTCTATTTTGACAGCCAGGTGACTTGATTTCCAGTTTGACAGCTAGATGACATGACAGCTAGGTGACTTGGTTTCTAGTTTGACAGCAAGATGACACTTGAAGCCATAATACCCACTTGAAGCCATAATACCCACTTGAAGCCATAATACCCACTTGAAGCCATAATACCCACTTGAAGCCATAATACCTACCATAAAGACTGCATCTTAGTTTCACTACCTGCCATAAAATTTGCAGACTGTATCTTAGTTTTACTACCTGCCGTAAGATTTGCAGACTGTCTATTAGTTTTAATACCTGCCGTAAGATTTGCAGACTTGTATTTCTTTTAATTTCAGAGTACTTTAAATTTGCTCAAAGAAGATCATCAATGCAAGTCTTTGAGAAAGCAGTTGTATTGAAGGTATATTTGAATTTTGAATGGTTGGCCACTGTCAACAGTTTTTTTTTTTTTTGTAAGTCGCATTTTCATAGGTCATAAATGACACACCTACAAGGTCATCTGCACATGACCCGTAGCAAATTATGTTAGATCATATACTCGACATATCAGAGAAAAGTAGTTATGAATGATTAGTTTTTATCCAGATTGAGGTTGGACCACATGAATTGGTGGAAGAATTTTACTTAACAGAGAAAAACAAATCATGATCTTCTAAAGGATTGGTGAAATATGTGCCAATTATCAAAACATAACCCTTGACTCCAAGGCAGTCTCCAGTGAAATGATCCACGTAACAACAATTTGGAATTACTTATATAGATGGACAGTGCTGATATGATCAACACTGCTATGGTCTTGAGAGATCACTGTCATAAAAGACCACCTGTCTTGAGAGACCACTGTCATAAAAGACCACCTGTCTTGAGAGACCACTGTCATAAAAGACCACCTGTCTTGAGAGACAACTGTCATAAAAGACCACCTGTCTTGAGAGACCACCGTCATTAAAAACCACCTGTCTTGAGAGACCGCTGTCATAAAAGACCAACTGTCTTGAGAGACCACCGTCATTTAAAACCACCTGTCTTGAGAGACCACTGTCGTAAAAGACCCCCGTCATTAAAAGACCACCTGTCTTGAGAGATCACTGTCATAAAAGACCACCTGTCTTGAGAGACCACTGTCATAAAAGACCACCTGTCTTGAGAGACCAGTCATAAAAGACCACCAGTCTTGAGAGACCACTGTCATAAAAGACCACCTGTCTTGAGAGACCACTGTCATGAAAGACCACCTGTCTTGAGAGACAACTGTCATAAAAGACCACCTGTCTTGAGAGACCACTGTCATGAAAGACCACCTGTCTTGAGAGACCACTGTCATAAAAGACCACCTGTCTTGAGAGGCCACTGTCAAAAAAGACCACCTGTCTTGAGAGACCATTGTCATAAAAGACCACCTGTCTTGAGAGACCACTGTCATAAAAGACCACGTATCTTGAGAGACCACTGTCATAAAAGACCACCTGTATTGAGAGACCACTGTCATAAAAGACCACCTGTATTGAGAGACCACTGTCATAAAAGACTACCTGTCTTGAGAGACCACTGTCATAAAAGACCACCTGTCTTGAGAGACCACTGTCATAAAAGACCACCTATTTTGAGAGACCACTGTCATAAAAGACCACCTTTATTGAGAGACCACTGTCATAAAAGACCACCTGTATTGAGAGACCACTGTCATAAAGGAGTCAATGAGTTAACACAAATACCCATCTTAGCTGTTTAAAAATACTACCTAGGTATTTGATGCTTTTACCAGTCAAAATCCTTATAATACTTTTCCAACACATGATTTATAATAGAACACAAATAATAAACAATGTGTATATTTGTTTAGATAGGACACTGAAAACATACAAGGCATAGAAGGTCAAGTAAGCAGTAAATATTCAAATTGAACTGGTATTTGCTGTTGTAAATGTTCTTGACTTTGTTCCTATCCAAGAACCAACCTCACACCCCCCCCCCCCCCCCCCCCCCAAAAAAAAAAAAAAAAGATGACTGATCTGATTATTTTATCATTTGCTTACGTTAATATCCTGCATGTTTAAATTTCAGGCATTTGAGCACCTGCTGTCATTGGAGTTAGTAAAAACCATTGATGGATCTGGTACACGCATTCAGAAGGAATACAGATTGATGTCTCTTTTAATTCATCCGTCACAAATACTCGATGCCTTACAGAAATATCCCAGCTGTCCTACAGATATCAAACAGTGGGCCAGTAATGCACTAGCTTCATAGAAAACTAGCAACTACATACAAGAGTGTTTAACTGTAGAATGAATTTGTCAGATAATTCTCTTGCTACATTGCAAAATTGTAGAATATTTATGAACTCATTGCATTTAGACTGACCCCAATCATTATTTATAGAATAGTTCATCATTTCTCACGGGCTGATGAGTTAACTGTGAAGGAAGTGGCTCAATGTTGCTAAGCAACAGGAAAATGTTGACCAATTAACTGATGTGTTTGTAATTTACTACCTACAGCATGTACAATCAGCAATAGATCATTCTGTAGTCAGTAAATGCCACAAAAAAAATAAAATGGCTATATTGCTAAACAAATTTGTTATATTTGTTAAAAAATAATTGTCACTCATTCACTGTTACATAACTTGACAATAAAATTTTTTTTTTTTTTTTCATTATAATGGCATTTAGCAGTAAAGTTTGGGGGGTTTTCTTTGTGATGGTCCTGTGATCACTAACTATATAGAAAAGACTTGTGATTCACTGTAAAACCATTGAATTTCTTGTTCTTGAACCAACAATTCACTCTCAATAAAGAAAATACTTGTGATTAGTTGAACAGTGATATAGATATTTATTTACAAGAATTAATAAATACAATTGAAGATGTGGAAGATAAAAGTAAAATAAATATTTGGTAAATATTTGTTGTTATTCATGTCTCAGTTTCAGTTTTTTATTTAGGATTTTTTCTGCAGACAAATATGGTTTGTGAGTTTCCTGGTTCCTGTTTCCATGTACAAGAAAGTGGATGGAGCTTGTTTCATGTATAATCACAATCAGAAAGTACATATGTACTCTATACCAAAACTCTGATGTTCATGCAAATTGTATCAGTAGGCCGGTGTCGTATGGAATTTGACTCCATGCTCATTTAATCACAGGGTTAATCTACCCCAGGGCTAAATTACCATATTGTAGAACATGGCTCAGGCGGTAGCCTCCTACTCTTGATCTTGAGGTCACAAGTTTGAGTCCAGCTGGCGGCAGGTGGAATTCCTGTCCTTTAGATTGGGACAGTAAAAACTGAGGTCACAAGTCACAGAAGGTGTCAGCACATTAAAGAACCCTCACTGCTCAATGGCCGTAAGTGCTGAGCATAGGTCAAAATTTGAAGCCCTTCACCAATCCATATGGCACATTAACCTTGGGGTTAAATTACCATTGAATTTCAGCCATGGTAATTTACACACACCCCCACATCTTATGGTAATTTACCCCCCCCCCCACCCCACCTCTTATGATAAATTACCCCCCCTTTCCTAATTTTTTGCCACTATTTAAAATTTAACTAAAAAGATTTTGAATAACAACTAACAAATTATTTTTACATTTTGACTGGTTAATACAAAAACTTTTCACATACACGTACTGAATTTTACAAGCATCTTTTGGTTGATTAATGTAGCTATGCTACAATGTCAAATAATGCATAGGCATCAGAACCGGGTGGGGGGAGGTATAGGTGTTGAAAATTTGGGCTTAGCCCCAGATTTTTCTGGCATGTGTGTGTTTTTTAAGTTGGTTTAGCCCCCCCCCCCACACACACACTTTCAGTTTGCTTCCAACGTTAGTTTAATGTGTGTATTATCATAATATTTTAATCTCAAAATGAAAAAATGGGAGAGGCGGGTAATCTACCTTACCAAATCTGCCATGACATTTTATCCTCCACCTCCCTTGTTTTTCAAATACTGAATTTTTATCAGCATTTATAGTTGGTATTTTGTAACTCTGCTACCATGTCCTACAATATGCCTAAAACATTAAAATTTTTCAATTAAAAAATAAAGAAAGGATGGATGTATTATGGCATCCAATGTCAATAATTTTTGTGCATTATTTTAACAATTGGTCAAAACTTCTATGTTAGATCAGATAGATGATGTACTTTGGATCAGAATGGCCCTGAGTTAAGCAAATGTATGAAAATATTAAAGTGTTACCTTTCTTTCCGGACACAATTATCAGGCATTATTGTGAACTATTAACCAAAAATGCTTAAAAAAGTTAAGTATGCGAAAAATTAGTGGGGGGGGGTTAGTTTTTTTTTTTTTTTTTTTTTTTTTTTTTTTTTTTTTTTTTTTTTTTTTTTTTTTTTTTTTTTTTTTGAATACAATGGCAGATTGCCTATGGTAGATTAAACCCCACCCTTTTCATTTTGAGATTGAAATATTATGGTATAATGCACATATTATTGGACATTGTAGCATAGTCACTTAATATCAACCAAAAATGCTTATAAAGATTTGTATTAGAACAGTAAAAAGAAGGTTGATTACCCCCCCCTCAATTTCTTCATTTTTGGATTGAAAAATTATAATGCTAAAGGCATATTATAGGACACTGTAGCAGAGTTACAAAATATAAAGAGAGGAAAGCTTATAAAAGTTCAGTGTTTCAAAAATTAGAGGAGAGCTTAAAATATTAACCCCACCAGCATTCTTCATTTTGTGATTGTAAAATTGTGATATTGTGTACATACTATTGGACATTGTTGCACAGGTACAAAATATCAAGAGCTGACCTGGCTCAGTTGGTAGTGCGCTCGACTCTGGATCGTGAGTTCGAGTCCCGCTGGCGACAGGTTGGTTTCCTGTCTTTCGGATGAGACGGTAAAAGCTGGAGGTCCCGTGTCACAGTAGGTGTTGGCACGTTAAAGAACCCTACTGCTCAATGGCCGTAAGTGCCAAGCATAGGCCAATATTTGAAGCCCTTCACCGGCATTTGGTGACATCTCCATATGAGTGAAATATTCTCAAGTGGGACGTTAAACAACAATAAACAAACAAACAAAACAAAATATCAACGTCACCAGCATCCTTCATTTTGAGATTGTAAAATTATTATTTTGCGTACACCTGGATATTGGATATTGTGTGCACCTGGATATTGGATATTGTGTACACCTGGATATGGGATATTGTGTACACATGGATATGGGATATTGTGTACACTCCCTACAACCAGGGCCAAGTTGATTATCTGTCTCCCTACAGTTAGGGTCCAGTTGTTCATCTGCCTCCCTATAGTTAGGGCCCAGTTGTTCATCTATTGGTTAAATTTAACCAAAGTTTAATTATAACCCTCAATTATATGTGTGGTAACCAAGGGTTGTAACCTGTGATTAAAATCTTGATAACAATGACAATCTTCAGCCAGTTTGAAAAATAACCCTTTATTTTTTTAAATATGTAACCGAGCCTCAAATATTGGCATAATTCCCCGTATTTTACCAGGGCTCAGTTGTTCATCTACTGGTTAATTTTAACCCTTGGTTAAATATCATAACCAAGAATTAAAATTTAACATTTGGTTAAATTCTGTTGCTCAATAACTGGATAAGTTAAACCATTGTTAAAATATGGGAAATTTAGCAAAACAGTGAGGCTCTGTTACATTTTTAAACCAACTAAGGGTTATCATTTCAAACTGGCTGAAGATTGGCACTGTTATTCAGATATTAATCATAGGTTATATATAACCTTTGGTCAGATTTAACCAAAAGATGAACAACTGGGTCCAGACGAGTTGCTTAAACATAGTTTAAGTTAACAAACTATTGACCAACAGAATTTAACCAAAGGTTAAATTTTAATTCTTGGTTATATTTAAACCGATGGTTAAAATTTAATCAGTAGATGAACAACTGGGTCCTGTCCTGTGTGTGATAATTTTTGGCAGAGAAGACGAATGAAGCAAATTTTTACTTTCAAAAGTGTTGTCATTATGTAGAACAATTTATTCACCAAAAGTATCGCCATGATACAGAACAATTTTTTTACATCATATTCGGGGTACCCATGTGAATTTATCCTAAAAATAATAGAATCTCAAACATGGTCATAATTATCGTATAGGGATCCATGTTCTGTCTGTATATTTTCACCTTGAATTCTCTGTGAAGTGTCCTTGATTTCAATAGAAATACACAATTTTAAAGTATCCTTGTACTTTATAAATTGTAAATTTTTCATGATTTTATACACAGGTTACATGTCAATGTATTACATCATTTTATTGTAATGTCTGGGTATTTATTAAGACACAGGTTACATGTCAATGTATTACGTCATTTATTGTAATGTCTGTGTTTGTAGTTATAAATATTTTTAATACATTTGTACTTCACTTGTACATGTAGTTTGCATGTACGAAATGTTAAACATGCTATTGCAGAATTTTATTTAATGCTATTTATTTGTTTGTTTTTGTCTGAATGTTTACAATTTACTAGGCATAAAAAGTAAAATACTGCTTGTAGTCAGATTGGTGCGTTTATGAGAGCCTGGGTACGAAAAATACAGGTGTCTGAAGATTTTAAATTGCAATTTCAATTTTTGTGCAAAGCACTTACTGTACTTATAATCTGGCAGTCGAGTTACTTGCTATTTCTGACACACGCAAAGTACTCCTCGGTAATGTAGTCTAAAATGATTATAATAGAAGATATTTATTTAATAATCTAAGCACTGAAAATATTAAAACGAAGTGACGAATGACACAGATTGGATGATATCATATTTTACTGTTGGAAGTTTCAGGTTTCGATCCACAGTTCCAAGTCATGCCGGAAAAGACTTCAAAAAGGTATTGACTGTCCGACCACCAAGCACTTGGCATACAAAAAGAAAGTGAGACATCTGTCAAAAAATAAAGTATTTAATTTAATTTCCCGACACTTTAGAATAAACGTATATGAGAAGTGTTTTTAGAGAGAAATAAGAAAAAATGCGGCTTAATTGCCACGCGTATGAATCTCGAAAAGTGCTTACAGTCGCCCTAAAACATCATTTTTATTTATTGAAGAATCTATCTGTGTAGGTGTATATTATATGATAAATCTGTTATTTGTGTCGTTTATTTTAATATATTTACTTTAACATGTTCAAGACACTTGTATTTTACATATACAATCACATTATCATACAATTTGATGGTCATAAACCGACAACAAAATTCTTCTCGATGCAGGTGTGAAACAGCTTACTAGGTCTCGGTGTCATAGCAGGGCTCAGGTAAATCTGTAAACTTCCAGGCGCGATAACTCTTACAGACAAACATGGGAACAGATTGCTGGGTATGGGCCGAGCTGTTAGAGCATCCTACTTCAAACCAGAGCCGGCCTGGCTCAGTCGGTAGCACGCTCGACTCTTGATCGTGAGTTTGATTCCAGTCGGCGACAGTTTGCTTTTCTGTCCTGCGGATAAGACAGTAAAACCCGAGTTCCCATGTCGTAGTTGGTGTCGGCACGTTAAAGAACCATCACTGATCAATGGCTGTAAGTGCCGAGCATAGGTCAAATTTGGAAGCCCTTCACCGGCATTTGGTGACGTCTCCATATGAGTGAAAGATTCTTGAGTGGGACGTTAAAAAACAAACAAACAAACAAACCCACTTTGAACCAAAAAAGAACTTCACTTCTGGTCAGCGCAAGTTCAAAGTCCGCTGGAACCTAAGCTGATTTTTGCGAGAAAGTTTGGCAGTTTACTTGCGGAAGGCCGATTGTCACTTTCTGATTACATCGTAACCAGGTCTTCTCCTCCACCGTTTTAAACCTGACCGCCGCCATGTAAGTCTCATCCACATGAGCCGTCACATTTTTAATTTTAAATGGGCCTGGTGTTTTACGTCACACTCTTTAAAATTGAAAAAGCAAAGTGAAAGTGATATGTGATTTCGCTTTTTTAAATTTTAAATGGGCCTGGTGTTTTACGCCACACTATTTAAAACTGAATAAGGCAAGTGAAAGTGATGGAATTTTTGGGTGACACTCAAAACCATGGCAACGGCAAGCGACATCTGAAGTTTGTGGCATCTCGATTTCAGTTAATAATTATTGGCAGAATGTTAAACAACAGTATAACAAAAAACTTTATTCTTGACTTAAAAAAATTAAATTAATGTGACGTAACCTGTGTTTTTTTTAAACAATGTACTTAGTTTGATATACAATAATAAAAAGAGATACACGGGCATAAACATCATTTAAATTCCTATATATTTTGTGAAAATTGCCTGATAAACCAGATTTGGCAATAATTCACTTGAAATTGATTCATTCATCCTTACTTCTTGTATATGTATAGTGCACTTGATTAATTCAATCTCTCTCTCCTCTTTCTCTCTGTCTCTCTCTCTCTCTCTCTCTCTCTCTCTCTCTCTCTCTCTCTCTCTCTCTAATCTTATTTTCACAAAATACCGGTATATAGGTATATAATACCTGATCTTATCATCACAAAATACTAGTATATAGATAATATATTCACAAAATACCGGTATATCCAATTATAAGATCTAATCTTATATTCACAAAATACCGGTATATCCAATTATAAGATCTAATCTACCGGTATATAGAATTATAAGATCTAATCTTATATTCACAAAATACCGGTATATAGAATTGTAAGATCTAATCTTATATTCACAAATACCGGTATATAGAATTATAAGATCTGATCTTTTATTCACAAAATACCGGTATATAGAATTATAAGATCTGAAACGCTTAGGTAAAAACGGGTACATCGGATGTGTCCAGTGGTTTCCCAACGGCAGGCAACACATGCAGAATAACATGCTACCGTTGTCTGTAGATTTTACCCATGACTTTCACAAAACGTCCAGTGTTTTATGGAGAATCCAGGAGCGGATATTGTACCGATGACTACCAATGTCTGACCATAGTTTCAAATGGATCAAACGACTGACAAGCGACGTCATTGGTTTTGGCATGCCAGTAGAAGACGCTGACTCCTTCCGAACACCTGGGCCCGACACAATAAAACTTAAGAATTGCTTTAGTCCCAAAAGTTTACTCAAGTGTGGAAAATCCTGAAACTGATTGGCCTAGCAGGCCAGTTTACGAATATCCTCAGACTTGAGTCAATTTTCATGTGTTATGGTGCCAGGCGCAGTTCTTATCCCGTTTCGGATTCGTAATTGTTCTTAATGTTCAGACCATTTGCACATCTAATTATCAGAACACCAGATCGTGTTATAGTGGACTTGAGTTTTGATTACTATTTGTTACTTTTTTTCTGAGAAAGAAATGGGCGTGGCTATGGTTTCATTGGTACGTTGGACATTGTGACCAATTGAAAACACCAACAATAAAACAAATCATTGTTTTTGTCCATACTTTTCATTTATACTATCTGCTATGCAATTATTACTTTAATTTCAAAAAGACGTTAAATGAAGGATTATTTTTTTTATTTCCATAAATAGCTTAAGTAGCATTTTTATAGGCTTTCTGAAAAAACAGACCATCCAAAAACATTGAAAAACGTCGGTTTTAAATGGCTTAAAATTTAATACTTTTTTCACAGATTTCTCTTTTTAAAAATATCGATTTTGTTTTACCTAAAACACCAAGTTTGAGTAAATAATGGTTCTTAAACGGGTCAATATTTGTGCTATAATAGATCTGTAATACAACCATTAATGTTGTTGCAAATAGAGGCCATAAATGATTGTTTGAGGTTTTCCAATTCTCAGTGTTTTTTGTTTATGTTCTATGGTTTTTACCCCCAAATGCCCCAGAATGCTAACATGGCTCATTTTGTATCATTTAATAAGCTTTCAGAAAAATATAACCTTCAAAATTCTCCCTCGGGAACAGGGGTCATTGGTGGCTTAAAGACAAATCTATATTGGTAACATATGCTGAACGTCCTTGAACAATTGATATCTTGCTTTGAGTGAATTGCATCATGAGTGTGTACCTAAGGTTAAATCATAAAGTTTGTAATCAGAGTAAACAGAAATGTGACGAGCCCAAAAGATGTTCTATGGCTTCGTTGGTGTCATTCGCATGCCAAGGACAGCACTCCGATGAAGACTCAAGAAGTTAATATTATATAAATAATTCAAAATCTAGTTATACCAATGTCTTCGATATATAAATTAACATATTTGGAAAGCAAAATATGTTTTGGCAAGTTTTTGTTCGTGATCTCACTACGCCTCTTGTAGATCCTTTTGACAAACTTTTCCATTTTGATATCACTATCGAATGACGTCCAAAACAGTAAATGGAGAGCCACCTGACAGACCTTTTGCGATAGGTCATGTTCTGTCTTTTCGTTAGTCAGGGTTATCTCCCATAGCAGCAGCAGGTATCGATTGTAATGTCATGAATGACTTTACGTGAGAAAAGGCGTCATTTTTACACAAACATGACGTCACAATTGATTACTGTTGCCATTTTATACACAAACAAATGACATCCTTATAAACCGACTTGATTTCTCGATAAATGTTGTTAATATGTACTCTTTTTATATATGTACGATGGTGTTCTGAAAGTTCGTAGATATGGCGCATGTTGACGCTTATACTTCAGATGATACTTGTATGCATTTTTTTTTTTGCGATTATTTTCAACCAACTCATTTGTTAATTCTGATTCATAAATTTAAAAAAAAAACTAATGACCTTCGAAACCCGGATACCACTTCATTTTTGTGACTTATAGGATGTTATTAGATTTATAAGTCTATTGTGTATTTTAGACCCATACACGTCCATGGACAAGCCGTTCCGAGTCTTTACATTTACAGGAGCACTTGGGTCATACCGGGATTCTGGTTTACGCCCAGGAGCGCTAAGTCAGACAAATTTTCCTTAAAGTATGCAGATTATCCTCCGGAGATGTTCATAAAATGACAATTGAGTTTGCACGCGTGGTGTGGAAAAAGAGAACTCTTTCGTCGGTCAAGAAATAAATGGGCTTTCCATTAAGACAGGAGTAAAAAAAAAACTTTTTCCACACTCCAGGAGATTTTAGAACTCCAAGAGGATAATATGCTTAATTAAGGGATAATTTGCATAACTAATTAAGCTCCCCTGTAAATTTACCAATTTTTACCAATTCAGAGAGGTTTCCATAGAACATTTGCGACGGGTAGGGGGTCCCCGACAGGGGACGCTCACTCCTTCCGGACACGTGGTCCTATATCTTTGGGAATAGCAGTTCCTCAGGTGGAAACCACAATCACCGAACTTGACATCATCAAATTTAACAATATCACCGAACTTGACATTTCTTGGTTTTGTAAAATGAAAAGCTCTGTTTCATTCAAGTCGCAGTGGCGGTTCTAGAAATCTTTGAAAGGGGTGTTGCAGCTTTGTCTCCCTTTTTGGGGTTCAGAAAAGGCGGTTCAGCCCCAAAATGGCAGAAAATGACCTTTTGGTATTTTTTTCTGACCAAAAGGGGGGAGGGGCGAGTTGCAACCCCCCGCAACCCACCCCACCCCACTCTGATCCGCCAATGAGTCATAAGCTCATGATTATATTCGATGTTGTTGTGATTGTCTAAAATCGTGCTCTCATCAGTTACATTTTGGAGTTGTCTGGAACTGCTGCAATGGTTTCATTGAAACTGAACAATAAACCTATACTTATGCCAGGTTTCTTCATTTCAGATCGCCCAAAGAGTGAATCTGGTATCCACTGCATAGATTGAAAAACTAGATCTACATGAAATCTGTTCTTCTCTTCCTTTATTGTGATGCGTTGAACTCATAGGGTTCAAGCTATGCTGCAGTCCTATCAACAACCACTATCTTTGTTTTTATTGCACCTCGGACTAGTTTCTTCCAATGGGATTGTCTGATCCGCGTCACGT
The DNA here is from genome assembly GCA_030159075.1 of Atrina japonica. Classification (NCBI taxonomy): domain Eukaryota; kingdom Metazoa; phylum Mollusca; class Bivalvia; order Pterioida; family Pinnidae; genus Atrina; species Atrina japonica. The sequence goes on along the minus strand of BROG01000498.1, from coordinate 316,840 downwards.
GATTGCCTCCTATCAGATCATAGTATACCCCTCAAGCTTATAGGAGGCAAAGGCCGCCGCACCGAGACATAGAAACAAGACCATAGCTTAGGAGAGTAGAAACAAACGTTGGTGGTCGTTATTATCATCTAATTACAGATAATTATAACGTTAGTTTAAGCGATTTGCCTATTATTTTGTCCAAGATCTCAACTACAAAGCAACGGGCATCACAATCGGAATCCTTTGGGGGTTTCTCTGTGAAGCATAACAACCCAGTGTTCCGATTGCAAGTCGGCGTGGCGTAACTGTGACGCCTTTTTGTTATGACGTCACGTAAATGCATTGTTTCCCGTGCAAAATGTTCAAATATTACAATTATCATCTCGCTTCAGAAGCTTTCTCTTTGTACTTGTCAATTCAGTCTAGTAAAATTTAACGCCCTATCTAATGGTATAAATTATTTTCGAATCAGTAAAGAAATAAATAAATAGAAAATCGATGAGGGGCCGCCATTTTGAAACGATGGTTTGACTGTAAATGAGCATGATAGAATGGTCTTCGATCCAATAAATTTGTTATTGGGTTTCTGACGGACCTACCACAAAAATATAGGGGGTCAGTTGTGAACATAGTGCCGTTTTACCGTGTATTTCAACTGTAAACATTCAGATAAAATCTGCATTTCATTTTGCCGCTATTATCTGACTGTTTATAGTTGCGATACACGACAAAACGCACTCTATTTGATGTGGACAAGTGTTGGACTTGTATGTGATATACATGAATAACGTTTACATTTAAATGATCTTCAACATGAACCTGTGTAGATCAATGAGTTTGCGCGCCGGTCTGCGGATTGGAAGGTTGTGAGTTCGAATTCCACTGTATGCGTGTGAATTTCATTTTGTAATTTTCGCTTGCTCCGAGTTCCTCGCGGCGCGACAAAACCCAAACATATGAAATCAAGCATGGCATTCACCTGCAGTGGACATAAAGTAAGATGCATCAAATATAGCGTCGAACTGAAATTGGTGCAGTATATCTTTAACAAAAATAGTGGTTGTATAGCTTTAACGATTATCCCTCGATAATCGACTTGGAAGTGGGAGATACCCAATCGGAGTGGCGAGGCGGGAGTCTGCCTTCCTGTTATAAACTTTCGCCATATTTTTTTATCGTCAGAGATAGAGTTCATATTTAGAATGCATACTCAACTAATGAAACCGTTTCAAATTACACCAGGGTCAATGACCCTATGCACTTCATGCTAACTAGCTTTTCGGATTTTGTTGCCATCGGGGCAAAGTGTTTCACAGACACATCTTGTTGTGGAAAATATCAAATATTATTATTACTAGGAGTGTAGTATGTAATGTACAATATGGGGTCATTTTTCTATGGGGTCATTTTCCTATAGATCTAACATGTAGAAAAATGACCCCCGGGTATTTATTCTACGGTTTTGACTCATTATTCTACGGCTAGGGAGTCATTTTTCTACGTAGAATAATGACCCCCCCCCCGGTCATTATTTGACGGGGGTCATTATTCGTCTTTACACCGGCCTGGCTCAGTCTGTAGCGCGCTCGAGTCATGATTGTGACTTCGAGTTCAGCCGACGGCAAGTTGGTATCCTGTCTTTCGGATGAATGTTCCGTGTCACAGTAGGTGTCGGAACGTTAAAGAACCTTCACTGCTCAATGGTCTTTGAAGCCCTTCACCGGCATTTGGTGACGTTATGAGTGAAAGATTTTTGAGTGGGGCATTAAACAACAATAACCAAACCAAACATGCACTACGTATATTATAAAAGTATTGTGCCGGCGGAGTCCTGGGTGAGTCTGCGTTGTTAAATTTGGTAATTTTCGTGAGCTAGAGAGATGGTGGGATAAGCTTGCGGCGTGCTTAATGGTGTATAACTACATGAATAATTTATCAGATATTACAGATAAAACCTAATCTGGATAAGTTGGATTTCGAAACTTTCTACCCGATAGGAAAATCAACATATTAACACGTGGGTAACATGCATAACACTTTGAAGTCCTGAAAATTATTTATTTTACCTTAACCGATTAGTACTCAAATATAAATCAAGGCGTAAAAGCACTTAGGTGTAGACATTTTATTAGCACTTACGTAATTCAGGTTTGAGGTCATCCCACCTTTCGGAAGTTTCTATCGTATTTTTTCTCCGGATGATTTAAAGAATGTACTATAAGCCTGGTCAAGGAGACAATGCCGTAGCTGAATAATTCATCTGAATAAAACATCAGTCCATGCCCGTGAATGATTTGTTTCATTTTCAGTAATTCAACATATATATCGGCGTACAAGGCTGAAAAAAAAAATACTTTATATTTTATATGTACAGATAAGGAATCAAATTGTTACAGAGTTGTTGGTCCTTACACTCAAATGTTGGCCTATGCTCGACACTTATCGACCATTGAGCAATTCTTTAACTTGTCGACACCACACGAGCAAGCTCCGATAAGATGCTCTTAAAATATGTAATTTTGAGCTCGATTTAGTTCTCTATAGGCTATGGTTTATTTTTGTATAGACCTTTAGTATAATATTAGATTACGCACTAAAATACTTATTTTAATAGGACTCGCTATAATTATACGGATTGCATCTTGAGAAAATAAGCCCTATTCTGGGTAATTTGGTTTGTCTATCCATCCTGTCGTTTAAATACATGAACTTGTGTTTTGGGACTACTTTTTAGACATCGACAGAAGTTAAGAGAGAGAGAGAGAGAGAGAGAGAGAGAGAGAGAGAGAGAGAGAGAGAGAGAGAGAGAGAGAGAGAGAGAGAGAGAGGGAGGGGGCGACAACTCGTCTAAGAGATTCAAGAGGAAATTGACGATATGATATATTATTTATCTCCCTTTATAAATACTTTATCATGCCCTAGGATTAAAAACAACAACAAATAATGATACAAGAATAAAAAAAATACAATTATAATAAAACAGCACGCACAAGTACCTCAACAAGTTTGTTATGTGCATTATTAGAGTAACGACAGCAAGATTGTAACCTCAATGACCTCTAGGTCAAGGCAGCAAGATTGTAACCTCAATGACCTCTAGGTCAAGGGTTCTATGGATTACTGATTGGTGATAAATCTACTAGTATTAGTTTATTATTGGCCTTTCGTTTATTCTTCAGTGAAGATCTTTCCGGACTCTAGCGTTAAGCCATTGGCTTGCTCAGTGAATGTTATTTCTACTGAAATCTTGAGTAGAACTTTTCAAAAAGGATAACTATGCAGAACTTGATAAAGAAAAGGTCGACAGATAAACATTGTATTTAATGTAATGGCCTATCTGTGAAAGCCACGCCTTCCTACACTATGCTTATAAATAAAAGGGACGCGAATAAAATTAGTTTAAGTTAAAGAAAAAGTCAGGATGAACATTAGAGGACTGGTCTTAGCAAGCCTTGGTGTAACATTGGCTATTTTGGTGGGTTTATCACATGGGTAAGAACAACGAATTACTCTTAATCAATATTAATTTTCACTCTTAGTTTGAAATAGGAAGACGCTTCAATTGTGAAAGTTAAATGTTGCTTTTGATAAACGAAGTATTACTCCTAACAGAAGTCAAAGGTCAATGGAAATCACAATCTCATAATCAGCTATACAGTTTATTGTTGAGGGTTAGTTTACTGTTAGGTATTGGAAAATGTGGATTTCATGTAGATATCTGTACTGTATCCTGAAAAGTTGGATGGACTTAAGTCGAGAGAAAAAACGGTATTTATACAATAGGGAGTATGATTCATCTTGTCACACCCTTTCGATTTTTATTCTTTTTTCACAGATCATGTAATCCAAATACGGGAATAGAATCCTTTGTGTGCACTTTCCGGGAATCCTACAAAATAAAAACCTCAACAAATTGTGGCTGGTGGTTCAGTTCTTCTAAATGTACGAAATACAGGTATGGTTGAATACTTTATGTAAATATGTTTTATACTTGCAAACTATTATATTGTGGTAAATTTTGTCAGGTGGAAAAATGATTAGCACGTGGTGGTAACTTTTTTCACGTGAACAACCCTAATCATGTCACGTGAACAAACTATCAGTGCGTGGTGGTCTAGTGTCACTTAGACAAAATATTAAGGTGAAATGGAAAATTTTGTCACGAGGAGAAACTGTCAGTAAGTAGTGGTCAATTTTGTCAGTGGGCAAAGTACTAGTCCGTAGTGGTCAATTTTGTCAGTGGGCAAAGTACTAGTCCGTAGTGGTCAATTTTGTCAGTGGGCAAAGTACTAGTCCGTAGTGGTCAATTTTGTCAGTGGGCAAAGTACTAGTCCGTAGTGGTCAATTTTTTTCAAATAGACAAATCAATAGCATGCAGTGACGTATATTTTGTTACATAGATAATCTGTTAGTTAAGTATGATCTGTTAAATTTTTTTGTTTAATTCTGTTTTTATTATCGACATCAGAGATTCTTGCAAAATGTTCCTCCGTTTTCGGAAATAAATAAAAATCCCCGAAAGCGCAGTTGGTAAGAGCATCCTACTAGTGTTCGGAAGGTCCTAGTTTGATTCCCGCTCTATCCTCACATTTTTCTCCACACATTGTCCCACTGTGGTATTTTTTAAGAGTTGGATTTCTTTACACAAAATAACGTTCATTTAAAGAGATGATTCACCCTTTTGACGAGTTTTGTTTAAAATAAAGCTAAATAAATATAAATATAAATATATTTTTTCTGACAAGATATTATTGTGATAGAATTACGGCTATAGGAAGCGGCCATTTTTTTCATACACTCTGTTGTCTGTGGCGTAGGTTACACATTGCCTTTCATATATACCAAGTGGTACAGGTTTACAGAGTCCGGGTTCCTCAAATGATATTAAAATGTCGGGGTCCGAATTTTAAAAAGTTTACTTCAAACAAAAGGAAAATGGAAATGATATAAAATGTTAAAATCTTAATTTTGTTATAAATAATTATTGGTTGAAGCTGCCTTTCATGAATTAATAACTCAAGGTCTACCCAGAGACGTGTTTGGCACGTGTTATTTACGTGGTTATATCAGTCTGATTATTGATAGCACAAACATACAATTTTAGGTGAAATTGATTTTTTTTTCATTTATATAATCGCTGAAATAAATCAACCGATCACAGTCCAACACTTCTCGACGTCTATACCAAAGCCTCGTACATTTACCTATCTTATTAGCGTTATTTTATAATTAAATGATTACCAAAATGTTAAAACAATGGATGAAGTTGGTGAAAGTAGGTTACTTTCATATATATGTATATGCAGCTCACAACAACTAATTGCTGCTTATATCATTGACGAAAAATATTTAATCATTAATAAATTATTTCTGAAAATATTCAATGCAATTGATAAAAGCAATATACGTACATTTAAATGAAATTACACATTGTAAGAATTTTGTTTAGGTCAGAAAATGTTACTAATCTATATATGTAGTAATCAAGTCTGTTTGCTTGAACTAGTACTTTAAATTTTTATTTTGCTTTTTTTTAATAATTATTGATTAATTTGAAAAATGCATAATTCATAAAAGCACCTCCTACCTGCAATGATAATAACTAAATTTATAAAATGTTAAGTCAATAGTCTTTCCCCGACGTACGGAACCAATCGCCTGGCTCTCATGTACGACATCTTGAACATTTGGCCATCTACGCATTCAATAATAAAGCACTAAAATGACTAACGACGCGCACAAAATAATGGTCAAAATTTCGAGACGACCTGTGCCTTCATCATGACATATTAAAATAACATGAAAAACACACACACACACACACACACACACACACACACACACACACACACACACACACACACACACACACACACACACACACACACACACACACACACACACACACACCACAACACAATTATTTCAACAAGCTTAGAAGTTACCTGCCTCTAACCAGACCTCTTTGACAGAGTGGTGATTGAATCCCGTTTAAACCGAGAAGTTACTCGCCTTTAACCAGACTTCTGACAGAGTGGTGATTGAATCCCGTTTAAATCGAGAAGTTGCTCGCCTCTAACCAGACCTCTTTGACAGAGTGTTAATTGAATCCCGTTTTAACCGAGAAGTCACTGGCCTCTAACCAGACCTCTTTGACAGAGTGGTGATTGAATCCCGTTTTAACCGAGAAGTCACTCGCCTCTAACCAGACCTCTTTGACAGAGTGGTCATTGAATCTCTCGTCTCCGTTCATCGCAGATTAGAGGCTTGTTTGAACCTTTACTAGTTTTGTGAGAGAGTTAACTAGAGTGTCAAAACAAGCATAATTTTTTTATTGAAATCCGATCATACTTGTTGTTTAACATGCTGTCGAATTTTACAGAACAGGATATAGAATTAGATACAGCACGTGTACCCGATATTGTAAAGGTAATAATTAATTTTCATATAATTTATTTTACTTTCTATATTTCTACATGGTAAAACCATTTGATAAATGAAGTATTAGATAATTGAACCAGCGTCTGAGAAAAAGGGACTTCAAGATTTTTTTCCCAGAAACCTGAGCATAAAAATACAAAAGAATAGACAAACAGAATTGAGCAAATCTTTTTGTATCCAGCACGGGAAATCTTCAAAATAAGAAAAAATACTAGATTTCCTTGTTTTCTTGCATTTCATTGCCGATATCATAAGAATTCTTTTCTCAGCCGCTGGCTGATTTCGTATTATCAGGTTAAATAAGATTACTTTTATCTTCTATCTTAACCCTGAACCTTACAGCTATTTTTGTGTACGTGGTTGCGTTGTGTGAATAATTATTGCAGTCACACCAGTGACCCAGTTCACCCTTTGTGGTCATTAGTCACTGTGACCGTCATTTCCCAACCGACGGATTAGAATTTCTGACATGGTATTTTTATGAATTTTTTAAGAATGCAAGAAGACGTGGATCAGTTTTTGCTTGTTCTTGGTAAGAACGGAAAGAACTCTGTCGAAACTTTACAGGAAACAAGTACTCACAGTCCTCTACCATATTTGTATTTCTTGGCAAGATCAGCCTACATATTTTTCTTGTCTTCTTTACCATTTGTAGATGGTTCTCAGTTGGAGGAAATAGACCAACTCGGGCTTCTTTTACGTCTCACAGTGCATCGCCATCGGTTTTAAGTCTCATCCCAAAGATGTGTAACATTCACTTGGAAATCGAACGCTTTATGAAGTCTTTGGTATAAATCGATACCAGGAATCAAAGCCAGTACTCTTCACTTACAAGTCCATCCCGAGGCTCTAACACTGGGCCAACTGAGCTGTTTAAACCAATCTCTTAAAAAGAGTCGTCGGTCCTTGCACTTTTGATAAATCTCTGCCTACACCAAAAAAATAAGTCCCAAAACACGTGGTCATGTAACCCACAGGATGAATACAATGACCAAATTAAACAGAGTAAGGATACTTTTCTCGAATCTATAATCCCTTATTTATATCCATATAAAAAGTATTTTCTCCTCCTATGTCAGCACTGAAACTATAGAAAAAGACCAATATCTTATAAAGAACAAAATATAGACATGTAGTCGATTCATATATTTTGCCAGAAACTGGCAAAAGTGGCGACGTTGACAGAAATAGATTGGGAGTGCAATGACTGACAAGAGCTTGCTGAGTCATGCACATTATCTCACATATAAAGCAATGTTATCAACACAAACGCATGATTATCATAAACGAAACAACTGCTTCTGAAAATAATAACCTCTGATATAATTTGCTCTAATTGTTATCATTTTCACTAATAATGTAAGTAACTTTCAACTGATTTTGAAGTTGATGGCGGATGGGGTGGATGGTCTGGCTGGTCAGTATGGAGTTCATGTAGTAAAACATGCGGATCCGGAACAAAAACGAGTATCAGAAAGCGGATATGTAATAACCCAATTCCAAAAAATGGAGGGAAGCCGTGTAATGTTGCCAGCAACACCGAAATCAAAACGAAATCAGTCTCTTGCCAAATTGTACCATGTCCAGGTAAATGGAACACATTTGTACCAGACAGTTTATTGACAACGTTTTAGTTTCTAGTTTGTGTATATGTCATGGACATTCTATTGATTTATACTTTGGCATTTGAGATTTTTTATATTTCTTGAATTTGAATTTTTGTTTTCGACAAAAAGGTGAAGATTGAGATAGCGACTATTTCAGCATTTCAAGTGCAGCTTCTTTTTGAAAATAAGGTTAAAGTTATCGTATAACAGTGATAAACAAATATTAACTTAAATGATATGTAGCTTAAATTGTGTTTTATTTCTATTATTGTTTTAAGTACATGGTGGGTGGAGCAACTGGTCTCAATGGGGAAATTGGGGTACGTGTTCCAAGACATGCAACAATGGCTCTATGACCAGTATGCGTACGCGCACCTGCACGAATCCACCGCCTCAGTTTGGAGGAAATGAATGTGTGGGGTCAAGTGAAGACACTAGATCCTCTCTGTGCAATACATTCTCTTGCCCAGGTAAGTTCACAAAGACTGCTACTTCGATTATTTGTCTGAGGATATTCTTGACTTTGACGAATTCCATTATTGGCGTATGTTAAGGATAATCTCAAACATATGTAGATTTTAAGGTGTCTTGCTCGAACCTATCACGTTTTTATCTAAATATATGCGTAATTTAAATTTAGTTTTTGAGTCAAGTTGCAGATAGATGCAATATATTCCGACTATGATCTGATTACTTTTCAATATGTGTTTTCTATCATTATATATCTTTACAGAGGATATCTGTAAAGTTGTGGGCACTGGTTATAGACCTCACCCTGCAGACGTGGGCAAATTCCTATACTGTGTAGCAGGCGTGGTCAACATCTTAAACTGCTCGGAAGGCTTAGAGTGGGATCAGAACATCTTGACTTGTAACTGGCCGTCAATCCAAGGTTTGTAACTTGTAACTTCACGAAAATGACAAATTTTACCAGACAACGCTTTGGTATCGGTATTTTAAAGAATACCAAATTCAAGACCTTGATATCGGTTCTTGATAGGACACAGTTGACAACACTTGTACTGTATATTTAACTTTTGGATATTCGCAGAATAGACTAAAGCGCATAATGATTTTTTTCAGAATGCACAAATGGTGAATACCTCCCCCATGACACGGATTGCACAAAGTTCCTACAGTGTTCAAATGGTGTCGCCGTAGAGATGAACTGCCCAGATGGACTTCATTGGAACAAAAGTGTGTTGGTTTGTGATTATTCTGAGGACGCGTCTTGCGATGTCAGTGACGACGATTCTGCCGACAACGATGGCAATAACTGTAATTAAATGTTTATGATATCAGATAAAGAAATGTATTATTGATACAATCAATATTTATGACATAAGCTACATTTTTACTGGACCTGTAGTCGGCTAAAAACAACAGGTTTGGCGCTTATTATCTTTTAATCACTTTGTTTTGACATTAAAATTTCTTCAAAAGTGACTACTGTAATATTTGTACAACTGTATAACAGCAAACGTGTATTTATAGCAAAAATTTTTTTGTTTTCGATGTTGCCTTTTGGTATATACTACATTAACAGGTTTTCTATAACCAGACTGAATGTCAATTAGCAGACGAATGGTCTACATAATGGTCGCGTGCTGTATAAGCAAAATCACACAGAAGGCGTGGTCTTCGTTGACTACTGACTGGTTCAGTGCCAGTAAGATTTATCAGAATCAAATGATTCGATTTCAATGAAATAATTTTCATTAAAGAAAGACTAATTAGTGTGAAATCTTATTTCAAATACTTGCTATCATTTGACACTTACTGTCTCTTGCTGTAAGACAATCAAAGTTTCACTTGAAGTTTAGGTCTCCCAAGAGCCGAATTTATATCGAGCCTCAGAAGGGTATGTATCGATTCAGTTTTCCCATTTACGAAAGAAATAACGAATATTTATATAAATAAAAAACAGTAATGATATTAGAAATGTCCGTCACAAAATCTTTCAGTTAATATCACATGTAAGACGTTTTAAAGTTAAAATATTTATCAACACCAAATTTAAGTTTTATATTTCTTTTTATGTATTCCAGCGTTCCAGTGTCCACAAGCGTTCGGATATTATCCAAATCCGAATGACTGCGGCAAATTTTATCAATGTTCTTGGAGTGTTCCTTATGAACAACAGTGTGGGACAGACCAAGGATGGAACGATGAAATTCAGACGTGTGTTTTGAAGTCTGAACTTTCAAACTGTGGTTAGATGCAGGTTAGTATAAGTCATACGTGTATATCAGGAAAAAGTTATGATTATGATATATAATTATATCTGTAATATTATATAGTTCCCAAGGATATACATAAATCCAGTACGTGGTATTTCGGTACCAGCCGATTATTTTATACTAAAGTTATATTTCTCAGATACCACCATTTAAATTCTGAACATATATAAAGCTAAGATATCATAAGACGGATTTGTAAACACATTTAGATTTATTATTTGGCCTTGTATGATACCACTTTTTCTTTCGGAAATATATTTACATTATATACGAAACGATCGTTTTTATCATTTGTTTTGGTCATCTTCGTAAAATTAAAATTTTGGTTTTGTTTTTCGTATCTCACTTTTAGCTACCGTGTAAATAATTTATAATGGCAGCAGGTAAAACTATAAGCTGGTATAGTTAATAATATGAGAATGTCCAGGATACATATGCAAATCTAGTGAACATTGGACAAACACAAATCACTGGAAATCCAAAGGTGGAATCAGGTGACATGGAGGAGTAAGCATATGTATGATAAAGAGCAACCACTTCCTGTTTGGAATTTTTGTCGATTATGAACCGGTACTGAAATCTTAAATGCTTACAATTGGTTTTGTTTGATTTTTTGAGAGGAAAAATGTTCTTAAAAAAAACGTTTTTATGACAAAAGACATTTAGAATAAGAATTATCTTGTGAGTTTTAACAATTATTTCATATTCTTTCTTTTATTTGTAGGAATCATTCTGTATACGTTCCAGAGAACATCGTAAAGATGAGAATATATAACGTTTGTGTGCGCTTTTAACAACTGCAACAAATTAATTTTAAAAAAATGTGTGACTAATACATTATGACTTAATCGTAAAAACAAAACACGGACTCTTGATAATTATATAAAATAAATGTAAAACAACGAAGAGTACTTTCCAGCACGTGTAATCTCACAAGCCGGAAGTGTCGATTTTATCATCAGTAATGCATCTGCAACATCGCGGAAGTTCCGATTCCGCCAACAATATGTTATCGGAACGTGATATCACGAAAATGAAAATTCTTTCATGTTGTAATACTTTTATCAAATGCTTATAAGCACACACACACACACACACACACACACACACACACACACAAACACACACATATATATATATATATATATATATATATATATATATATATTATATATATATATATATATATATATATATATATATATATATATATATATATATATATTTATTTATTTACATAATGGAATTTTCCTGTTGTTAAATACTGGACTTTTTTTCATCCTTTGGACAGATAATTTATATAACGATAATTACATAAAATAACGAATTAAAGCTTTCATTATTACAATGTATTACTCACGTTTGTATGCATTTCTTGCGTTCCCAAAGCAACACATTTTAGTTTTCAAATGTGGACTGAGGTTCAATATCCTAGTGCCTCACCAACAATATAGAATATTAGCTTCTTCCTCATTTCTTTTCAAGATCAACGAAAAATTGCAAATTTATATGTGAACACATAATACAGGCAGACATCATTTATCTGATCTGCTAATAGAGTATACTCAGAAAAAAGAAAGAAAATAACGTTTTTGTAATTTTTTATCATTCCATGGTTACCCTACCTGGATCCACATAACAATCAAAATTCGTTCTGGCATAATGATTCTAGAAAGTCATTTTAGTCCACACTAGTCATGTACACACGTTTGGATATGGATTCACATTAAATATTTTATCTACGAATCAGTCAGAAGTATATTACGTGGTATGTATAAGTATTGAACTATGTTCAGTTCGTATTCATGGACTTATGAATGCCAAGTGGATAAACAAAAATGAAATTTACCTTTAATCAGTGGCATTCATAAGTCCATGAAAGAAGCTCAATGCTTATAATTACTGATTTCCTAGGTGATCCGAATTTTCTTTTTCTCATTTTTATTATTGGAATGCAAATTTCCCGCACAACGATTCTTGTAGGTGCTATTCCTGCCACATCCGTTGACAGTTCTATGATGATGAACAAAGTTTTATTTACAATGACTATTGAGTTTCAGTTCCAGTAGATGGTTACTATAAATGCTGTATAGTTCAATAATGTACTTTCGAGTTAGACCCGATTACCGTTATAATCATGCATTTAGTCGCACAGGTCACATGACTTCTGAAAAATGTTCCCCAACGTTATTTTCAGTTCCGATTACATGTATATAAAACCTAGATAACACAATTGGTAAGGTTGCCTTTCTAGTGTTCGAAAGGTCCTGGGTTCGATTCCCTGTCTGTCTGCACATTTTTCCTCCGCTTGCTTCATTTATGATTTAACTAAACAAACCAACTGTTGTATGTTTTAAGAGTCTCTCGGATTTCTTTACACAAAATAACATGAATGTGCTAAATCATAAGACTGTTCCATGTACGTTTCATACGTTGCAAAGGTAAATATGTAATCCAAAGTACACATGAGATTGGAAAAATCGCGACTAAATACAGGATCATAGCGACAATCCGAGCTAACTCGAAAGTTCTTCATTCATAAAACCCGTCTGTTGGAGTCTAATCAGTATAACAAAGACGTAATGTTTTGATTAATTGTATGAAGTATTTAGCATTTTATTTCTTGACCGAAACAAGTTTAAATTTCCGATAATCCAGTACAACGATCTTGAAGAACACTGGCAAAAGTTATCGTTCCTATTTTACAAGAGTAAAATAATGGTTAATCGCGTGACCAAATAGACCATTTCGAGTTCTAGCGTAATCCGTTTTTGGATCCGAATTTTCCTTGTGCTGTTACAACTTTGTTAGCCCTAGCTATTTCCGGTATGCATATTTGTGTCGATCAAGAAATAAAATGCTAAATACTTCATACAATTAATCAAAACATTACGTCTTTGTTATACTGATTAGACGTTAATTTAATTTGCTTTTTACATAAATGGACTGACAATAATCTGGCCTTCAGATATCTGCACTGCATTTTATTTTACGATCGACCCAAAGGCACAAACTGGAAATCACCAGGGCTAACAAAGTGGATTCGGCGCACAAAAAATCCAGATCCTAAAATGGATTACGTAACAACTCGAAAATTGTCTATTTATTGACATCGGATGTCTAGCACAGAGATTCCTGTAGGAAAAGTCTTTTAAAAAACTGAAACAGCCAAACAAAGAAAAAAGTATGTAGAGAAGTTATAGGACATACTTTTTTGTTTTCTATTGATATCAGCACATTTCGTTTTTTGGAAATCGGACAACCAACTACATTGTAAATATAGTGTGACTGAAGACTATAGGTGCACCCTTTACGTATAACCAGTGTCATGCACGACCATCAGTGACCATGTCAACCGCTTACACACGCCGTGAGTCCAGTCAAATTAAAAGGAAACACGTGAGGAACTAATCCTCGTCACAATTGATACAGAAGTCTCAACAACCGCCATCGAATATATATATATACACATGTATATATATATATCATTCCTATTAAACTATTCATTGGATATCTCTAACAAAACAAACACAGAAACTTCAGGACATCAATGGTTTATAGTTAACATTGAATGGGAAATAACTTTGTGATAGTTTTTATCGATTTATCAAAAATGTGTTTTTATATGAAATATTTAAAGAAAATTAAAATATTGTATCAATTTTGGTACATCACAGATATAATTAATAACCTGAACTTTCTGAATTCTACGTTTTGATGTGTCATCATGCTATGAATGCGGTCACATTATTGTGTGATGTCATCTGAGGAGCTTCATGTAAACGCCCTAACACTGAGTATGGGAAATTGCTGCGGAAAATGTAAATATATTGTATAAGTCTATTTTTATTTCTTCATTACCATTTCTTATTCCTTGATATTCAGAAATAAACATGCAAATCGTATCCATAAAATATTTCAGTTTTTTAGTCGGAGATGAGTCACTATGTGCAAGAAAAAAAACTATCGATCCCTGCCTATTTGGAGAATCTGACATTTGTACGGGATTGATCGATTTTACTGCAGTCGTGTTCCATTTGTCTATAAGCTATCATTTTATTGTGCAAGGCATCTAAATGTAAATCATATCATATTGATCAATTACCAACACACAGAAATTGAAGTCAAACTGAATAACCACAAGAACAGTAAAACAGTAACAACATTAATTTTTAGAAGTCATATTTTATCATTATAATATGATGATAATGATGATGATAACGATGATGATGATGATGATAATTATGATGATGATAATGATGATGATAGTTGCGATGATGATGATGATCATGACGACGACGATGATTATGATGATGACAACGGTGAAATGATAACTTATTATTATATTTAATGCGGCCTCCGTGGTCGGATGGTTAAAACATTGCGCATTGAAAAAGTTTGCCAGTTTACTTGAGGACGACTGGTGATCTCTTTCCGGGTACATTATAATCAGTTCTCTCCTCTACCAATGAAGTCAACATTCGGGGAGAAACGTTCAGAATTAAACTTTTTTGTATGCACTTAATGCTTATTCACATATACTTTCGGTAGAGTGCTCGATCAAATAATACCTATAGTTGTTATGACATTTTCCTCAAAGATAGAGATTAGAGACTGTGAATTTCAGTGTCTTAAAACTACCGGAAGTATGCCTGACTTTATCACCTAAAGGCATGCGTCGCCTTTATAGGTGGTGAGATAGCTCGTTTTAGTTGTACTCTCTCGGCGTGCTACAACGTAGTTGCGTGGCTATTTGGATTTATATATAAAAATTGATATCAAAGTGTTGGCAGTATGGACATACGTAAAACTTCACGTAAACATAGTGAACATTGGTCAACGACAGACTCCTGAAATATGTAGGAGGGATTAGGTGCCATGGAGGAATAAACGTCCTCAACGGATCGATCAAATCCGTTGTGAGTCTGCACTCAAAGCTAGATTTAAGGTTCGGCTAAAGTGGAATTTGACTAATTTTTCAAAACCAAGATGTGAACTAATTGTAGAATATTATACCATGTTTTATATATCAAAATGTACAGAATTTTATAATAAATAACAATATCTTAAATGAAGCCAAAAATGCTTGTGGAATAATAATTTTGCAATTTATCAAATACTGTTTTAGAAAATTTTGTACAGTAAATTACTATTCTGTTTTTCCTAAGATTTTAGCATTATCATCCTTAAAGCCATATGTAGGGAAAGCTGGGACTTTCTAGTAAAACAACATTATATCACTAAAAAGGTATACAACTGTAAAGCAAGATCAGCAATAGAAAATGGATGATTTTTTTTCTAAGAGGGAACTACTTTCACAAAAAAATGTATGGAGAACCATACCTGTAATGATACCAGACTCATGAAAAAATACACCTGTAATACTAATTTTAACATTCGAACTCAGAACTACTGCTTGTTAGGCGAAGGCGGCTCTTCTTAGCTACTACACAACTAGTTAAATGTCTGTAAGTGCAACCCCCATTTTATCCGTAATCTTTGATGATTCATATATCGAACGCATTGCACCTATTTGATTTTTGTTTCTATGTCAGCCTTTGCGTAGCTTTTCTGGATTATGAATTTTTCGATTTTTCGAAGCTAACCCTGATTCATCCTGAACGTTAGCAATCAACCAAATTGCTGATAAGTGCTAATCAGACTTCATTCTACATTCTGCCCTGATAATTACCTTAAGTCCCTTTACATCAGTTCAATTAAATAGAATTAAAACTTAAGTACCATTTTTACTTAACGTCTGCCGATATCATGCGGTAAACAGTATTGTACTTGCATAAATTATCTATCGATTTTATTTAGTCTGTGTCGATGGTTTTACAACTAATCGCATGTATGAGGTAATTTCACAGAAGCTGAACAAAATGGCATTGACAGCTGCTTTCGAAGCATCAACAGTATTTTTGAAATTTTCTCTCCTGTTAGTTCCCGTCGGATGCATACTCCAAATCACTGGGATTTCGACAAATTATTGGATATTTTCGGAATTCAAACTAGACGAGTATGACAAGGAATATACTCTACACAGCGGATTATGGAAATCGTGTTCCTGGGATTTATGCCGTACATATCCAAAATTTTCTGGTAGGTAGACAAACATTGTCAAATTAGGACGAAATGGATTCGATAGATAAATATTGCATTTTATATTGCTTCCTGGCTTGTATTTAGTTATTCAATTCGTTTCCCATTATTTGACAACAATAGCTTTAGGCATTCATGAACCACAATCCATCGGTCATATATCACTTAAATGGCTAAAGTTTACTAAGGCCTTAAGTTGGAGAAAATATAAAATTAAAAACATCGAACAAAATTGTCGGTCTAAATAAATTAACGTTTTTTGAAGTTGTATTGTATTCGGAGAAAAAAAATATCATTTGGTTACACATACATTACAGCAGTTGTGTCGGTGATGTTAACTTTTGAAGATTGAAGGATATATACGTTTTGTTATACTAAGTTAGTTTAATACCACACATAAAATGGAAGTAAGAGTTAACGCGGTGAAGCACTTTTTGCAATCACGCGACAGTTGGTGTAAATACATATGGTAACATTGATCATGTCACGAACCTCTCTGCCGAAAAATAGAGAGAGAATT
This sequence comes from Atrina japonica, assembly GCA_030159075.1. Lineage (NCBI taxonomy): Eukaryota > Metazoa > Mollusca > Bivalvia > Pterioida > Pinnidae > Atrina > Atrina japonica. Next base: position 299,948 of record BROG01000498.1, on the reverse strand, counting down.
ATTTTCACAGAGAGATAATTCGGTTCGTGCCCTCTGTCTCCAAACCCTGATCTGACCCTGTACAGGGCGTGTACAACATATGAAGATTTCATATACAGAGGTAAACTACTCACTGGCAAATAATTGACACAGGGATATAAAAAAAACCGCGTTTAATGTCAACGGTCCGCAAATTTTACGGTCGGTATAATAGTCATGTTTGCGATTACTCTGTTTCACTAAGTGAAATGTTGAGTTGCCTTTTCGTTGGCGGTTGTTGAGACGTCTGTACCAATTGTGACGAGGATTCACTCCTCAGGTATTTCGTTGGACTTGACTTTGGATTCACGACGGGTGTGACCTGTCGACAGGGAATGCTTACTCCTCCATGGCACCTGATTCCACCTCTTGGTTTTCAGAGGTCCGTGTTTGTCCACTTTTACCGATTTGTACTGTTATCACCTCTTTATGTCCGGGACATTCTATTGATTTATACTTTGGTATCTGAGATTTTATATATTGTTATGACAAAGGCCTACACTGTGTATGTAAGCAAAGCCCCATGCTATTACAAAATAATTTCGTCACGGTTACACATCGGTAGAATGATATACATGTATTTCTAATCTATTGCCGGTTTCAGGTAGCCAACTGACCTTTCCCGAAAGGCTTTATTTGGCATACATTGCCATTATGACCTCACGATGTAATGGTTAAACATTTGTGTGATTATGACGGCAAACTCGAACAACATCTAAAATGTACATTGAAAGCCTAACCCTAACCCTAACCCTAACCCTGTGTCAGACATTTGTTGACAGGTCAATTGCAGACTGTTGCTATGTTATAATAATGAGGTTTTGAAAGCTGTCCAATACCATTCACTCCTCTATGGCACCTGATCCCACCTCTTGGTTTCCAGAGGTCCGTTGTTTGTCTATTTTTACCGGATTTGTTTCTATGTCCTGGACATTCTATTGATTTATACTTTGGTATCTGAATTTTTTTTTATATTATAAACTTGTACTGTTATCACCTCTTTATACCGGAAAACAGTACATTGATATGAATCATAAACATAACAGTTAGGAAATCTCTTCAAACGATAGGTGTTTAATTATTTCTTTCTACTAAATAAGCATAGACTTCACTGGGCCTGATTGTATCCATGTAGACAAAACAGAGAACTTAGGGAATGCAATATATCACTTGATATAATTAGTTGGTGTTAATATTAAAGAACTACTTGAAGTCCTTTTTATTTCTACAAAACACGTGTATACAGACAAGGTAAAATATTTTTAGAAACAATGTTATGTACATTGTAACTTCATCGTTAAATATAAGACAAGAGTTGTCAGAATACGATAAAGCTAGCCGAAAATTGGTGTAATTTTCAAAATAGGTGTTTGACCTACAGCTGTCAGGTTTTAAGGTCATGGTAAGATAAATATTTTGATTCCTTAGGCTCAGACTAAAAGTTGTTAAAAGTAGGTTAAAGTCCAAGGTCAAGGTCACTTGGTCAAAAGTCAAGGTACCAAAATAATGCTCTGTTCCTAAGGAATCTATATGTGAAATATCAAAGCCTCATCTCTAATGGTTTAAAAGATAAAGGCAAGGTGTATACAGACAAGGTCAATTAAAAAAACCCAAAATAATGCTAAATACATTGTAACATCATACTAATACATATGACCTAGTTGGATGCTTGTTTAGACAAGGGTTGTCAAAATACAATAAAGCTCGTCGGAAATGTGTGTAATTTTCATAATAGTTTTTATAGTCATGGTAAGGTAAATATTTTGATTCTTTCGGCTCAGACTAAAAGTTTTCAAAAGTAAGTCAAATTGCGAGGTGAAGGTTACCATGTCAACACACCAAGTTAAAGCTCTGGTAGTACGAAATATACGGTTTATATTAAATATCAAAGCCCTATCCCTCATGGTTTGAAATATACAGCCAAGGTAATGTTTTTTAAAAAGAAGTTTAGAGTCCAGGTCAATAGTCAAGGTACCAAATGAAAGCCCTGGTTATAAAAAATATATCTGTGATATCCCTCAAGGTTTAAAGGATATAACCAATATTAATGTTTTAAATACGTAGGTCAAACTCTGAGGTCACGGTCATTAGGTCAAATTTAAACATAGATTAAAGCTCTGGAAATAACAAATCTATATATAATAATTTCAGATACCAAAGTATAAATCAATACAATGTCCAGTACAATGAAATAAATCCGGTAAAAATGGACAAACACGGACCTCTGGAAACCAAGAGGTGGGATCAGGTGCCATGGAGGAATAAGCATCCCCTGTCGACAGGTCACACCCGCCGTGAGTCCAGTCAAGTCCAATGAAACACGTCACACGTATCCTCGTCACAACTGGTACAGACGTCTCAACAACCGCCAACGAAAAGGCAACTTAACGTTTCACTTAGTGAAACAGAGTAGTCGCAAACAAGACTATTATACCGACCATAAAATTTGCGAAACGTTGACATTAAACGCGGTTTTCGATATCCCTGTGTCAATAATTTGTCAGTGAGTAGTTTACCTCTGTATATGAAATCTTCATATGTTGTACACGCCCTGGCATATCGGATCATTTGTGAAATATAAACTCCATATGCGGGTGACTGAGGGATATTACTACTTAAATGTGGAAAATTTACTGTGGCAAAGCCGAAATCGTCGCGTTTATCGTATAGCTTAGTTGCTAATTTCCCGTCTGTGTTTATAGTAAAGTAAAATGTGTAAGTATGAAGCGTGTGTGCTTGATCCTGTTGTATCTTTAATTTCTAGTTCGCTGGGATATATCGCATTGACATATGTATGAAAATTGTCATTATTAATTGTCAAAACGTCGTTGATATATCTAAATGTCAAATTGAAGGACACCGCTAACTTTTTCTTCTTTTGATTCAGCAGTTTCTGAATGAAGTCTGCTTCGTATGAATAAAGGACCAGGTCGGCCAATAAAGGAGCACAATTTGTCCCAATAGGAATGCCGACAGTTTGTTGAAAGACCACGTCTCCGAACATTACAAATATATTGTCTATTAGAATTAGGTATATCAAATGACCGTAATACGGAAACGTGATTTTGAAGGATCTCGTCCTTTGAAAGTGAGCTACGTGTGTATGTAGGATTTCCAGAATTCGTATTAAACCCAAGTTCTTCTAATAAACGATTATAGTAATGTGCCTTACAAATAAAAACTATAACCTATCCAGTTCAGTTACTACTTCTGGATCATTAAATACAGAGGGATAACGTGTTTTCATAGTCAATGTAAGTTTTCGAATACGAGATTTTATCAACCATCGTATGGCTTTCAGCCATTCAGACAAAGTGTCTGGTTCTACGTCTTCATGTTTGGCCCATCGTCTGGCATAATCTTCGACAGAATCCATAACTAAACTGAAATTCTGACGCCAATTAAAGGAACTAGCTTCCCGGTATTTAGGGCCCCTTAAAATAAGATTCCTGAGACATTCATTTTCAACAATAGAAACGTCGCCGGTAATGACATGCCCGATAGTATTGTATTTGAAAGGAGATGAAGCACATGAACATGTGACAGTGTTGTGTAGAAGATAGTTGATTTCTAGGCACTGCAAAACCTGTTTGTAATTGAATAGCTTGGATGCGATGCTAGGTGTATAGCTATATGAAATGCAAGGCGTGGTCTTCAGTTTAAAATATGATAGAATACAGGAGTGAACTTTGTTTCATGATTTAAAACATTGCCAATGTTTAAAGCGTGTATGCCTTTATTTGTAAATTTAAGTTTAAGGAAAAACCGTTTCTGTTCAGTCATCATTTGTAACGCGTGCAGGCTTAAACAGTCTGTGATAAGCGATGTCCATTATAATGGAGTTCAGTATGTATTCTGAAGAATCCGTGTAGGGGTTCATTCTTGTTTCTTGAAAAAGTTTATTGAGATTTGTGAAAGGAACAGAATACAGTTTGCTGCGAATGTGATGAAGATCCAATTTTTTGTTAATTTAAGGTAAAAAAGATGAAAAAGTGACATTATGTATGTAGGGTCGGTTGTATGAACGATGTCCGTGACTTCGTTTACATCTTACGTTAGAATTATAAAGTTCCATCACATTAACACCATTACACAGTGGGCTTGATAGATTGCCTACACTTTGGATATTATCGTTACATCCATAGGGATATGCAGTGCCAAGCTTTTTATCCAAAATTCTTCACGTTGTCTACGGAAGGGGGTACTCAATGCTTATCCTTCATGGTTTAAGAGATATAGCCAAAGTTAGTTTTTCAAAAGTAGGTAAAAATCTGCGGTCATGGACACCAGGTCAAAGTTCTAAATACCAATGAAAGCTCTGGTCATAAGAAATCTATATGTGAAATATCAAATCTCTATCCCTGAGGGTTTCAAAAATAAAGCTAAGGTTATCGTTTTTAAAAATAGCTAAATATTTAAATTTCTTTCGGCTCAGGCTAAAAGTTTTCAAAAGAAGGTCAAAGTCCAAGGTCATGGTCACTAGATCAAAGGTCATGGTACCAAATGAAAGCTCTGGTCATAAGAATAAGATATATAATATATAATAATATAAAGTGATGCCCCATTGGGTTTAAAATATTAGGTCAGGTTAAAGTTTTGTCTACGGACGCCGACAACGACCACGTGGACGCCGGAGGTATGGCATTAGCTCTCCGGACTTTCGTCCCGGCGAGCTAAAATTGAAAAGACTGAAAGATAAAAAATACTAAGAAATAATTGCTAAGGGTAAACAGAGGTACATTTCAAACTTATGTACAAAGCCACATTTGCATTTTAAGTACCAAGGTTGTGTTTCAGTAACCAAACTTAGTGTAATTCAGAAAAAGTCTAAAAAGAAGGCATGTCTAGTTTACTAACCTATGACCTAAATCTATGCTCTTACAAATTAGATAAAAAATAATATTACCATAGTTCTAAAAAACATACTATATCTCTATTTGCCTCTCCTACAAAAACTTAATTTCACAAAAGAGTAAAAAATATTGATTTGAAAGAACAAACTTTACAATTAATTAGAAGGATAACAAGTATTTAGATACTCAATAACTCAATATTGTTAATTTGAATACACACTACATGATAATAATCGATTAGAATATTTCTTAGTAACGATGTGCTCTTCGTATATTTACTGAGCTGAACCAACATTCAACGTTCCGCAAAGTTTACGGTCTGTATAATAGGCTTGTTTGCGATTACTCTGTTTCACTAAATTAAATGTTGAGTTGCCTGTTCTATAGCAGTTGTTAAGACGTTTAACTTTGATATAAAACATTTAAAAAGAATGATAGAGAAAGAAAAACTATGTGAATAATATGTTTACTGGTACTTCTATCCGGAAGAGTAGGATGACTTTTAACAAGTCTCATATCTCAAACAGGAAGTAACATGCTCGTTTGTAGTATCTAAAACGTGTACTTAATGTGACAGGACATGAAGCCAAAATTTATATATATGTTTATGTTACTATAATCAATTACTGAATTATAGTATTTTCAGATACGGAATGTAAAAAGTTCAATTGATAAGAAGCTAGTGGAAAACTAAAAAAAATGACGAAGAATATTGAAATGATTAAAATTAACAAAGAGGGATTAGGTTTACATTATTTTTACATTCGGGGTTCTGGATTTTTTCATTCAAATCACCAAACTTTCTCACGAAAATCCGTTTTTTAAACTTTATTTGTAATGAAATATGAAGATTCGATTTATAATAAAATTGTGATTTCATGTGTGTCAATTGTACTTAATGCATCATCAACTTCATAATTCTCTCTGAATAGCAGCATTGATTTCTAATCATTTAATAAAAGTTTTGTTCTAAAAAGCTTTTTTATCTGTCATAGACAACATAAACAGGGCATGTTAAATTAGGTGTTGCTAACCTTGGAACTGAAAATACCACGTAGATATATTTTAACATAAAAAAGAACCCCGAGAAGGAACATTTCCTCTCGTGAATCCAAACGTTGTTGGGGTCATGTACACCCTAGATCCCCCTTTCTCTCAGTTGACTGATTTGTCCGGGAATTTAGATGTCGGGGAAAATGTTATCTCACCATGGAGAGTGAGATAAGCACATTCCGGAGGTGCCGTCTTTTATACTATTTAACATGAGAGAAAAATGGTCAAACATATTTTCGCGGGAAAGATGACGAAATCTCAATCCTTGTGCACAAAAATTTATTATTCCATGACTCGGCAACCCTCGTCATATACAAACAAAATTGTATGCACTCGGACTGAGATTTCGCCATCCCTCTTTCAAAGTGGTGTTAGATTCATTTGTATCAGTCTTAGGGATACAAAAGAAGGAGCTCGTGCGGAGAGGATATTATCAAGGGCCGAACCAGGCACATTTTTGTTGAAGATCTAATGCTCCATTAGCTTAACTACACCGTCCATCTAGAGCAAGGTTCCATGAATCTAGAGCATGGTTCCATGAATCTAGAGTATGGTTGCATGAATACGTAAACTAAACAGTCCCAAAGTAATCAATTCCTGTAAGAAAAATTTCTATGTCGATGTATATTTCATCTGATATATGTTTTAAGTTTCTGAGATGCTTTTTGCAACAATTTTTCGTATAGTAATTATTTTATTGACGCCACTTACTATGGACAAAGATGTCATTTACAAATACTTGAAAATTTATAAAAAGTGAAAAATACATTCTTAATTCATTAGAAAGAAAGTCCAAAGATTTCTGCACAGGTATACAAGACCTGACAATGTTTCAATAAATACATAACCCAGGGCATTATTTAAAAACAATTGATGTAACATAGACTGTTATGGGAAAAATGTGGTAGTAGATATATTTCTGGCACCAGTTTATATCAATCTGTGGTATTTATTTTTCAGGCTGGTTAATAACTGCTCAAGCATTTACCTGTTTGGGTTTATTGACTGCGTTTTCCACCACTGTAGTTGTTACAGCCTGCGCGGTCACTGAGTGTGGCTCTAGAAGGAAGGCATGTCATCTTTTTGCTGCATTATGTAGTGCACTAACAGGTAAGCCACTGTCCCACTGACTGATCGAGATGCATATAAGTCTATTCTTGCTTATCATGTATTTGTTTTTGTTTTATTTCTGTTTTTATCCACACCCAGCAATATTTCAGGGTTAGGGTGATGGCCAGTATTTAATGGTGAAGGAGACAACTCCGTAACAATGTGCCTGGGAACAGACCATCGGTTTCGGAAAGTAAATTGGCAAAATGTTTTTAAAATCACCTTATATGCCAAAAGGGCACAAACCTGCGATGACAAGTTGTGAGATACTTCATGCTTAACTTATTCACCCCTAAAGACACATTTGGACTGATCTAAGTCATTGATTTACAGTAGAGTCCATTATTTTTCAAGGATTAGTGAGTTAAAATTCCGATGCTTTGACCACTCAGCCACAGATACCCAAACACATACTGTAAATAAAAGCTATGTGGAAAGCAAAGATAGTCATCCTTTTTATAATGGTTCGGACTGCATCCAGGTTTTATTTGGTCTTGTTTGGTACTCTACATCTATTATAAATTCGAGCTCAATTGATAAAGTCTTATTTACAACATATGAAGATTTCATATACATAGGTAAACTACTCACTGACAAATTATTGACACAGGGATTTCGAAAACCGCGTATAATGTCAACGTTCCGCAAATTTTAGGGTCGCTATAATAGTCTTGTTTGCGACTACTCTGTATCACTAAGTGAAATGTTGAGTTGCCTTTTTTTTGGCGGTTCTTGAGACGTCTGTACCAATTTTGACGAGGATACACTCATCACGTGTTTCATTGGACTTGACTGTGGACTCACAGCGGGTGTGACCGGTCGACAGGGGATGCTTACTCCTCCATGGCACCTATCTCACCTCTTGGTTTCCAGAGGTCCGTGTTTGTCCATTTTTTACCGGATTTGTATCTATGTCCGGGACATTCTATTAATTTATACTTTGGTATCTGAGGTTTTTATATTACAGAAACGCCTTAAGTATTTGTTTTGCCTTTATTATTTAGTATCATATTTATAATATATACTTCCCTTCTGTGGTTCGGGCGTCGCCCATAGGCTGAATTCACATCCACAATCATATTTCAGACTTCAATATAGAATTGATAGTAACGTTCCATTTGCAAGGAAAGATCAAGAAGACAATCGAATAAGACTTTAGACAGAATTCCCTCATTTTCGGATAAGACTTTAGAGAGAATTTCCTCATTTTCTTAGTGTAAGTCAGAAACAGAATATTATAAACATAATACCAAAGTTTTAATGCTCAAGACGATATCGTTTCTGTCAATTAGACTTCATCAGTTGAGCTCCAATTTAAAAGTCATGTGTATTTTCTAATGAGAAAGTGGTATTGTACAAGGCCAAACAATATCACTAAAAAATAGCCGAAATCCGTCTAAGAGTTACCACTTTTTAAAAATGACTATCTTAGCTTTCGAAAAAAAATTTGGAATTTAAATGGTTTTATCAGTGCCAAATATTACTTTAGTGTAAGATGAATAGCTGGTACCGAAATACCAAGTACTAGGTTTATGTATACCCTCGGGGACTCAAACGGTCCACCAGCAGTGGCAACGACCTAGTGATTATAAATATGATAAACATAACACATATATCTAATGTAATATTGTTGATAACGTTTCTACATAAATGAATATCTGTTTTCATTACAATTTCCTTCCTGCATTTTTGCGTATTCCTCAAACTATAACCTACTATAATGGAATATGAATGCAGTTTCTTTAGCTGTTAAAGTTATAAACATTATGCATTCTTTTTTATTTTTGCAGTTTGTTTAATCGTGGCTGGAGTAGTTATTTATGCAAGAAATGTTAATTTCGACTCGAAGATACTACGCATTCTGCACCCCTCGGTCAAGATCATTACACCTCCGACACTGTACTGGTCGTTTGTAATGTGCATCATGGCAAGTGTGATATATTTGTTTACTGCTGTCTTGTTGTTACTGAACTATAAAAAGCGACAGACTTATATCATATAGTTTATCATATGTCATATACTTTCCCATATATCATGTTGTGAATATATAGTGTTTGACTATTCAAAAATCATCATGGAGTAATACAAAATCAATATAATTATTATAGGCTCACCGGAAATCATAATTTTTTTATTTCATAAAAATTTGACCATATGTAATTTTAAATGGTCTGCCAAAAATGACTTTAATTTGTAAAATAATCATCCATTGAAGAAATGCAAAGTACCTACTTTAGCGACCAGCTGTGATAAAGACCACCTGGTCACAAAGACCGTTTTTTTCTGTACCAAACTGTAACATTTGTGTGCAAATAAACCTCTACATGAATATCACCTCCCTATAAACACCTTTTTTATTGTGTCCAGAAGGATGTTGTTTTATTCAAGTTTCACTGTATTTGGAAAAGCGTTTAACCATCAAATAAAAAACTTTGTACATTATATAATTATGTTAGTCAAAATTTGATATTACAGTCATTTTGAATGAAAGAATGACCGGTGAATATTTAAAAAAAAATTTTATTTAATAAAACATTTGTAATTCACACACGTTAAATGCAATAACAGGATCACCTTAGTCGTTGTTAAGAATTTTTTTCTAACCATACCACTAAATAATTTGGCGCCTTGGTTATTTTCAAAGTTTAAAATATACGGTCGGAAAACAGATTAATCTTATATAATGTGGCTAAATATTGGAAAGAAATAAAAGCATACAAGTGGCGCAATTGTTTAAGTTTAAAAATAATTTTTATTTAAAAGAGGTAGCAAACGGAGATTTAAAATCACAGATACTAAATTATAAATCATCAGAATACGAAGGATTCCACAGTCACTCGCATATGGAATTCATTTTTCGAAAATGATCCGATATGACAGCGCGTGTTCAATATATGACCATTTCATATGCAGATGTAAACTACTTACTTACAAACTATTGACACAGAGCTATCGAAAACCGCGTTTGATGTCAACGTTCCGAAAATTTTACCGTCGGTGATTACTCTGTTTAACTAAGGGAAATGCTGAGTTGCGTTTTCGTTGGCGGTTGTTCTTGTTGGCGTCTGTACCAATTGTAACGAGGATTCGCTCCTCATGTATTTCATTTAGACTTGACTGTGGATTGTTGAGAAGGGCTGCTTTCTCCTCCATGGCACCTGGTCCCACCTCTTGATTTCAAGAGGTCTGTGTTTGTCCATTTTGAAAAGCTAGAATATCCTAATGATTTATACTTTGGTTTCTGAGATTTTTTTTATATACAAATACAAATCTGATGATAAAGGTGGGATCAAAGGCTATGGAGGAGTAAGCATCTACTGTTGACTGATTTCACCCACCGCGAGTCCATCCTGAAATTTAAATGAAATAGATGAGGAGGAAATCCTCGTCCCGATTAGTACAAACAACAAAACAACCGCTATCGAACAGGTAACACAAGATTTCATTTAGTGAAGCAGAGTGCTCGCAAATAAGACTTTTATATCGAACATAAATATGGAACGTTGATAGCAAACGCGATATTCGATAACCCTGTGCCAATAACTTGTCAGTAAGATGTTTAACCCTTAATATAAAATGACATAAATGTAACAGGCACTGGCATATCGGATCATTTGTGAGATACAAACATTGTAATCAGGTGATTGTGGGATATTACTACTTGAATGTGGAAAATTTATGATGAAAAGCGGAAATCATAGCGTTTGTCGTATAGCCTAGTTGTTAATTTCCCGTCTGTGTCTATAGTAAGTCAAATGTCCCAGTAGCAAGCGTTTGTGTTTGATTCTGTTGTATATTTAATTTTTATTTCGTTGTGATACATCGAATTGACATGCAAAAAAATTGTCATTTTTTAATTGAGAAAACGTCGTCGATATATTTAACTGTCGAATTAAAAGCCACCGCTAGCTGTTCTTGAATGTCAATGGTTTCAATTTAGGATAAAATTGAAAATCCACCATTAAAGACATTTATAGAATGTGAAAATATAGTCCAATGTGAACTTTTTAAGGCGGTCAATCAGAGCATTTCTAACTCGGGCAATTATTGTCCCTAAACACTGGACACGTATATATATATATATATATATATATATATATATATATATATATATATATATATATATATATATATATATATATATATATATATATATATATATATATATATATAATCATCAAAGGGTTAACAAATTGTGAATAGATGCCGGTCAAAATATAACATATACCCGTAAATATAACATGTAAAATGAATTATTATTATTATCATTATTATTATTATTATAATTATTATTATTATTATTATTATTATTATGAATTTATTATCAAATGCATATAGTGAATATATAAATCATATAGTGAATTTAAAGTACAATGCAAAATGATATTGAAATTGTATTTTTATTTTACAAAATTATCAAATAAATCATATTTATCAAATATATCCATATAATAATTATTGAAAAGTATGTAATGTCATTCTCTCTTTATCATAACGTATAAAGCATGTATTGCCAGAACTTCTATCTTTAAATCTTTTGGATTTACGAGATAATGACAATAGAAATGTGAGTAAATGTAAAACATTGTAAAATGAAATAAGTATATATCCTGGATATTGATTTAGATAAAAATTGTAATGAACAGAACATTTAATCTGTTTATGATAAAAGCAAGTAAGAAAACATTGACAGGGAGACGCATCGTCGTAAAACCCACGGTCCGGAATCTCTGTGCTCTTTCCTACCAGTGGTTTTACGTGACCGAAATCCGTCGCAGCTAATGTATATAGAAGGCAAAGGCAAGTCCAGTTTATCTGATTACAGTAGTAATGATCAGCAAAGGGAGTTATCGTCTGTTGATTTAATATTCCTGAAATTGTTTAAAAACCTCGATCTGATTGGTGAACGAATATGAGCACCGTTTATTAGCATTGGCTGAATCTCCATGAATAATAAAAATATGCACGAGTGAGTTAGGTCGACGGAAACCACGGGAAGGAAAGCGATTCCGGATCGTGGGTTTTACGACGATGAGGGATATGCGGTTATTATTGATAATTCAAATTGTGTATATAATATGATAATTAAGGACAGTACAAAACTGGATGTAATATCAATCATTCTTTCTACTTCTCACAATTATATTTATGATATATTATCTTATTTGTAACTGTTTGAATTATAAGTGTTGTACAATAGTCTTTGAGCACTACTCTCGTTCTCCTTGCTAATATCATTCTACGAACGTGTGTTTCTTGTGTGTATAGAACATAGATACTTAAATGTTTACAGTTAAAAATACAGAAAGCCAATATAATATTGGTCACATATGAACCTAAGAATTGAGAGGTGGGTCGAGGTGTACTGACAAGTAAGCATGCGTTGTCTGTTCGACACCCTCGCCATAGTTAAATCAACATCATAACAGGGGGAGATAACCCTGGTAACAAACTACATGTATCGGAAGTCAAAATGTTTCTCACTTTGTTTTTGTTTCTCTTTAAAAGGAATGATAGTTTGACTGAACAACAGTCTTACGAGATATTATGGGAGTTATCAACATCATACATAGGTGATAATGGAATTATTTGACAGACAAAAACACCAAATACATGAAATATATGACATGGGTTTTGATTGGTTTAGACTAACACAATTCCAACTACTTATCTATTAACCCCTTTTACATGAGCGTTTATTTTTGGGATATTTTACCTCCTCTTTGGTTATCGGAAGGTGTGTTTATTTAGGCTACATCCATCTGAATTTAACTAATGTAATAGTTGACATATTTTAAGATAAACCTTTTGCGAGACTGAATTTGTTTTAAAATGGTAGAATATGCTCATAAAAGACGCCTGAAACAGCCAACAATGTCTAGACACAATTTTTTTATTATAGAACAAATAAACTTTTCCCATCAATTCGATATTTAAGATAGATCAAACAAGGCAAAATATACACATTCAGTATGGCCATTTTAAAAATTATCGGGATTTCCTCCCAATGCTTTCAGTTGCGCTTTTAATTTGTTAAGCCGATTCGTTGCATCGACATTCTCTTCCAAAACAGAAAAACATTTTCTATGAGAATTTAGATTCTCAGTATATAACCTTACTATGAGGCGATATTGCTTAGATATTATCTGTGACGACTGAATCAGTTCCTTGTCCTTCAAATGTTCGATACGTTGTAGTTCTGATTCTACACATTCTAGGTCAGAACGTAACGACTCACACCTGGACCTCCAGTCCTCTTCCTCTTCCGGTTTGTCCGTTGAATTCGGAGAGCTCGAACCCCATTGGTCATTAGGGGGTGTTTGTGTACGTCTTGATACTTTGTGCTTTCGTCTATTGTTCATTCCTTGTTCAATAGCATAGTACATAGACTTTTGTTCTGTTGATAGCGAGTTTAATGATTCTAATATTTCAGAATTCTGTACTTCTTCGTTAACATAAGGAAATCCGGCTTGTGCACATTTGTCCTCCATTATTGGTTTACCCTGTTTCATTTTGTATGCTGCTTCAACGATATCTAAAATATGTTATATACAAAATTAGAAGAAATCCTGAAAAAAATGTTGAGACCGGAAATTTCTAATAGACATTGTAACTAGTAAAAGCTGAAAAATCAGCGAGAAGTATAAGATACAAAACGTGTTGCGTGATTACTGATATATGACATAAAGTCGATTGTGAAAAAAACACACATGGGTACTTGTGAGGAATCTGGCATAAGCAAATGTGAGAACCCGAAGCTGGACGGGACAAGGAGCCATAAAAGAGTCAGCGTGCATCTCTTCCATCGCAAATGTTACATAGAACTTCTCAAGGTTTGGTGAAAGTAATCATTACTAAAACCACCCTGACAGACCTACACAGAAAAAATAATTTTAAGACCTCTGCAACCATACAACAATGTCTAATACGTGCTAAAGGCAGTGCAAGATGTGGATTACTAAATTCGAATATTTGGGTAAAACAGGCGGTATATTTTATGTATTTATATTAAATGCTGGGGTTGACGTAAAAGTTTTTACATAATTATCTAGTTCATTCCATATTCTTATAAATAAAGGATATATGACATTTTCAATACTCTTTGTTTGCTGAGAGGGACTTAATTCGGAATGTAATTTTAAAGACATTGTTATTTTCCCGTTTATTGAAATAGCCAATGTTAAAAAGTAGCAAGTAGAATTCTATGAAATTTAGTAAAATGTCAGATATAGTATAAACGTTACACACTACTTAAGTGGAACTTTTCATTTATTATATTGCTTTACCTTCTGATACCGTCAGCATCATATTTCCCTTGAAAATGATTCCATTTTCGCCATGCATATGGCGTATCTTTACAAAGTTGTATTTCTGTTTCTCATCTACAGAAAGGTAAATAATTGTTGTATAAAAAACTACAAGAGATTAATAATAATAATAATTAATAATGATAATAATAATAATCAAAATACAGTAGAGTAAAACATGTCGTTCATTTCTATGGAAACATTTTCATTAATGAACAATTGTAAAATTGTGACAAAATTAACATGAATTGCACAGGAAAAATTGTAGTTACTGTTTTATTTCCAGCGCCAAAATTTTACATTTGTGTTGTACCTTGTTTTCTGTAGTTATAAATTGCCTTTTCTTATTGATGCAAATAATAATAATAATAATAATAATAATAATAATAATAATAATAATAATAATAATAATAATAATAATAATAATATTAATACCAATACTAATACTAATTATAATAATAATAATAATAATAATAATAATAATAATAATAATAATAATAATAATAAAAAAAAAAATAATAATAATAATAATAATAAAAATAATAATAATAATAATAATAATAATAATAAATACTACTACTACTACTACTACTACTACTACTACTACTACTAATAATAATAATAATAATAATATTAATACTAATACTAATACTACTACTACTAATAATAATAATAACAAACAAAAAAACAAAAAAAAACAACAACAAAACAACAACAACAACAACAACAACAACAAAAACCAAAACAACACAACATACATTTCAAGCATAATGCTTCAAAGCAGCATTATTATTTTGGCACAGTTGCCTGTTGGTCAGAAGCATAAACCCATTACCTACCTGGTATTTAGGCACTACTAAAGTAATATTTTACTTCCGATGTCATCATTTTAATTCTAAACTTCCCAATAGCTTACAGTGGACACACTGACGGATTTAGAAACACATTTAGAGTTATAATTTGGCCTTGTATGATACTACTTTTTTTCTCCCGGTAATATATCTATATTAAAATCGAGCTCTACAGATGAAGTCTTATTGACCAAGCGATCATGTTGAGCATTTATTTTGGACTTCTTTGTACAACTGTGACATGAGTAATGTTATTCTTATATCACTTTTACTGAAAATACTTTATAAGTGACGGTAGATAATGGTTTCAGATTTGGTAATATAGTTTTATTACATGGGTAGTCAAACAATGGGTAGAAAAAATAAGCATTTATTTCAGTAATCTGCGAACTTGTTTTATTCTGAAAACAACGACAGTTATAAAATTTGCTTAAGTTATAAAAACCCTATAAAAAATTCTGACTCCACAGTATTTCAGGATTCCAAATACATGTATGTAGAAAAAAATACATTCAATTAAAACAGATAATCAATAAGATATTCTTTCTGTTTGGAGTTTATTATTCAACAGTTGATGGTGTTGTGATCGCTAACTTTAACTACATGAATGTCCAAAATGCATACCATATCATACTTACCAAATCGAGTAGTTTCTAACTTCGATGCTAGTTCCGAGTGTCCGCTGGATTTCAATGCTTCGACAAGACCTGAGACCGCATGGTCTGCACTGTGTAGTATTCCTTTTAAAAACTCAATGCATCTCTCCCGTCGAGATTTGGAAGAATCGCTAATGGTGCTGACAAAATCGGAAGAGAAAGTAAAGTCCTCTCTGAGGACGGACACCAGAGCTTTTGGTTCAATTTCATTCACAATCTCTGGAAAATGATCAAGGATTTTCTCACGAAAAGCCAGAGTCTCTGGAAATATATTAAAAGTAAAATGCAATTTCATGACCGGTAAAGAAAGACTAAACTAAAATTCGATGTCCTGCAATACTTAGGACATATTACAGACAGTTTAGTATTCCAAGTAATCGTTATGTGATCCCTTATGGGAGCCTCCTTGGCCGACTTTTTAGAGCATTGTACTTCTGGTCAGCGTAGGTTCGAAACCCACTAAAATCTTTTCTGTTTTTTGTGAGAAAGTTTGCCAGTTTACTTGCGGAAGGCCGATGGTTTCTTGTCATGTACATTTAACCGGGTTCTCTCCCCCTCCATTGAAAACTAACCGCCACCATATAACTGAAAAAGTGTTGAGTGTGGCGGAAAACAACATTCAAAATTAAATAAAAGGATCCATTCTGAATGAAAATAAATTTGACGCATTGTCATATACTACTTGAAACAAAAAAATATAAAAACAAATTCGTTACACATACGAATTCTATTTCTGTTGTGTGTTGACATGTACAATATCTGATAAAGTTCATTTAGGCCAACGTCACACACAACATCCAGGAATGCATCCAAAGCTTCGTTTCCACCGTATTCAACGCATTTCAGAAATTCATCAGCTCGTTGTCGCCTGCTTGTTATGTATTCAAAATGAATGTCATCAAAGATCTTAATCCCTTTTTTCTTCATCAATGGTACGAATTCCAGTGGTTCAATTTCTTCTATGAGTAACGGCCGATTTAATTTTATACAGTTGGTGGCTTCTTTTGTCTCTCCCAATGCCTTTGTATGTAGTTCACCTGCATTGTTAAAATAACATTCTACTTCAACACTTTAGTTAAATTGTCCGGATGAATTACAGTTTTAATTGACCTATCGCCAATTTCCCGACATTCCACCATTTCTCAAACTTTTCCATTATGACGTCACAAATGACCCGTATAACACTTATTATTATGACATCACTATTAAATGGCGTCAAAAAGCGCATGAAGAGACATGTGTCCGACACTTGGCGATAGGTCAATTCCTTTACTATGAGATAAATTGACGGGAAAAATCAGAGGAACTGATGGAGTCTAATTGACAGGAGTGGTCGTCTTGAGGATTATAACTTTGGTGTTATGTTTATAATATTTATAATCACTAAAACCTAGTACCTATACAAAACCTAGTACCTGGTATTTGGTACCAGCTAATGGTCTTATACTTAATGTAATATTTGCCACTAATACCACCAATTTAAATTTAAATTCTCCAAAAACTAATGTAAAGCACACACGATTGATGATGTGATATTGTTATATATACACACACACACACACACACACACACACACACACACACACACACATATATATATATATATATATATATATATATATATATATATATATATATATATATATATATATATATATATATATATAATTTTCAGTCAAATTACAGATGATATTTTGTCTTTTTTGTTTTTCTGTTTATTTTTTGTCATTCGTTTATGTTCTTACTTTATAGTTTTGTTTTTTTGTTTATTCGTTTGGTTTGTCCTGTTTTTCTTTTGCTTTTTATCTTTTTTTGTTACCTTTTTTTTTAAGTGTATTTTAATTTTTTTTTGTTCCGCTTATTTTTTTTTTTTTCATTTTTTTTCTTTTATCAGTTTTTTGTTTTTTTTTTTTTTTTTATTTTTTTTTGTTTTTTTTTCTATTTTTAACTTTTTTCCTGCTTTTTTTTTTTCTTACTTTGTTTAATTCTTTTTTTTTGTTATCTTTATTCTTGTCTTTTTTTTGTTTTGATTATTTTAATTATTTTATGTTATTGTGTAATTTCCGCTGTTTTGTTTTTGTCTTTTTTCTTTTCTTTTTTTTTCTTGTTGTCATTTTTTGTTTCGATTTGATTTGTCCTTTTTTTTTTTCTATCGTTTTTTTCTTTCTTTTTTTTGTTGTTTGTATTTGTCTTTTGTTCTTTTTTTTGTTTTTTTTTTTTGTTAATTTTTTGTTTGATTTGTTTTGTTATTATTTATAATGTTGATTATGTTTGGGTTTTTTGGTTCTGTGGAGAGCTTTTAGTTTTATTGTATGTCTGTTTTTTTTTCCATTGAGATTAGTGTCTGTCTTTTTCTTTTATTTTTGTTTTTTTTTCTTTTTTTTTTTTTGTTCTTTTTTGTTTTTTTAATTGTGTTCTTTTTTGGTTGTTACTTTTTGGTATCGTGTTGTTTGTTTTTCTGGATTTATATTTTGCTTTTTTTTTTTATTCTTATTCCTTTTTATTTCTTTTTTTGATATTTGTTGCCTATTGTGATTTTTTTTTTTAAATATTTCTTTTGTTTTTCTATGCTTGTCTTTCTTTTCGTCTTTTTTTTAATAGTATCTTATGTATTATTTTTTTTTGATATTTACTTTCTTGTTTTTTTTTTTATTTCTGGCTGTTCCTTATTCCTTAGTTTTTTTTTTCTGTTTCTTTGTATTTTATTTTTTAGTAAAAAATGGTTTATTGTTTTTTCACATTTTCTTCGTTTTTTTTTTATTTTTTCTTTTTTTCTTTTGTTTGTTATTTTTTTTTTTTTTTTTATCTTTATTTTTTTTTCTTTTTTCTTGTACTCAGATTATTTTTTTTTTTTTTTTTTTGTCTTATTTTTTTTTTATTGTTTTTGTTGTGATGTTTGTAATTCTTTAATTGTTTTTTTTTTTTTCTTGTTTATTTTCTTTTGTTCTAACTGAGTGTTTTAATTATTATGTTTTTATTGTTTTTTTTCTTTTTTATTTTTTTTTTTTTGGGTCCTTTTTTTTTTTTGTTTACTGTATTTTTTCTGTTTTTATAATTTTTATCTTTTTCTTGTTTTTTTTTTTTTTGATTCGTTTTTTTTTTTTTAAATTTACTTCGGTATGGTTTTTTTTGTTTTTTGTTTTCTTTTTTATGTATGTTTTTTTTTTTTTTATTTTTTTTCTTTTTTTTGTTATTTTTTCTTTATTTTAATAGTTTGTGCTTTTTTTGTTTTTGTTTTTTTATTTTTATTTTTATTTTTTTTACTTTTTTTTCGTTCTCTTTTTGCCTTTTTTTTTTTATTTTTTATTTTTTTTTCTTTTTTTTTTTTCTTCATCTTTTTTATCTCTTAATTTGTCTATGCTCTCGCTTTTATTTTTATATTTTTTATTTTGTATTTGGGTGGGGTTTTTTTATTTTTTTTTTTTATGATATTTTGGGTTATAGTTTCTTTCTTTTGTTTTTTTGTTTTTTGTTTTTGATTCTGTGTCTTTTTGTTCTTCTTTTTTTTTTTTTTAGTTTGTTTTTCTTATTCCGTTTTCTTTTGTTGGGTTTATTGTTTTTGATTTATTTGTTTTTTCGTTAATTGTTATTTTTCTTTTTTTAATTTTGATTTTTTTTTGTGCTTATTTTTAAAATTTTATTATTTTTTTTGTTAATTTTTTAATTGGTTATATTTCTCTTTTCTTCTTTTTTCGTGGTTTCTTGTTTTTATTTTTTTTCTTAATGCTTCCCTTTATAAAATTTTTTTACTTTTCTTCTTATTTTTAGTTCTTTTTTAAAAGTTGTTCAATTTTTGGTTTTTTTTTTGTTTTTTGCTGCTTTGTTTTATTTTTTTTAAAGTTTGTATATTTTTGTGTTCGTTTTTTTTTTTTATTTATTTTTTTTTTGTTGTTTGGCTTTTCTCTTTCATTTTTTATGTGTTGGTTTTTTTGGCCTTTAGTTTTTATTGCTTGTTTGTTTAATTTTCGGTTTTTGATTTTTTCTCAATTTTTTTTGTTTGTGTTTTTTTGTTTCTTTGTTTTTTATGTTGCTTTTCGTTTTTTTTTTTTTTTTATTATTTTTTGGTTTGGTGGCTTTTGTTTTTATTTTTATGTTATGGTGTGTTCTTATTTTTGTGTCCTATTGTTGTTTTTTTTAATTCTCTTTTTTATTTTATTTTTTTTTTGATCTTTGTTTTTTTTTTTTTTTTCTGTATAGTTTTTCTTTTATTGGTTCTGTTTGTTGTTCTTTTGTTTTATTATTAGTTAGCAAGGTTTTTTATTGCACTTATTTGTTTTGGGTCATTTTTTTAAGGTTTCTTTTTTTTTGTTTTTCTTTTCGTTTTTTTTTTTATGTGTTTTTTTTATGCTTTTTTTTTGTGATTTTTTTTTTTTCTTAGTTTCTAATGGAACTCGTTTTCAAATATTTAGTTTGTAGGTGATTTTGACTATTACAATTATCATTCTAACCCGATAGCATAATTTCTAGCTTTCCTTCCCGCTAGCATAATTTCTAGCTTTCCCTCCTAGCATAATTTATATCGTGCTAAACGTTATACGAAATCACGAAATAAAAATAAGATACACTGAATATTTTTGAAAAAAAGGAAAACAAGTTAAAGTTGCTATATTGTTTTGAAACTACAGAAACGTTGAGAAACTTGAACAAGATCGCTGTATGATCGGTGAGGTAATGTTTTTCGCCATAAATAACAGCACGCAAAGGGTATAACAACAACATAAAGACAAGAGGTATATTCACTTAGATATATTCACTCGGCAACATATAAATGATAGACTCTTCATTTTTCAGTATTAAATACAAAATTTATATATTGCAATCTTGTAATATGTGTAGTGCAATATTTCAAGTATTTGTTTGATTTAATGCAGATATAGAAACATACAAACGGTGTCCCTATCCTTGGCTATGGTAATTGTCAAGTTGTAATTCCCTGGTATGAAATGATTTATAATGTCTTCTTTTTGAAAAAGTGATTTGATATACGTGTCCAAAAATCCATGTGTTACACAACGCCGTAAGTCCATCTGTAAATTCCGGGATGCTGACTTTAAATGTATTACAACAGAGCCAATATTGGAGCCTAAAAAGCTGGATCGCATACATGTAATAGCATCCAGTTCTGTCTCCTTGGCTCGCTCTATGATGTTGATCTCAATGTTTCTGGGTGTATTACTGTCCAGCTCTATTGTGAGTTTTAGATTTGTGTTTGGTGACAGTGTCCCTGTGTACAAAATAGAAAGGTAAGTTGTTAAGTTGTATTATTGTCAGAGAAATAACAATCATACAATAACAACAATTTACATAGATAAACCTACACATATGTTTCATCCATATCATGAGAGTATACGATATTGTTGTAGCGGAGGGATTCAACGTTACAGCCATAATTATAGTCTGATGATACCGGTAGAAACATTTGTGTGGTTGTTTTTTGTTTTTGTTTTTTTGTTTTTGTTTTGTTGTTTTGTAATTTTTATCCTTATTTAACTAACTGGGTACACAAATCTAAAATTAATTCCTCTTACAACGATGTTATAAGATATTTTGGATGAGCGAAATCCCATTTAGAGAAGTATTTCCGACATAATTTCCGTATCCAACTGCAGTACAATACGACGTTATGTATTGCACGGGTTTATTGAACTCTATTATTAACGTATTGATTTGGGCGAGTCCACGTCCGACGGTAGGGGTTGATGAGTTGAAATGTCAATATTTCAATTTTAAAGGCACACTTTCAACGAATTTCTGTCGAAATTGTTTTCTATCATAAATAAACATGTAAAATTATATACATCACATTGTTTTTAAAAAACATTATCCAAAGCCAGGACGCACAGTAATAAAATGGAGTTATAGTG
The DNA here is from genome assembly GCA_030159075.1 of Atrina japonica. NCBI lineage: Eukaryota > Metazoa > Mollusca > Bivalvia > Pterioida > Pinnidae > Atrina > Atrina japonica. The sequence continues at coordinate 278,236 of BROG01000498.1, read as the reverse complement.
TCAAGTTGACTTGCTGGCAGTTAAGTTATTCCCTTTAACTCATTCATTTACAGTGACACATTTGGACTCATCCAGTTCAAAAAATGGTTTAGCTCACTGTCAGGATTAAGGGTATGATGCAGAATACAAACTTTACAATATGGCAACATGGAGCAAATGCAATATACTTTCACCTGCTGTGTTGCAAATCATTTCACCCTGTGTAAGTTTTAGGTTCACTGTTCGACACACGCCTTTTTCTGTAAACAAAATAAAAAGCACGATATCACAGTGTTAGTCGAAGTGTAGTACATAGAAATCCATAATGCAACACACGAAGCTGGAGAATATTGAACAAAGGCACATGGAAATTTCAAACATTGGACATACCCTATTGACTTGCCAATGTCATGTTACTGTCAAACTCAAATGAATATTAGTGGGAAATCTTTAAAATCTTTTCACCCTTTCAACCCTACAGACCATAACAGATTGGATCTAAGACAATAGAAAGAGCATAACATTTAGATGTTTAGGGGTGAAAAGGTTAAGAACAACTTTCAAGAAAATATTCAACCAATTGATTGAAAACCTGGCTTATCCTGATCTATCTATCTATCTATCTATCTATCTACCTACCTACCTACCTATCTATCTAGTTGTCATGGCTACAGATATATATATATATATATATATATATATATATATATATATATATATATATATTATATGTATGTTACTATATATATATAGCAAATGCAATATATCTTTTCTATATATATAGACAATAGAACTATATATATATATATATATATATATATAAACCTGGCTTATCTGATATATATATATACCTACCTATATATATATATATATATATATATTATATATATATATATATATATATATAGTATACCTACCATGAGTCTATACGACTTGTGCAATGAGGGTATTTATATATCATGATCGGTAAGTGTTTACCTCTTTCAATCTAGAATCGACGTGGCTCCGCGGCAGAATGCTCGATCGCAAACGGAGGGTCACAGGTTCCAGCAGCCGGGTTTTTCTGTGCTTCGGATGAGACAGTAAAAGCCGAGGCCCAGTAGATGTTGGCATGTCAAAGACCCTCACAAATGACCGTAAGTGTCGAGCCCTTCATTTGGTGACGTCTCCATATGAGTGAAAGATTCTTGAGTGGGGTGTTAAACAAGAAAATATAGGATCATGCTGGCAGAGATATGCCAACTGGAATCTTTTAGAAATCAATTCGATGGCCACAAAGTAGTGTTATCTGTTGGGATATGGCTTTATAAACAAAATCTATTATAAATAATTTGCTAGGTATTTGAATACGCGAACAGTTCATTCGCAACTTATGCATAAATTAATTTGCATTGAGATAAGCATGATATAAAGTATAAAGAATCGGGCCAAAGCTTCAGTCTGTTATATACAAATTAGTAATTAAAAGACACACACTTTTATAGTTAGTGGCTCTTTGGCGATCCACACTTGTAAAAGGGACATTAGCTTTTTTCAAAGACATTTTCCCTTTTTTACGATGTAGATTTGTATACAATAGCAAGAAAGAGACAGGTTCTTAGATAAACCCAGGTATGGCATTTTTCAATTGCAGTTGATTAATTCAACCTTGCTTTAGGTCTACCGAGGTAAAGTGGAACATCCTGTTTCTGTCAGAAACCAAAACAATACGGTTTGCTTTCCAAAAATAGGTTGTACTCATATTGCTTTACACCAACGCTATGAATTACTTTCTAATACTTTTGTGACGACAAGTACCTTGTCATCCCTGTTATGAATTAATTTAGACTCGTTGTGTTTATAAGTAGACCTATAGTTGTATAGGAATACCACACAAAATATATAAGAATATTAGAATTTTTATGCCTGTGTTTAGCTCGTATCTGTTATTGAACATCAAGTAAAAGTAGAATTTTAATTTTTTTTAGGTAAACACAGCTTGTACTTCTTTACGGATGGATCGATGGATCTATCATCCATTGGTAAGAAATCCAATATGTCTTTCTATTCAAATCTGGATGAACAATCTTTTTCATCGCCTTCTTTGAAACAAAAGACGTAAAATAGCCTTTGCTAGGTTTAAAGGAGAAAAACAACGTAAATACCATTCTGTGATTTCTCTTTCCGTGTGGTTCCTATTTGTTCTGTAAATAAAATAACAATATCTATAGGTGATATTGGTATAACATCGTTTAAATTCCAAAGTTTTCTAAAGATAAGACGGATTAGACAGATTAAAGAAAATATTTTAGAAATATTTGAAGAAATACACCTTTGATTTTCTTATGCGTTTTAATATCTATGGTACCACCGCTCGCAAGTGGAAAGATGAGGGCTCGATTCTCAATGTGTATCATCCTTTGAGACCTCTATTATCCGGGTACATTATCCGGCTGCTTAACATAAAAGGTGGAAATCATATATGTTCTCCCGTATGAGCCTTGAAGAAACCAAGGTCCGTCGTCACAATTAGTGTGGCACATTAAAACCTCACTGCTAAGATAAGCCTTTAGCTAATGTAAAAATTTACGAGTTTGCAGACAGCTGGTGATTTCACCAAATAAAAAATGTGTTGGACGTAAAACGTTGATTAGAAAAATACCATTTTCGTCATTAATACATTGTATAAAATCATGTTCCCATTTATTACAAAATAGAACAAACATACCTCCTGCTGTTTTTGGCCTGTTCCGCAAAATATCTAGGATATATACTTTGTCCCTTGCCTCTAGACATTCACAAAGTACTTTATAGGAACAGGGCAATGTTCTCAACAGAATTTTGAAAAAGATTTCAGCTCGAGAACGTGTACAACCGCCACTTGTAACTTCCTCATGATCTTCAACACTGAAAACAAATGCCTGCAAAAAGTCATCTAGTATTTCATCTTGTATAAGCTGCATTAACTCCGATAATATTTCTTCTCTGTACGTTAAAAGACGATATTCCAGATTTTCTTTTGTCTCTGAAGGTACTGAAAGAGTGAAGGCATAAAGTATAAGCATTAAAACAAGTAGCAACCACGCGAAATAAAATCGTCGCGGGAAATATAAATTAGTTACAGATTCAGCCATTCCCTCACATACCTTCGACTTCCCGTCTTCTCTGCCCAGTGACAGATAACTCTTTTGCCAAATATGCATAATCATCTACTAAAACGTTGATGAATTTGGTACGAGTGCTCTCTGATTGTCGGATAACTGCATGGAACAAAATGTCCACTCTTTTCTTTCTGTAGTCCGTTGTACGTATGTATTCAGCTCTGTCTTCATCTATGATACTTTTTTCTATCAATTTATCCAATAAAAAACGGGGCTCTATTTCACGTTTTATCATTGGATAATGGTGTATTATGACGTCACGTAAGCTTTCACAGGGTCTTAAACCAGTGTCGTCTGCAACATATTTCTCTTCTAAAAGAAAATAATTAGAATGATTTCTAAGCTGCATCGTTTCAAACACATTTATTGGGTCATTATGATAAATCTAAAATGTGAAATTCTAATTTATACTGGTTTTCGTTATTTATATTTTTCTCTATTAATTGATAAATGTATGTGTGTGTGTGTGTGTGTGTGTGTGTATGTGTGTGTGTGTGTGTGTGTGTGTGTGTGTGTGTGTGTGTGTGTGTGTGTGTGTGTGTGTTGTGTTTAAATCGTTAATAATACCTGTAGTACAGTTTTCATTTGAAGACGGAGATGTGCCTTTGGTATTTGCATTATTCACCTCCCTGAAATGTAATGTTTTATTTGCATATAATGATTTATAGTTTAGAATTTCAAATAATGTTATGTATTGTGTTCGCTTCATACTGGTGTATTAACATAACAGAAAAGGTCCATAAAATAGCCTAAGAACATTGAGAATATTGGGACTACACGTTCTTGGGAAATCCGTGGGAGGGCAGGGTCATGTGAGATGGAAAATTAAGTATTTCATGTTGATTCCAAGTCTCTCCCGCAGAGATTCAGATCCAAAGAGAGTCAAGAGACAATGTGATGTAGAATATTGACAAGGTCGCAAAGCCTCCTTGGTCGTCAGATCCAAAGAATGTCAAGTATCAACGTGGTGTAGAATTATAACAAGGTTACAAGGGACACAAAGCCTCCTTGACCGTCAGATCCAAAGAATATCAAGTATCAACGTGGTGTAGAATTATGACAAGGTTACAAATGTCACAAAGCCTCCTTGGCCGTCTGGTAAGAACATCACGCTTTGAACAATGAAGCGTCTCACTTCAGGTCAGCGCAGGTTCAAGCCCCACTAGACCCCAAGCTTAGAAAGTTGGTCAGTTTACTGGCGGAAGACCGGCGGTCTCTTCCAGGATACACTATAACCGGGCTCTCTCCTTCACCATTAAGAACCGGTAGCCACCACATAACTAAAACATTGTTAAGTGTGGCGTAAAACACCATTCAAAGTTCACAAAGACAGAAATTGGTATATATACTTCAAGTCACTTATATTTTGTGTATTCACCTTGCCACATATTTTCATGACGATTTCGAGACTCTAGTACAATAGAAGACTTTAGTTATTATTATTATTATTATTAGCGGCATTGTAATGGTGTACATGTGTTTCAGGATTTTCACAATATGTTTTACAAATAGAGAAGTCTGGTTGTATCCGATATACCTTTCACTTACTTCCTCGTTTGATCCAAGGATTGAACTCACATTGGTGATAAGCAGGTGCGCTTACCACTGCGCTATCGTAAAATCCATATAACCTGGCGGGTGGAGTCTTGTGAACCCTTTCTTGACCTGGATGAGGTCAACATAAGACATAAGAGAGTATTCAGTGAGATATAAAACGTTTTATCTGTACAGCTTGTCATACCCGAAAAGTAAGTAGAATTATCTGTATGATAATCAAAAGGTTACTCCGCCCACCATCTTATGAATACTCATACCTGCATCATTTACGGAGGTCCGTGTTTGTCCACTTTTACCGGATTTGTATCTATGTCCTGTACATCCTATTGATTTATACTTTGGTATCTGAGATTTTTATATATTACGATGATAAATGGTTACATTTACAGCAATAACTCAGGTTTATGCACTGTCTATGGGTAATTATAAGACAGGATCAGAGTTGTTCACAAAATCACAAATCGTAAGTGTACACGTGGACCTGAGATCACGTGAAAACTTACAAAAAATGCATCAAATGTTCAAGACTATCAAGTCTAAGACACTGGAGACAAATATTCACGATTACCGTATAAGTCGAAATTTTTCCGTACGCAAAGTTAAAATTTTGTCCTAAAAATATGTTAGATAGTTTTAGCGAGAAGAATTCTTAGCGATTTTATTATTTAAAAGATAACTCTTTCTTACGATCATGAATTATTTGTTAGCGATATTTATTTTAATATTTCCACTTATATGGTATCAAGTCGTGGACTTTGGAGATAAAATGTTCTGAAAATATTCATTGCGAAATAAAAACAGGCTGAATGTGTTGTAAGATGTAAAAGGGCGAAAATGACTGGACGAGGAATATTCTAATTAGAATACGGGAATATGTAAATCGTTAGATCAATACATACATATCATCCGGGCATCCCTTTCTGACACATCCTGGAAATTCCGGAGTTTCCTCGTTTGCCTGGCAACGATCAGTTACAACATCAACATCTCTTTTGAATCCTGTAAACAAATACTCCTGCTTGTATTATTAACGGAATAAGGAACTTTCGATTTAGCACGGATTACGTTATGATCCTGCGTTTAGTTTCGCCTTTTCGATTATGTTCCTCCGGTTTTTATATTAACCTTCGCAACGCATGCGTTTTAGCGCATTCACGTTATTTTGTGTAAAGACATCCAAGAGACTCTTAAAACATACCACAGTATGTTATTTGGTTGATCGCGAAAAGTAGTAGCCGGGGAAAAATGTGTAGACCAGGTATCGAACTGGGGCTATCTGTATATAACTGAAACCTGAAATAACGTTAAGGAACATGTTTCACAATACACGTGATTTATGCGACTAAATGTAGGATGATTAAAAAATCCGGGCTAACTCGAAAATCCAAATGTGTCTTTAGGGTGAATGAGTTAATATTATTCTGAACGTAATTTGATTTACACATCATCAAATAAATGGAAAATAAATTAATGAGAGTTAGATAAACATGATAAAAACTTACAGCAGTTGTTGAATCAATTTCTATTACTCTGTTTCACAAAGTGAAATGTTGAGTTGCCTTTTCGTTGGCGGTCGTCTGTGACGAGGATTCACTCCTCACGTATTTCATTTGGACTTGACTGTGGACTCACGGCTGGTGTGACCGGTCGACAGGGGTGCTTACTCCTCCTGATCCCACCTCTTGGTTGCCAGAAGTCCGTGTTTGTCCATTTTTACCAGATTTGTACCTATGTCCTGGATATTATATTGATTTATACTTTTGTATCGCGATTGTATCGCCGTTAGTCCAGTCAAATTAGAATGGAATACGTTAGGAACGAGTCCTCGTCATAATTGGTACAGACGTCTCAATCGCCATTGAACAGGTAACACAACATTTAGTGAAACAGTGTAATTGCAAACAAGACCGACAATAAAATTTGCGTTTTTCGATATACCTATGTCAATAATTTGTCAGCGAGTAGTTTACCTCTCTACATGAAATGTTCATATGTTGAACACGCCCTGCATGCACAACAGAAATATGTTAAAGTACTAGTCTCGTTCTCTTCATAACTACTGTCATGTTATCAATTTGTATTTTCACCCAATAAATTTATAAAATGGCACTACGCAGACTCCAGTTGATAATTTTAATGTCGTTTATTTCAAATTGGAGCTCAACTGACGAAGTCGTCAAAATTTAGATTATTCATCTGTTTACAGCTGTTACTCTTACATGGAATTAGCCATGTATTTAGATATATTATTTGGCCTTGTCTTATACCACTTCCCCTATAGAAAATCTATTTAAAATTGGAGCTTACCTGATGATATTTAATTGGCAGAAAATATCAACTTGAACTTTATAATTTTGATATTATGCTTATAATATTTAATACTGACCAATTCCGGAAGAACGTTCTGATTACCCTACGAAAGACTACGCATTTTCGGTTATGACAGGCTTCAAAGGAAATTTTATGTTTTTCCAATTGTGATACCCGCAGGTATATTGACTTCCAATGTCAATATGTTGCATAACTTAAAACTCGTTCAGGTCATGATACAAAAATATCTCAGATACCAAAGTATCAATATTTATGATATCCAGAATTTTAATACAAATCTTGTAAAATGGAAAAACACGGACCTCTGGAAACCAAGAGGTGGGTTCAGGTGCCATAGAGGAGTACAAATCCCCTTTCGACCGGTAACAACCGCCGTGAGTCAAATACAAATGAAATACGTGAGGAACGAATCCTCGTCACAAAAGTTCAAGAGAGACTATTCCACTACATTCTATAGGAAATGAGTTATACATGTTATACAATCTTATTTATGATCACAAGCAAAGTCATACGTACGTTTTCCAGTTACAGTTACGTTTTCTACTTTGATATCATCGAAGGATTCATTGCTTTGAGTTCTATAAAAGAAATAATACTTTTTAACTATAGATCCTTTAGCAGTAACTGTGGTCCTGTGACTTTGTGATACAGATTTTCCGGAAAATGACGTCAAGAAACAATCAGTAACTATAATGACGCCTATATTTTCGCGTGTATCTTATGATTTTGCAAACCGGAAGACTGGCAAAGTCACAGGACCGCAGTTACTGTTAAAGGGTGTTTAACCAAAACGAGAGTTGTCTTCTACAATATAGAATAAACTTAACTCAAAACAATGATGTTGGGTAGCACTGACTTAATCATTTAACATTTGTCTTGCACTTCTGTAATCATATGGGATGATCTAGAATATGTAGGTCGATTACCATGACGACGCAACACGGCACAAGCTACTCGGAAATTCATGAGTGTGTCGCCATTAAAACCAAAACAACTCGAACTTGAAATTGATTTGGATATTTAATAGTTTTACAAATTATTCAAATTTCAGTATATTTGATTTGATCATTACATCGCCAGTATACAGCTCGCCTGAGTTACGTTGTTATAATTCGGGTCATATTTAGACCACAGCAACCAGCGTCCCCTGCATTGTTGAGTAATGACCCTAGACATTGTAATATCTTTCATGCCATGCCTGTAGCTGCAATACTGTCTCCACAATTGACTGAAACAAAAAACTTAACACAGAAAATGGACGACGCCGACGCCGAAGCAGTGACAACAATAGCTTTTCTGTTATTCGAACAGGCGAGGTAATAAAGGTACAAGACGATCTATATAGGTGGGACTATTACCGCAGTAGAATAAGTAGACTTAAATAGACAACATCATACAAATATACCAAGAAAATGTTCTAAATGGCTGTTTATTTATCTATGTTACATGTCTTGATAATGAAAGAATGAGACTTTATAGTGCACATTGACAAACCTAAACTGAGTTTTCCATGCATGGGACTAATGATTTCACTTATATCGGCTCGGATTTATTTCTTCGTGTTATATTTTCTTTATACGATTGTATACAATGTCAAATATTTGGAAAATGTCCAATTTTCATCATTGTCATAGTCGATGTCATTCGGTATATCAAAGTGCGTGTTTTTGTTTTGCTTCCTAAGTCATGCAATTAATATTCAAACTTTCAGTCCGGAAATGTCGAACAATAACCATGTTAACATTGGTAGTTTAAGTGAGTTTAAAGTGGTATTAGCTGTGTTTCTTTTTTTCTTCGAAAAAATATGTTTCCTTTTTTATACTTAGATTGATATACACTAACAGAACAGACGTATAAAAATTATTTGAAAAAATACAGGTTTAGCACTTTTTGACTTGCAATTGATGAACTCGACAATACTATTGTGTTTGAATACCACACTGGAGCTGACATTACTTTCACATAATATATAGGAATATAAAGTTCCTTATGCCTTTGTATAGCTCTTATTTGTTATTGTGCATCAAGTACTAGTGTTAAAAGGAGAAAAACTTAAAACATTTTTTTTATAAACAGAGCTAATGTCCCTTTAAGGTTCCCGGTAAATCAAGACTTAGAATCAACTGTTGTAAATCGGAGCGAACCATGAAAATATTTCAAATTATCAGATTTCAATCAAATCGATTTCAAATTCAAGATATCATAAAAAGAAATCCCCAAAGTTTCTTACTTCCAGTGCAAAAACTGATCGCCACCTTATGACTGAAAAATTGTTGATTGTGTCTTGAAAACTTTAAAATTCAAAAACTTCCTGTATTTATTCTGATTTGTTTCAAATATTGAATAAAAAATATCCACCCGCAATTTGTCAGTTAAAATACACCTGCAAAAATATAACATCTATCCCGTGGTAAACTCGGTGATCACTAATATCCCGGTATTATTTGATGTTTTATTATATGATAAAATGTTTTACAGCGCTGTAGCATTGTATGTTTATTGATGTCATCTGTGTAAAAATATGAGGACTACCATGCCTAAGTTCAAGTGTTTCATGACCTGGACCCGGTTGCACAACATATGTTAAATTTAGTCCATCGGTTTAACATTGATTAACTTCACGTTAAAGTTAACAACCTGTTGTACAACTGGGCCCTGATTGCTTGTTTAACCGAGTACAACTAAGCATGGGATAGTTTAGAGGGTTTCAATACACTCACCTTCTCCTCCTTTTTACTTCTGACACATTCCCGCCACTTTTAACAGAGACTGAAATAAAATGAAATGCCTCATGTATGGTATACATATCAATATTTATAAAAACAAAATCGGGAAATGAACACACATGTAATATATCGTTTACAAAATTCAGCATCAAACCTGTTTATACCTTTTTTATTTGTCCAGGTTTTAAGTAATTCGAAATATCTTCTTTAAAAAATGACATGTGTTTTGATTTAAGGGGAGCATCGACGCCATCTTGAACATGAACTGCAATATTTAAAACTCCCCTAATATGCAATATAAATATTGTTGAACAGGGTTTACATGCCTTGAAGGTTCGCAAGAACAAAATACAATAAACCGAGGTCAGAGAAATCAAAAAATGATTTTAATCACGTAATAAATTAGATTCTAAAGTATCATTTTCCGAGGTGCATTGCACAGATTTATGTGAATTTCATTTGTTTAATAGATTAAATCTACTAAATTATATCCGTGTGTTATCCAGATAAACGTACTAGAATTCCGGATTTCGATTAATTGGTTGTTTTTAAAGATACCCCCCAAATTTTGGTCATTCAATCATCCATCATTTTTACACTAGACAGTATTCACAAATGTAAGTCCTGGTTACGCATGGGATCTAAAAAGACAGGGTGTTAATTAGTATGCAGTCCGGTTAAAGGACATACACTCGATCTTTACACGATTAGTCGTAACAATTGAATATATCTTACGGTCTCAGTATTCCATCTGCATCAACTGCCATATTTGCCTAATCACAATTAGTCCAGTCATTTTACAGTTTGAACTTAAACTAATTGCAAAAGATATAATTTCGATGGTTCTAAGTAGAATAAACACCAATATATGACATATGAAAAGTCTACAAAAATCTACGTGGAGGAACAGTTTGAATTTTTAATGTAAACTTTTTAACAATATCGCAGCATTTCATAACCTTTATGGACCACCGTAATTGCAAGGGAGTTAATTATGACAACAAAATCTCAAGTAACCCGAATCCGTATTCGCAGTCAATTCTATAAACAAGCAAACAGAGACTTCAAACTACCGCGGACTTAACATTAGATATTTTAAATTAATGTATCTTATTGATTAAAGGTCTATTCAATAATTTCCAGAAACAATCATAAGTCACTGGTCGATTAAAAACTTTTTATTTCAGCGTTTTGATTTTCGAGAGTTGAGTCGTCGATGAGGTTGATTTCAAGGTTTACATTTAGTACAAAAAGATAGATGTAAATCAGCAGGTCATTGTTTATGGCCCATACTTTATAAGCCTGGGTAACAACAAGCATAATCACATTTGAATATATAATATATCAATTACCAAAGTCGATTAATACCCTTTTTGACAAAAAAATGTTGAAGCAGACGCTTCTTCAAATTTTAAAAGTGTAATGTTTTCAAACAATAAAAACATTTAAAAAGTAGATCAAAATCAGTATAAACATAATAAACATAATACCTAAGTTATAATGCTCAAGACCATATCGTTTCTGTCAATTAGACTTCATCAGTTGAGCTCCAATTTGAAAAGTATGTGTATTTTCTAAAGATAAAGTGGTATCATACATGGCCAAATAATATCTCCAAAAGTATAGTCGAAATCCGTCAAAGAGTACCCATTGTAAAAAAATGACTATCATTGCTTAAGAAAATTTTCGAATTTAAATGGTGTTAACAGTGCCAAATATTACTTTAGTATAAGATGAACAGCTGGTACCGAAATAAACAACGTATTTTATTTTGATGACGTCAGTGACTAAATGAAATGGTCACTCGCCGTGCAGTTCTATTGATAATATTAAACAAAACACGATATGTCATAATTTGTTCAACGCAAACAGACATTCCTTTAAATTTTCGACATATACTCAAACACGTTATATTTATGGATTGACATCATTAGACGTGATAGATTTAACCCTTTCACCCCTACAGACCAAAATAGAACTGTCTAAACAATAGAAAAGAGAGTACCATTTATAAATATAGGGGTGATAGGTTTAAGCCATAAAATTATACCGCTGATACATGCACACTATTGTAAAAATATTCACCATTAAAAGACTGACCAAAATCATATAACTGAAACAAATATTGACTGTGGCTTAAAACACTTTTAAAAGAAAGAATTTTATCTACGCGTGATTTCGCGAAAATAAAATTATCGCGTAATTAAATATGATAACAGCATAATGAGATTGGCATACAAAATGGTGAAAATGTCATCTCGAAATAAATCTAGAACTAGCATAACTTGTATTTGCTGAATTTCTTTTCGTTTTTGGAGTTAATCAGTCTATCAATGGAAATCTTTCGAAGGATAAAGAGGTGATAATTTAGTGTCTTGAGGAACAAAACATCCCGTTATGTTGTGCAAAACAAAGAATTCAATGGGAGCATTTTTCGGACCTTTAGCTCGTATGTTGGATATGGTTGCCAAAACAACCTTCTGTTGAAATGGATGTTAGTGTGCTATATTGGATCTTTTTGTTTGTTGTTTGTTTATTGTTGTTTAACGCCCCACTCAAGAATATTTCACACATATGGAGACGTCACCAAATGCCGGTGAAGGGCTTGAAATTTTGGCCTATGCTCGGCACTTACGGCCATTGAGCAGTAGGGTTCTTTAACGTGCCAACACCTACTGTGACACGGGATCTCCAGCTTTTACTGTCTCATCCGAAAGACAGGAAACCAACCTGTCGCCGGCGGGACTCGAACTCACGACCTCACGATCCAGAGTCGAGCGCGCTACCGACTGAGCCAGGCCGGCTCTTGGATCTTTTTAATTCTCCTGTTGTCACTAGGTGACACAAGTCAACTGGTGATACTTATTCCGCTATGGCACCTGATCTTTCAACCCAGAGCTCTGTGTATGTCTAATTTTGACTTTAACTGTAGAATATCTCCTGGGCCATCTTATGATTAATATTTTGGTATCTGTGAATTTCTAATTGGTAAATAGGCGTAGTTTGATACCATATAACAATATGTGCAGTGCGTTATGTACTGTATAGCAATTTTAAACGCGTTAACATATGTACTTTCATTTTATGCTACCAGCCTCAACCCCATCTATATTTTCTGAAAAATTCACAACTGCATGAGAAAATACACACACACACACACACACACACACACACACACACACACACACACACACATATATATATATATATATATATATATATATATATATATATATATATATATATATATATATATATATATATATATATATATATATATATAACATAAGCCATCCCCCGCATACAAAACATATGGCAGCTCCATTAAACGAATTTAGAAATGGTGTTAACAATGCGAAATATTACTATAGTATATGACCATCAGCTGCGTTTTAATTTAAAATAATGTAGTATGTTGCCCGTGTCGTGGTTATACTAGTATTTTAAAGAATGTATATTATGACAATTACCTATTGGTATATATCGGGCAATTGTCATTATATGAAGGCAGGTGGTTGGTGCTGAAGGAAGAGAGTTTGAACCTAAGGTGCTTTGTTATATATTTATGATATATATTCCTCAGTAAGAATTTTTACCTGTTTCGTAACTCACACTTTGTGTTGTTGACATACTTGAAAATCCGCTATCCTGACCATTTTGAGAGTCGTCATCAATTCCAGACGTCATGGTGACCATTACTTGTCTGAATGATTAGAACAAACATGGCAATTTAGGTAAGATTATAATGATACGACATAAGATAAAAAGATAGATGAACAGACGGATGAATAGTTAGATGGATATATCAATCGAAGGATGACTGAATTGAAAGATTAACCCGAACCCTGATAGACAGACAGATACAAAGATGAATAGATAGACTGATCGATGAGTGGATAAATGGGAGGATAGACAGATACACAGACAGACGACAGAGAAAACGAAGATAGATAGATAGATAGATAGACAGACAGACAGACAGACAGACAGACAGACAGACAGACAGACAGATAGATAGATAGATAGATAGATAGATAGATAGATAGATAGATAGATAGATAGATATTAGAAATAGAGAGATTCATTTAGATTTTAATGAGGTTTTCATTTATCATTATTATAATATTTGCAACGGGTCTGGTAATACAGGACAGCGATTCCTTCCGGACACCTGGTCCCATTACTTTTTGGATTCGCAATTGTTGAGACCACTTATATATCTAATTTGTCGTATTCTAATGAACTCTGAATTTCCATTATCCATTGATACGTCTCCATTTTTACTTGTAAATATCCATTGATACGTCTCCATTTTTACTTGTAAATATCCATTGATACGTCTCCATTTTTACTTGTAAATATCCATTGATACGTCTCCATTTTCACTTGTAAATATCCCTTGATACGTCTCCATTTTTACTTGTAAATATCCATTAATACGTCTTCTTTTTTACTTGTAAATATCCAGTGATACGTCTCCATTTTTACTGGTAAATATTGTAAACATAATACAAAACTTATAATACTCAAGTGTGGTATTCATATACAAATATTAAGGCCGTGTTAATCAATCGCAATTGAAACAGTGAAACAACTTGTAATCTCAAGCAATTTTTAATAAGTTTTTAGCATTTTATATTTCTGTGTTTATCTCTTTTTATGTATATCAAGCGAAGTAGGAAAACAGGGGAAGAAAGAAAATTTGAAATAAACACCGTTAATGTCCGTTTAATGATATAGTGAGCTTAACTGCAAATACGGTCGTATTTTCTTGGTAAATTGACGGCAAATAGTTAATTCAGTTCCATAAGAAATATTTCAAGAAACATAATACCAAAGTTAAAATGTTCAAGACACTTGTTTCTATCAATTTAGACTTCATCGTTGAGCTCCAGTTTAAACAGATTTTCTACAGGTAAATTGATATAAAAAGACAAATAATAAATTTAAACGCATGGCCAAATCTGTATAAGTGTAACCATTGGAAAATTACTATCTTAGCTTTTAAAGAATTTAGAATTTAAATGTGCAAAATATTACGGAAGTATTAGCTTATCTGCTGGTTCCGAAATACCAGGAACTAGGTTTATGTATACCCTTGGAGACTCAAACGATCCACCAGAAGTGGCAACGACCTAGTAGTTATAAATATTATAAACATAATACCAAAGTTATAATGCTCAATACGATAATGTCTGTCATTCGTGACATTTCTTTACCACTTTATCAAAAACTGCCATTACCTATCACACCCACAATGTAATGGTTGTTTGTTATCATATTTCAAATACCCATTGCACTATTTTTAGTCATTGACGTAGGCCTTTGTAAAAATATAAATGATCACTGTTAACTTTTTCACTTGTTTAAAAACGTTGTGATTGTGATTTTATGAAATGTTTGATTCAGAAGAATTTCTTCAGAATGAAATGTGTATTACTGATATCACTGATCGTCATCTCTTACCTTCACCGACAGCAGTCCAAAACGAAAGTGCATCCCACGGAAAATACCGTGAGTCACCTCAATTTAAATAACACTTTGAACTCTTGACGGTCATTCTTATAAGTTTAAACTATCTGAAAGTATACTGTCGATGAATCTAACATAAACACTTGAGCTCTATATATACGTTTAACCATGACGTTATGTTTTGTTTGATGTTCAGTTAATATTGGTGTTAGACTAGTGATATCTGGCCTTGATGTTCCATGACGTCTAGCATTGATGTTGTGAAGTTTAATTTGGTATATTTTTTAAACAAAAAATGACGTGTTTTGACAGTGTTTTTGCAAACACTAGCTTCACTGTTAAAGTTTTTTTACAGGCTTGCTGTAGAGTTGAAATTTGTGCTGGTTTGGTGATTTTCGGTCTGGATGTTCCTGCGGTGATATAAAACTTTGATGTTGTGAAGTAAAATCGGGATTTGTTTGTTTGCTGGTTTTTGTTTTTAGTTGTAAAGGTTTTGGACTTACTGTTGTTGTTTTTGTTTGTTTGTTTTGTTTTGTTTTGTTTTGTTTTTTTACGTCTTTAGTGGTGTATGCTTTAAATTTCAGGGGTCGGGCAGTATAGATTTATTTTATGTATTTTTGAAAACCATATATTAAGCTGAAGACCACGCCTTGTATTTCATTTAGCTATACACCTAGCATCGCATCCAAACTATTCAATTACAAACAGGTTTTGCAGTGCCTGAACATTAACCATCTTCTACACAATACTGTCACATGTTCATGTGCTTCATCTCCTTTCAAATACAATCCTAACGGGCTTGTCATCACCGGCGACATTTCTATTGTTGAAAATGAAAGCCTCAGAAATCTTATTTAAGGGGTCCTAAATACCGGGAAGCCCGTTCCTTTAATTGGCGTCAGAATTTGTTTAGTTATGGATTCTGTCGAAGATTATGCCAGACGATGGGCTAAACATGAAGACGTAGAATCAGACACTTTGTCTGAATGGCTTAAACCCATATTTATATTGGATCCCTAAACATAGAAAAACCCATATAAGCAAAGATACATAGCAGGATCCAGCAAATGTTCTACCAACCTTTATCTTTACTTTTCACCAAGATATTGACGGCCATTAAGGAGAAACTTCAACAAAACTGTACAGTTGCTTATTCTAGAAGCGGTGTAAATCATATGTGGATACTACAAAATTCTAAACAGCTGTTAGAAAATTTGAAGGCACACAATTTTTCTCGAATTCACAGTATCAAAACATATTACTTCTCTACCCTTTACACAACTATTCCTCATAAAAAATTAAAAGAAAGACTTTTTAATATCAACGTTCCGCAAATTTTACGGTCGGTATAATAGTCTGTTTGCTATTTCACTAAGTGAAATGTTGAGTTGCCTTTTCGTTGGCGGTTGTTAATACGTCTGTTCCAATTGTGACGAGGATTCACTCCTCACGTATTTCATTGGACTTGACTGTGGACTCACAACGGGTGTGACCGGGGATGCATATTCCTCTATGGCACCTGATCCAGAGGTCAATGTTTGTCCATTTTTACCGGATTTGTATCTATGTCCTGGACATTCTATTGATTTATACTTTGGTATCTGAGATTTTATATATATATTTCATACAAAAACATTCATGTTAGTCATATATCAATCAATATTTGTAAATCATATACCATTAAAATAGACATGTTTAACAAATCCATTGTGTATTAATTCATAATATTTAATATTTCTGTTCTCAAATTTCATGAATTTTAACAGAAAATTAAACTCTGTATGCCAAATTCCCTGTTTACACACACTGAAAAGAGACATAAAAATTTTGTATTCTTGTATCAGTACTCTTAAATGAAATAATTGAAAATTTCATCAAAACAAACACAGAAACTTCAAAACTTTAATATTGAAAATTTATTGATATTGAAGAGAAAACTGCTGTATTATATTTAAAGTTTAGTTTCATCTTTTAGCGATAGGAATGTCCATTTTTTAAGCCTGACACGAATAGTATGTACGTCAAATTTGTGTTAAACTTAGTCCCAGCACTACAGATGCCAAATTTGTTTTAAGTCTGGTGCTAGAGCTGTCGATGTTAAATTTGTTTTACATACACAGACATGCGACAGAACAATGTTGACAATAGAATAGAGCATTACACTGATATATTTATGGGGTTGAACGGTTAACCAAAGAAATAAGAGTGTTTTGTTTAAAATGATATCGCTTTCCCTTTAGAAAGTCTGTTTTAAATTGGAGCTCAACTCAATTGATAGAAACGATCGACATGGGAATTATAACTTTGGTATTATATATGTGTGTGTGTGTGTGTGTGTGTGTGTGTGTGTGTGTGTGTGTGTGTGTGTGAAATAAGAATTTAGCAACAATCTCTTATACTGAAACAATTTATAGAAATTATGTTAATTTAACAAATATCATACTTGTCGTATGATAATTGGTCCAGCCTCAAAATGTGTGCGCCCGAACATTTTCGATCCGGTTCTCTAGAATATTCAGTCCCTACGAATGAGAATCGGTCCGGCCAGATAATATATCCGGCCAGTTCGAAAATGTTAACATTCTCTCATATATTAAAACGTGTAATAACAAAACAAAACAAAAGACAAAACAAAAGAATTGGTTTTCGGATTTTAATCAGTCTCTCAACAGGTGCTACGGAAGCTATATAACTCTGTATCCTCCCTCAAAAGCTAATCACACCATACTCCGAAAGACTTCTTTTATAAATTGTCACATTGCAAAGTCCAAAGTCTGTTTCGGGATAACCTTAGCACATCTTTTTACTTTACTCAAAATCAAAATTTCAAGTTTATGTATATTTGTTTCCTTAGTTTTATTTATTGCTATGTTAGGTACGATTGTAAAAGCTCAATTATGTTTATGGCTGAACTATTCCTCTCCATTTAATAACTACTAAAATATAGGTAACACACTTAAAATCAGTGGGATTAGATAAGACCTACATAAGTTGCAATTCTTTTTATTAAATTCAGTGAGTGTAAATACAAAATTTACAACATGACAACCATTGTCATGCTGTAAACATGGTATTTACACCCACCCAGTAAATTAAAAATTTACAACATGACACATCAATCAGGTTTTTACCCATAGGTCAAGATTTTAGCCATCAGTCAGGTTTTTTGTCATCAGTCAAGATTGTAATCATCAGTCCGGATTTCAGTCATCAGTCGGAATTTTGATCAGTCAGGATTTTACTCATCAGTCGGGATTTTGGGCAACAGTCAGGATTTTACTCGTCAGTCGGGATTTTGGTCATCAGTCAGGATTTTAATCATCAGTCGGGATTCTGGTCGCCAGTCAGGATTTTAGTCATTAGTCAGGGTTTTAGTCATCAGTCTGGATGGAATCATCAATCAGGATATTTTAATTTAGCAGATAATTGGATGCAAGGTGTGTATTGGGGATGTATGAGTTTCAGGTTTGTTTTGTATGGTATTGAAGAGATCTATAGTTACAGATATTTTTTTGGCTAAGAAATATTCAAAAGCAATATATAAAAGATATCAGATGCCAAAGTATAAATCACTAGGATGTCCAGGATAGAGGTACAAAAGTCTGGTAAAAACGGACAAACACGGACATCTTGAAATCAAGAGGTGGGGTCTGAAAGATTAATTTTTTTATTGATTTGATAGAATATAGAGTGAATATTCACGTTTTAACGATGAAAGAACTCATCTGGACCAGTGACAGACGTAGGAGTGTCCTTAACCTACAGCGACGATAAAACAACTCAAACTGTGATCATCAGAACAAATAGCAGTCGTGGGAGCGTCCTTTACCTTCAGCGACTATAAAAGAACCCAAACTGCCGTCATTTGGACCAATAACAGACGTGAAACACAGACGGTGAAAGAACTCACACTGTCGTCATTTGGACCAATGACAGACATGAAACACAAACGGTGAAAGAACTCAAACTGTCGTCATTTGGACCAATGACAGACGTGAAACACAAACGGTGAAAGAACTCAAACTGTCGTCATTTAGACCGATGGCGGACGTGAAAAAGAGACGGCGAAAGAACTCTGAATACTGTCGTAATCAGAACCGATGGCAGGCGTGGGAGTGTCCTTAACCTACAAATATGATGAAATAACTCAAACCGTCGTCATCTGGACCAATGAATGACGTTGGAATATCCTTAGTCTGCAAAGGATGATAAAAGTAAATCATTAACAAGTATTATCTATCAAAGGTAGAGCCTTTCGGTTGAGTGAATTTTAAAAATAAATGAAATGTTTTATACAAACATATCATTTACGTGCTCATCTGTAATACTATTTGTCGAACAAGTATCGAAGAAATGTACGTCGCATCCTTGCTTCACCTTTGCGGTTACCTGCGCAGAATCTAAAAGCACAGCGGCATAAAATACGTTTATGAACAAATGTCATTTTCCATTGCTTTTTATGTAAAACCATCTTTTCAAGATAGTTTTCAGTTCATTTTAGGTGTGTCTCCTATTTTTTCAACAAATATTTTAGAAAAAGAAAGATAACAAAATACACACAGATTGACCCCGTAACATTTCTCTTGGAAGCTGACTGTTAATTATGAATTTATAATAAACTTCATATAACCTGGTGGTGTGGAACCTTGTGCCCCCTTTTACCTGGACGAGTTTAAATTTTAGGTAATAAAGCGTAACATTAAAAATGCACTGACTAGAGTAAACGTTTCTACTAACAAAACGTTTTTCTCGTGCAGCTTTCATATTAACCAAAAAGTGAATAGAATCATCCGTATGATAATCAAAATGTTACTCCACCCCGCCATCTTTTAAACTATGTGAATCGAACAAAAGATCTACACTTCTGTGCCAAAAGTCCTTGACATGTATGTCATCTAATGTCATTTTACTGTAGCTTTTGATGTTAAATAAATTTTGGTCTGACTCATGAATATTCAAGGAAAATTTATAAACTTTTGCATATTTGTGTGGACGATTTTTCTAGGCCTAAATCGGTTTGGATCCATGTTGATTTCTATTGAAACGTCGAGGTCATGCTTCGTGGTAAGCATGAGTTGCATGGCCTCGAATTTTCAATAGAAAATAGATCCGTGTGACTTCCTTCTTCTGAAAAATACAAGTATTTATATGTGAACAGCGAAACTTGTAGTACAATTTTCCTCTTTGTCCATAGTTAGTGAAGTCAACGAAATATTTATTGAAAAGAAAAATACTGTTGCTTCTCAGAAAAAAAAAATCAAAGACGTTTAAACCAATAAAGACTTCCTCTGACTACACATATACATCAAGATATCTATGAAATTGTGCATGAATTGGTGAAAGTATTAATTCATGGTAGCTAGTTTGGGGGAGTGCATTTAACACAGAGTGCAATAGATCTGTTGGAAAGTGGAATTGCTAGATATACCTGTGGCACGTCAGTGACACCTTTATTCTTGCACGATGAGTTCGTGGTAACCTACTTCAAGAAAATACTTGAATGTACATTGTACGTTAGGTAGGCCTATAACAGAAAAAATCATAGGCCGAAATCCTGCTTAATTTTACCCCCAAAAGTAACTTAACATTGTGGCAGAATTTCGGCCGTAGAATAATTGGTGATTTTTAGAAGAAAACTGATAAAAGTTATAGAGAAATAAAAATTTGAAATTTAAAAAATCCCAGGGGAACAAAGGAAGTGTTAATTAACTTATGGCAATGCACTGTGATAATCAGAGTTACCCCCCTTTAATCATATTTACCGTTGTTTATATCTCACCAGGTTTCGCATGGTTTATTATTCACAAGCAGCATGGCTGCTATAGAAGGCATAATACTGGAATAAAAGATCTAAGTGGTCCCTGGAATTCAGTTATACCTCAATGATATGTGAGCTATTATAATTGTTTCACGGGTTTGTATTTTAATAATTTCAACATTTTCTTTGTCTCTGGTGAAATATGTCTGTTCTTGTTATTTTTCAAAAATTCAATCGAACGTTACGACTGACGTCGGTAAACTGACATTTTCCAACAGTTCGGGTTTCTTTGTTGATAGGCCTATACTCAACAGCTGATGTAGTACTTAACAGTAAGTCACCTTCATGGCAAAATACATGAAAATTTTTGTCTTATGTGAACTAGGCCTATATATGTCGCCGTGTCAATGGTGTATCTTGTGTAAACTTGCAAATTGCAATGGTACTACGGTAGGCCAAGACTTAAGAAATTACTCAGAAACACGGCAGAAAATTTATCATATTTTTATCGATCGGTTAATACTAAAAGCAGAGGTCTTCGGTCGATTTTTTTTGTCCCGACTTGGGTCCAACCCATTGTCTATCTCGCACATTTTGTGAGAATATGATTACGGGAGAAATATGTAACTGAAATAGCCTACGATACGGATACTGTATTTGGGCCAAGATGAGTTTTCGTCATCTCGAGATCGAATCTAGTAATTACTAAATATATAGAACAAAGAATCTGTCTACGACCTTAAGTACATGTACTACTAAAGATTAAGATATGTTATTGCATATGATGGCTTTTAGTATTAGTAATATATTAGCCCAAACTTTGACTAAGTTTGAGATAATTTGAATATATTTTCCTTTCTAAAAGAGAGAGTAAAATTATGAT
The DNA here is from genome assembly GCA_030159075.1 of Atrina japonica. Taxonomy (NCBI): domain Eukaryota; kingdom Metazoa; phylum Mollusca; class Bivalvia; order Pterioida; family Pinnidae; genus Atrina; species Atrina japonica. The sequence continues at coordinate 256,390 of BROG01000498.1, read as the reverse complement.
AAATAGACGTACATGTACGTGTATGTCGTGAAGTGATACAGGACTAGATATACTTTCATGTGGAGCTGTGAAAACTGTAGGCCTAAATTAAAAAGTCAAATTTGAAATTTTGTTGATGTGGACTTGTTTACATAATGTATGTCTTTCTTATATAAATAAACATGTAAGTGTACAAATGAATAGGTATATATAGCTCGTACAGGAACAAGATAGGCCAATTTAATTTTATAGAGATATATAGGAAAGTGGTAAAATTTATACACAGTGATTAAAACTTGGTGATGTATGGCTTTCGTGTAGAGAACCCCAATCCATAAAGTGGTAAGGGTCCCCATGGGCCAAAATTCTGCCTTAATTTTATAATTGGTTTAGTTTGGTTTACCCGAAAAAGTAACTTAGAAATTAGGGCATAATGTTGGCCAGGGCTGTCCAAACCACAGTGAATCCCTCTGAATGATTGAATAGTATTTTGCTTCAGCTTAGTCAGCATACTCAGTAGTACAATTTAACCCTGTGATTTAGGTCAGACCTTTCTTTGAACTACATGCAATATTCTTTATCCAGATTCCAGGACTTATACTTGCCAGTTTCCAAGATTTCCTTGTAATAACCCAAAATAACCAGAGAAATCCACAAATTACCCAAAATACAAAAGGAAATCAATACCTTGAAAGTCTCTAAATTACCCTAAATACCAGGAAAATCCGCATACTACCCAAGCTACCCAGGAAAACCCCTTCACAACCAAAATACCTAGGAAAATACATATAAATTGTAATATAAGCCTCACTGAACATGATTTGTTAAATTATTGCATAAATTGTGAAGCATTTATAATTCATTTGAGACTATAGGGAAACGCATCTGTTTTAAAAAAAATAAATTATGAAATTTGGAAGCTTTACAAGTCCCATGCATGGAGGGGATGCACATCAGAATTTTGTCGCCGAGCAAAGCAAGGCACAATGATTTCAGGAAACTTGTTATTAATTTTCTGGCTTTTTACAGAAAAATCAAAGGTTTTACCCCTATTTGTTGCTGCTCTTTTCCCTGAGTTCTTTCCTGGTCGCTACACATAATACTAAATGTTGGATTAATTGTGAAGCAATATTTTGTAACAGTGTGTGTGTTTGTGTGTTTGTGTGTGTTTTACACACTTGAAATCATTTTAAAATGACTTGCATATATCTATATCTGTAAAGTATAATTTATAATTTATATAATTTATGCTTATAAAATGTAGGTCTACATTATATTCTTAATGACGTGGTCCAATAAAGGTTTGTCCGACTGTCATGTGATTTATCGCTTACATCATTGAAAATTGCTTACATCATTGATAAACCAGATTAAGGTCTATTGAATGACATAAAAAAGTACATGGACAGCCATAATTTACACTTGGTGATAGGTCTGTTATCCAAACCAAACATATGTTTTACACTTGGTGATAGGTCTGTTATCCAAACCAAACGTATGTTTTACACTTGGTGATAGGTCAGTTGTCCGAACCAAACATGTGTTTTACACTTGAAGATAGGTCTGTTATCCAAACCAAACATGTGTTTTGCAGTTGATGATAGGTCAGTTATCAAAACCAAACATGTGTTTTACACTTGAAGATAGGTCTGTTATCCAAACCAAACATGTGTTTTACACTTGGTGATAGGTCGTTATACAAACCAAACATGTTTTTTACACTTGGTGATAGGTCAGTTACCCAAACCAAACATGTGACACTTGGTGATAGGTCTGTTATACAAACCAAACATGTGCTTTACACTTGGTGATAGGTCAGTTATCCAAAACAAACATGTGCTTTACACTTGGTGATAGGTCAGTTATCCAAACCAAACATTTGCTTTACACTTGGTGATAGGTCTATTATCCAAACCAAACATGTGTTTTACACTTGGTGATAGGTCTGTTATCCAAACCAAACATGTGCTTTACACTTGGTGATAGGTCTGTTATCCAAACCAAACATTGTTTTACACTTGGTGGTAGGTCTGTTATCCAAACCAAACATATGTTTTACACTTGGTGATAGGTCTGTTATACAAACCAAACATATGTTTTACACTTGGTGATAGGTCAGTTATCCAAACCAAACATGTGTTTTACACTTGCCTGACTTGGTGATAGGTCTGTTATACAAGTCAAACATGTGTTTTACACTTGGTGATAGGTCAGTTATCCAAACCAAACATGTGCTTTACACTTGGTGATAGGTCGTTATACAAACCAAACATGTGTTTTACACTTGGTGATATGTCAGTTATATAAACCAAACATGTGTTTTACACTTCACTTGGTGATAGGTCTGTTATACAAACCAAACATGTGTTTTACACTTGGTGATATGTCAGTTATATAAACCAAACATGTGTTTTACACTTCACTTGGTGATAGGTCTGTTATACAAACCAAACATGTGCTTTACACTTGGTGATAGGTCGTTATACAAACCAAACATGTGTTTTACACTTGGTGATAGGTCATTTATCCAAACCAAACATGTGTTTTACACTTGGTGATAGGTATGTTATCCAAACCAAACATGTGCTTTACACTTGGTGATAGGTCTGTTATCCAAACCAAACATTGTTTTACACTTGGTGGTAGGTCTGTTATCCAAACCAAACATATGTTTTACACTTGGTGATAGGTCTGTTATACAAACCAAACATGTTTTACACTTGGTGATAGGTCAGTTATCCAAACCAAACATGTGTTTTACACTTGCCTGACTTGGTGATAGGTCTGTTATACAAGTCAAACATGTGTTTTACACTTGGTGATAGGTCAGTTATCCAAACCAAACATGTGCTTTACACTTGGTGATAGGTCGTTATACAAACCAAACATGTGTTTTACACTTGGTGATATGTCAGTTATATAAACCAAACATGTGTTTTACACTTCACTTGGTGATAGGTCTGTTATACAAACCAAACATGTGTTTTACACTTGGTGATATGTCAGTTATATAAACCAAACATGTGTTTTACACTTCACTTGGTGATAGGTCTGTTATACAAACCAAACATGTGCTTTACACTTGGTGATAGGTCGTTATATACAAACCAAACATGTGTTTTACACTTGGTGATAGGTCATTTATCCCAAACCAAACATGTGTTTTACACTTGGTGATAGTATCTGTTATCCGAACCAAACATGTGCTTTACACTTTGTGATAAGTCTGTTAGCCAAACCAAACATGTGCTTTAACATGTGCTATACACATGGTGATAGATCTATTATCCAATCCAAACATATGTGTTTTACACTTGGTGATAGGTCAGTTATCCAAACCAAACATGTGCTGTTTTACACTTGACACTTGGTGATAGGTCTGTTATCCAAACCAAACATGTGTTTTACACTTGGTGATAGGTCTGTTATCCAAACCAAACATGTGTTTTACACTTGGTGATAGGTCTGTTATCCAAACCAAACATGTGACACTTGGTGATAGGTCTGTTATCCAAACCAAACATGTTTTACACTTGGTGATAGGTCTGTTATACAAACCAAACATGTGTTTTTACACTTGGTGATAGGTCTGTTATCCAAACCAAACATGTGTTTTGATAGGTCTGTTATCCACCTTGGTGATAGGTCTGTTATCCAAACCAAACATGTGCTTTACACTTGGTGATAGGTCTTATCCAAACCAAACATGTGTTTTACACTTGGTGATAGGTCTGTTATCCAAACCAAACATGTGTTTTACACTTGGTGATAGGTCTGTTATCCAAACCAAACATGTGACACTTGGTGATAGGTCTGTTATCCAAACCAAACATGTTTTACACTTGGTGATAGGTCTGTTATACAAACCAAACATATGTTTTACACTTGGTGATAGGTCTGTTATCCAAACCAAACATGTGTTTTACACTTGGTGATAGGTCAGTTATACAAACCAAACATGTGTTTTACACTTGGTGATAGGTCAGTTACCCAAATCCAAAACATGTCTTACACTTGGTGATAGGTCAGTTATCCAAACCAAACATGTGTTTTACACTTGGTGATAGGTCTGTTATACAAACCAAACATGTGTTTTTACACTTGGTGATAGGTCAGTTATCCAAACCAAACATGTGCTTTACACTTGGTGATAGGTCAGTTATCTAAAACCAAAACATGTGCTTTACACTCGGTGATAGGTCAGTTATACAAACCAAACATGTGCTTTACACTTGGTGATAGGTCTGTTATCCAAACCAAACATGTGTTTTACACTTGGTGATAGGTCAGTTACCCAAACCAAACATGTGACACTTGGTGATAGGTCTGTTATACAAACCAAACATGTGCTTTACACTTGGTGATAGGTCAGTTATCCAAAACCAAACATGTGCTTTACACTTGGTGATAGGTCAGTTATCCAAACCAAACATTTGCTTTACACTTGGTGATAGGTCTGTTATCCAAAACCAAACATGTGTTTTTACACTTGGTGATAGGTCTGTTATCCAAACCAAACATGTGCTTTACACTTGGTGATAGGTCTGTTATCCAAACCAAACATGTTTTACACTTGGTGATAGGTCTGTTATCCAAACCAAACATATGTTTTACACTTGGTGATAGGTCTGTTATACAAACCAAACATATGTTTTACACTTGGTGATAGGTCAGTTATCCAAACCAAACATGTGTTTTACACTATGCCTGCCAAACTTGGTGATAGGTCTGTTATACAAAGTCAAACATGTGTTTTACACTTGGTGATAGGTCAGTTATCCAAACCAAACATGTGGTTTACACTTGGTGATAGGTCAGTTATCCAAACCAAACATGTGTTTTTACACTTGGTGATATGTCAGTTATATAAACCAAACATGTGTTTTACACTTCACTTGTGATAGGTCTGTTATACAAACCAAACATGTGTTTTACACTTGGTGATATGTCAGTTATATAAACCAAAACATGGTGATAGGTCTTTATACACTTCACATGTGCTTTACACACTTGGTGATAGGTCTGTTATACAAACCAAACATGTGCTTTACACTTGGTGATAGGTCGTTATCCAAACCAAACATGTGTTTTTACACTTGGTGATAGGTCATTTATCCAAACCAAACATGTGTTTTACACTTGGTGATAGGTATGTTATCCAAACCAAACATGTGCTTTACACTTGGTGATAGGTCTGTTATCCAAACCAAACATTGTTTTACACTTGGTGGTAGGTCTGTTATCCAAACCAAACATATGTTTTACACTTGGTGATAGGTCTGTTATACAAACCAAACATATGTTTTACACTTGGTGATAGGTCAGTTATCCAAACCAAACATGTGTTTTACACTTGCCTGACTTGGTGATAGGTCTGTTATACAAGTCAAACATGTGTTTTACACTTGGTGATAGGTCAGTTATCCAAACCAAACATGTGCTTTACACTTGGTGATAGGTCGTTATACAAACCAAACATGTGTTTTACACTTGGTGATATGTCAGTTATATAAACCAAACATGTGTTTTACACTTCACTTGGTGATAGGTCTGTTATACAAACCAAACATGTGTTTTACACTTGGTGATATGTCAGTTATATAAACCAAACATGTGTTTTACACTTCACTTGGTGATAGGTCTGTTATACAAACCAAACATGTGCTTTACACTTGGTGATAGGTCGTTATACAAACCAAACATGTGTTTTACACTTGGTGATAGGTCATTTATCCAAACCAAACATGTGTTTTACACTTGGTGATAGGTATGTTATCCAAACCAAACATGTGCTTTACACTTTGTGATAGGTCTGTTAGCGAAACCAAACATGTGCTATACACATGGTGATAGATCTATTATCCAATCCAAACATATGTTTTACACTTGGTGATAGGTCTGTTATCCAAACCAAACATGTGCTTTACACTTGGTGATAGGTCTGTTATCCAAACCAAACATGTGTTTTACACTTGACTTGATAGGTCAGTTATACAATCCAAACCAACACTTGGTGTGTCAGTTATCCAAACCAAACACTTGGTGATAGGTCTGTACAAATCCAAACCACTTGGTGAACATGTGACAAACTTGGTGACTTACTTGGTGGTCTGTTATCCAAACCAAAACATGTTTTGACACTTGGTGATATGTCTGTTATCCAAACCAAACATGTGTTTTACACTTGGTGATAGGTCTGTTATACAAACCAAACATATGTGCTTTACACTTGGTGATAGGTCTGTTATCCAAACCAAACATGTGTTTTACACTTGGTGATAGGTCATTTGTTATCCAAACCAAACATGTGTTTTACACTTGGTGATAGGTCTGTTATCCCAAACCAAACATGTGTTTTACACTTGGTGATAGGTCTGTTTACATGTGTTTTTACACTTGGTGATAGGTCAGTTTATCCAAACCAAACATGTGACACTTGGTGATAGGTCTGTTATCCAAACCAAACATGTGACACTTGGTGATAGGTCTGTTATCCAAACCAAACATGTTTTACACTTGGTGATAGGTCTGTTATACAAACCAAACATATGTTTTACACTTGGTGATAGGTCTGTTATCCAAACCAAACATGTGTTTTACACTTGGTGATAGGTCAGTTATCCAAACCAAACATGTGTTTTACACTTGGTGATAGGTCAGTTACCCAAACCAAACATGTGACACTTGGTGATAGGTCAGTTATCCAAACCAAACATGTGTTTTACACTTGGTGATAGGTCGTTATACAAACCAAACATGTGTTTTACACTTGGTGATAGGTCAGTTATCCAAACCAAACATGTGCTTGACACTTGGTGATAGGTCAGTTATCCAAACCAAACATGTGCTTTACACTTGGTGATAGGTCAGTTATACAAACCAAACATGTGTTTTACACTTGGTGATAGGTCTGTTATCCAAACCAAACATGTGTTTTACACTTGGTGATAGGTCAGTTATACAAACCAAACATGTGTTTTACACTTGGTGATAGGTCAGTTACCCAAACCCAACATGTGACACTTGGTGATAGGTCAGTTATCCAAACCAAACATGTGTTTTACACTTGGTGATAGGTCGTTATACAAACCAAACATGTGTTTTACACTTGGTGATAGGTCAGTTATCCAAACCAAACATGTGCTTTACACTTTGTGATAGGTCTGTTAGCGAAACCAAACATGTGCTATACACATGGTGATAGGTCTGTTATCCAAACCAAACATGTGTTTTACACTTGGTGATAGGTCAGTTATCCAAACCAAACATGTGTTTTACACTTGGTGATAGGTCTGTTATCCAAATCAAACATGTGACACTTGGTGATAGGTCTGTTATCCAAACCAAACATGTGTTTTACACTTGGTGATTGGTCTGTTATCCAAACCAAACATGTGCTTTACACTTGGTGATAGGTCTGTTATCCAAACCAAACATGTGTTTTACACTTGGTGATAGGTCAGTTATCCAAACCCAAACATGTGTTTTTACACTTGGTGACTAGGTAGGTCTGTTATCCAAATCAAACATGTGACACTTGGTGATAGGTCTGTTATCCAAACCAAACATGTGTTTTAACACTTGGTGATAGGTCTGTTATACAAACCAAACATATGTTTTACACTTGGTGATAGGTCTGTTATCAAAACCAAACATGTGTTTTACACTTGGTGATAGGTCTGTTATCCAAACCAAACATGTGCTTTACACTTGGTGATAGGTCTTATCCAAACCAAACATGTGTTTTACACTTGTTGATAGGTCTGTTATCCAAACCAAACATGTGTTTTACACTTGGTGATAGGTCTGTTATCCAAACCAAACATGTGACACTTGGTGATAGGTCTGTTATCCAAACCAAACATGTTTTACACTTGGTGATAGGTCTGTTATACAAACCAAACATATGTTTTACACTTGGTGATAGATCTATTATCCAATCCAAACATATGTTTTACACTTGGTGATAGGTCTGTTATCCAAACCAAACATGTGTTTTACACTTTGTGATAGGTCTGTTATCCAAACCAAACATGTGTTTTACACTTGGTGATAGGTCTGTTATCCAAACCAAACATGTTTTACACTTGGTGATAGGTCTGTTATACAAACCAAACATGTGTTTTACACTTGGTGATAGGTCTGTTATACAAACCAAACATGTGCTTTACACTTGGTGATAGGTCAGTTATCCAAAACAAACATGTGCTTTACACTTGGTGATAGGTCAGTTATCCAAACCAAACATTTGCTTTACACTTGGTGATAGGTCTATTATCCAAACCAAACATGTGCTTTTACACTTGGTGATAGGTCTGTTATCCAAACCAAACATGTGTTTTACACTTGGTGATAGGTCGTTATCCAAACCAAACATTGTTTTTACACTTGGTGGTAGGTCAGTTATCCAAACCAAACATGTGTTTTACACTTGGTGGTAGGTCTGTTATCCAAACCAAACATATGTTTTACACTTGGTGATAGGTCAGTTATCCAAACCAAACATGTTTTTTTTACACTTGCCTGACTTGGTGATAGGTCTGTTATACAAGTCAAACATGTGTTTTACACTTGGTGATAGGTCAGTTATCCAAACCAAACATGTGGTTTACACTTGGTGATAGGTAGTTATACAAACCAAACATGTGTTTTACACTTGGTGATATGTCAGTTATATAAACCAATGTGACACTTGGTGTGTGTTTACACTTCACACTTGGTGATAGGTCTGTTATACAAACCAAACATGTGTTTTACACTTGGTGATATGTCAGTTATATAAACCAAAACTTTACACTTGGTGTGTTTTACACTTTACACTTGGTGATAGGTCTGTTATACAAACCAAACATGTGCTTTACACTTGGTGATAGGTCTGTTAGCAAACCAAACATGTGTTTTACACTTGGTGATAGATCTATTATCCAAACCAAACAAACACTTGGTGATGTCTTTTACACATTGTTTTACACTTTGTGATAGGTATGTTATCCAAACCAAACATGTGCTTTACACTTGGTGATAGGTCTGTTATCCAAACCAAACATTGTTTTACACTTGGTGGTAGGTCTGTTATCCAAACCAAACATATGTTTTACACTTGGTGATAGGTCTGTTATACAAACCAAACATGTGTTTTTTACACTTCACTTGGTGATAGGTCAGTTTATCCAAACATGTGCAAACATGTCGTTTTACACTTGCAAACTGACTTGGTGATAGGTCTGTATATCCAAACCAAACATGTGTTTTACACTTGGTGATAGGTCAGTTATCCAAACCAAACATGTGCTTTTACACTTGGTGATAGGTCTGTTATACAAACCAAACATGTGTTTTACACACTTGGTGATATTTTCAGGTCTGTTATATAAACCAAACATAGTGTTTCCAAACCACTTGCCTGACTTGGTGATAGGTCTGTTATACAAGTCAAACATGTGTTTTACACTTGGTGATATAGGTCAGTTATCCAAACCAAACATGTGCTTTACACTTGGTGATAGGTCGTTATACAAACCAAACATGTGTTTTACACTTGGTGATATGTCAGTTATATAAACCAAACATGTGTTTTACACTTCACTTGGTGATAGGTCTGTTATACAAACCAAACATGTGTTTTACACTTGGTGATATGTCAGTTATATAAACCAAACATGTGTTTTACACTTCACTTGGTGATAGGTCTGTTATACAAACCAAACATGTGCTTTACACTTGGTGATAGGTCGTTATACAAACCAAACATGTGTTTTTACACTTGGTGATAGGTCATCCAAACCAAACATGTGTTTTACACTTGGTGAAACCAAACCAAACATGTTTTTACACTTGGTGATAGGTCTGTTATCCAAACCAAACATGTGCTTATCCAAACCAAACATGTGTTTTTTGGTGATAGGTCTGTTAGCGAAACCAAAAACATGTGCTGTTATCCAAACACATGGACACTTGGTGATAGATCTATTATCCAATCCAAACACATGTTTTACACTTGGTGATAGGTCTGTTATCCAAACCAAACATGTGTTTTACACTTGGTGATAGGTCTGTTATCCAAACCAAACATGTGTTTTACACTTGGTGATAGGTCAGTTATCCAAACCAAACATGTGTTTTACACTTGGTGATAGGTCTGTTATCCAAACCAAACATGTGACACTTGGTGATAGGTCTGTTATCCAAACCAAACATGTGACACTTGGTGATAGGTCTGTTATCCAAACCAAACATGTTTTACACTTGGTGATAGGTCTGTTATACAAACCAAACATATGTTTTTACACTTGGTGATAGGTCTGTTATCCAAACCAAACATATGTTTTACACTTGGTGATAGGTCTGTTATCCAAACCAAACATGTGTTTTACACTTGGTGATAGGTCAGTTATCCAAACCAAACATGTGTTTTACACTTGGTGATAGGTCAGTTACCCAAACCAAACATGTGACACTTGGTGTTTCCAAACAAACTTGGTACACTTGGTGATAGGTCTGTTATCCAAACCAAACATGTGACACTTGGTGATAGGTCTGTTATCCAAACCAAACATGTTTTACACTTGGTGATAGGTCTGTTATACAAACCAAACATATGTTTTACACTTGGTGATAGGTCTGTTATCCAAACCAAACATGTGTTTTACACTTGGTGATAGGTCTGTTATCCAAACCAAACATGTGCACACAGGTCAGTTATCCAAACCAAACATGTGTTTTACACTTGGTGATAGGTCAGTTATCCAAACCAAACATGTGTTTTACACTTGGTGATAGGTCAGTTATCCAAACCAAACATGTGTTTTACACTTGGTGATAGGTCGTTATACAAACCAAACATGTGTTTTACACTTGGTGATAGGTCAGTTATCCAAACCAAACATGTGTTTTTTACACTTGGTGATAGGTCAGTTATACAAGTCAACCAAACATAGTGCTTATCCAAACCAAAACATGTGCTTTACACTTGGTGATAGGTCAGTTATACAAAACCAAACATGTGCAGTTTTAAACCAAACACTTGGTGATAGGTCTGTTATACAAACCAAACATGTGTTTTACACTTGGTGATAGGTCAGTTATACAAACCAAACATGTGTTTTACACTTGGTGATAGGTCAGTTACCCAAACCAAACATGTGACACTTGGTGATAGGTCAGTTATCCAAACCAAACATGTGTTTTACACTTGGTGATAGGTCGTTCAGTTATACAAACCAAACATGTGTTTTACACTTGGTGATAGGTCAGTTATCCAAACCAAACATGTGCTTTACACTTTGTGATAGGTCTGTTAGCGAAACCAAACATGTGCTATACACATGGTGATAGATCTATTATCCAATCCAAACATATGTCTTACACTTGGTGATAGGTCTGTTATCCAAACCAAACATGTGCTTTACACTTGCCTGACTTGGTGATAGGTCTGTTATACAAACCAAACATGTGTTTTACACTTGGTGATAGGTCAGTTATCCAAACCAAACATGTGTTTTTACACTTGGTGATAGGTCGTTATCCAAATCAAACATGTGACACTTGGTGATAGGTCTGTTATCCAAACCAAACATGTTTTACACTTGGTGATAGGTCTGTTATACAAACCAAACATATGTTTTACACTTGGTGATAGGTCTGTTATCCAAACCAAACATGTGTTTTACACTTGGTGATAGGTCTGTTATCCAAACCAAACATGTGCTTTACACTTGGTGATAGGTCTTATCCAAACCAAACATGTGTTTTACACTTGTTGATAGGTCTGTTATCCAAACCAAACATGTGTTTTACACTTGGTGATAGGTCTGTTATCCAAACCAAACATGTGCTTTACACTTGGTGATAGGTCTGTTATACAAACCAAACATGTGTTTTACACTTGGTGATAGGTCTGTTTATCCAAACCAAACATGTGTTTTACACTTGGTGATAGGTCTGTTATCCATACCAAACCACTTTGGTGAACATATGTTTTACACTTGGTGATAGATCTATTATCCAATCCAAACATATGTTTTACACTTGGTGATAGGTCGTTATACAAACCAAACATGTGTTTTACACTTGGTGATAGGTCAGTTATCCAAACCAAACATGTGCTTTACACTTTGTGATAGGTCTGTTAGCGAAACCAAACATATGCTATACACATGGTGATAGATCTATTATCCAATCCAAACATATGTCTTACACTTGGTGATAGGTCTGTTATCCAAACCAAACATGTGCTTTACACTTGGTGATAGGTCTGTTATCCAAACCAAACATGTGTTTTACACTTGGTGATAGGTCAGTTATCCAAACCAAACATGTGTTTTACACTTGGTGATAGGTCTGTTATCCAAATCAAACATGTGACACTTGGTGATAGGTCTGTTATCCAAACCAAACATGTTTTACACTTGGTGTGTTATATGGTCTGTTAGTTACAAACCAAACATGTGTTTTACACTTGGTGATAGGTCTGTTATCCAAACCAAACATGTGTTTTACACTTGGTGATAGGTCTGTTATCCAAACCAAACATGTGCTTTACACTTGGTGATAGGTCTTATCCAAACCAAACATGTGTTTTACACTTGTTGATAGGTCTGTTATCCAAACCAAACATGTGTTTTACACTTGCCTGATAGGTGATAGGTCTGTTATCCAAACCAAACATGTGTTTTACACTTGGTGATAGGTCTGTTATCCAAACCAAACATGTTTTACACTTGGTGATAGGTCGTTATACAAACCAAACATGTGTTTTACACTTGGTGATAGATCTATATATCCAATCCTTGGTGAAACATATGTTATACAAACCACTTGGTGATAGGTCTGTTATCCAAACCAAACATGTGTTTTACACTTTGTGATAGGTCTGTTATACAAACCAAACATGTGTTTTACACTTGGTGATAGGTCTGTTATCCAAACCAAACATGTGTTTTACACTTGGTGATAGGTCTTTTATACAAACCAAACATGTGTTTTACACTTGGTGATAGGTATGTTATACAAACCAAACATGTGCTTTACACTTTGTGATAGGTCTGTTATCCAAAACAAACATGTGCTTTACACTTGGTGATAGGTCATTTATCCAAACCAAACATTTGCTTTACACTTGGTGATAGGTCTATTATCCAAACCAAACATGTGTTTTACACTTGGTGATAGGTCTGTTATCCAAACCAAACATGTGCTTTACACTTGGTGATAGGTCTGTTATCCAAACCAAACATTGTTTTACACTTGGTGGTAGGTCTGTTATCCAAACCAAACATATGTTTTACACTTGGTGATAGGTCTGTTATACAAACCAAACATGTGTTTTTACACTTGGTGATAGGTCAGTTATCCAAACCAAACATGTGTTTTACACTTGGTGATAGGGTGCCTGACTTGGTTTTACACTTGGTCTCGTTATACAAACCAAACATGTGTTTTACACTTGGTGATAGATCAGTTATCCCAAACCAAACATGTGGTTTACACTTGGTGATAGGTCAGTTATACAAACCAAACATGTGTTTTTACACTTGGTGATATGTCAGTTATATACCAAACCAAACATGTGTTTTCCAAACACTTCACTTGGTGATAGGTCTGTTATACAAACCAAACATGTGTTTTACACTTGGTGATATGTCAGTTATCCAAACCAAACATGTTTTTTTACACACTTCACTTGGTGATAGGTCTGTTATACAAACCACAACATGTCAGTTTATGCTTTACACTTGGTGATAGGTCGTTATACAAACCAAACATGTGTTTTACACTTGGTGATAGGTCATTTATCCAAACCAAACATGTGACACTTGGTGATAGGTTTTATACAAACACATGTGTGATAGTGATAGGTGTTATCCAAACCAAACATGTGCTTTACACACTTGGTGATAGGTCTGTTATCCAAACCAAACATTGTTTTACACTTGGTGGTAGGTCATTTATCCAAACCAAACATATGTTTTTACACTTGGTGATAGGTCTGTTATACAAACCAAACATATGTTTTACACTTGGTGATAGGGTCAGCGAATCCAAACCAAACATGTGTTTTACACTTGCCTGTTTTACTTGGTGATAGGTCTGTTATACAAGTCAAACATGTGTTTTACACTTTGTGATAGGTCAGTTATCCAAACCAAACATGTGCTTTACACTTGGTGATAGGTCTGTTATACAAACCAAACATGTGTTTTACACTTGGTGATATGTCTGTTATATAAACCAAACATGTGATAGGTCTGTTTTACACATGTTTTCACTTGGTGATAGGTCTGTTATACAAACCAAACATGTGTTTTACACACTTGGTGATATGTCAGTTATATAAACCAAACATGTGTTTTATACTTCACTTGGTGATAGGTCTGTTATACAAACCAAACATGTGCTTTACACTTGGTGATAGGTCGTTATACAAACCAAACATGTGTTTTACACTTGGTGATAGGTCATTTATCCAAACCAAACATGTGTTTTACACTTGGTGATAGGTCTGTTATCCAAACCAAACATGTGTTTTACACTTTGTGATAGGTCTGTTAGCGAAACCAAACATGTGCTATTTACACATGGTGATAGATCTATTATACAAACCAAACATATGTCTTACACTTGGTGATAGGTCTGTTATCCAAACCAAACATGTGTTTTTTACACTTGGTGATAGGTCTGTTATCCAAACCAAACATGTGTTTTTACACTTGGTGATAGGTCAGTTATCCAAACCAAACATGTGTTTTTACACTTGGTGATAGGTCTGTTATCCAAACCAAAGATGTGTGACACTTGTGTGATAGGTCTGTTTATATAAACCAAACATGTGACACTTGGTGATAGGTCTGTTATCCAAACCAAACATGTGCTTTACACTTGGTGATAGGTCTGTTATACAAACCAAACATATGTTTTACACTGGTGATAGGTCTGTTATCCAAACCAAACATGTGCTTTACACTTGGTGATAGGTCTGTTATCCAAACCAAACATGTGCTTTACACTTGGTGATAGGTCATTTATCCAAACCAAACATGTGTTTTACACTTGGTGATAGGTATGTTATCCAAACCAAACATGTGCTTTACACTTTGTACACGGTTTGGTGTGATACACTTGGTGATAGTCTGTTATCCAAACCAAACATGTTTTACACTTGGTGATAGGTCTGTTATCCAAACCAAACATGTGTTTTACACTTGGTGATAGGTCTGTTATACAAACCAAACATGTGTGTTTTACACTTGGTGATAGGTCTGTTATCCAAACCAAACTTGGTGATAGGTGTGTTATACAAACCAAACATATGTTTTTAAACACTTGGTGATAGGTCTGTTATCCAAACCAAACATGTTTTACACTTGGTGATAGGTCAGTTATCCAAACCAAACATGTGTTTTACACTTGGTGATAGGTCAGTTACCCAAACCAAACATGTGACACTTGGTGATAGGTCAGTTATCCAAACCAAACATGTGTTTTACACTTGGTGATAGGTCGTTATACAAACCAAACATGTGTTTTACACTTGGTGATAGGTCAGTTATCCAAACCAAACATGTGCTTTACACTTGGTGATAGGTCAGTTATCCAAACCAAACATGTGCTTTACACTTGGTGATAGGTCAGTTATACAAACCAAACATGTGCTTTACACTTGGTGATAGGTCTGTTATCCAAACCAAACATGTGTTTTACACTTGGTGATAGGTCAGTTATCCAAACCAAACATGTGTTTTACACTTGGTGATAGGTCTGTTATCCAAACCAAACATGTGTTTTACACTTGGTGGTAGGTCTGTTATCCAAACCAAACATATGTTTTACACTTGGTGATAGGTCAGTTATCCAAACCAAACATGTGTTTTACACTTGCCTGACTTGGTGATAGGTCTGTTATACAAGTCAAACATGTGTTTTACACTTGGTGATAGGTCAGTTATCCAAACCAAACATGTGCTTTACACTTGGTGATAGGTCGTTATACAAACCAAAGATGTGTTTTACACTTGGTGATATGTCAGTTATATAAACCAAACATGTGACACTTGGTGATAGGTCTGTTATACAAACCAAACATGTGCTTTACACTTGGTGATAGGTCGTTATACAAACCAAACATGTGTTTTACACTTCACTTGGTGATAGGTCTGTTATACAAACCAAACATGTGCTTTACACTTGGTGATAGGTCGTTATACAAACCAAACATGTGTTTTACACTTGGTGATAGGTCATTTATCCAAACCAAACATGTGTTTTACACTTGGTGATAGGTATGTTATCCAAACCAAACATGTGCTTTACACTTTGTGATAGGTCTGTTAGCGAAACCAAACATGTGCTATACACTTGGTGATAGATCTATTATCCAATCCAAACATATGTTTTACACTTGGTGATAGGTCTGTTATCCAAACCAAACATGTGTTTTACACTTTGTGATAGGTCTGTTATCCAAACCAAACATGTGTTTTACACTTGGTGATAGGTCTGTTATCCAAACCAAACATGTTTTACACTTGGTGATAGGTCTGTTATACAAACCAAACATGTGTTTTACACTTGGTGATAGGTCTGTTATACAAACCAAACATGTTTTACACTTGGTGATAGGTCTGTTATACAAACCAAACATGTGTTTTACACTTGGTGATAGGTCTGTTATCCAAACCAAACATGTTTTACACTTGGTGATAGGTCTGTTATCCAAACCAAACATGTGTTTTACACTTGGTGATAGGTCTGTTATCCAAACCAAACATGTGTTTTACACTTGGTGATAGGTCTGTTATCCAAACCAAACATGTTTTACACTTGGTGATAGGACTGTTATACAAACCAAACATATGTTTTACACTTGGTGATAGGTCAGTTATCCAAACCAAACATGTGTTTTACACATGTCTGACTTGGTGATAGGTCTGTTATACAAATCAAACATGTGTTTTACACTTGGTGATAGGTCAGTTATCCAAACCAAACATGTTTTACACTTGGTGATAGGTCAGTTATCCAAACCAAACATGTGCTTTACACTTGGTGATAGGTCAGTTATACAAACCAAACATGTGTTTTACACTTGGTGATAGGTCTGTTATCCAAACCAAACATGTGTTTTACATTTGGTGATATGTCAGTTATACAAACCAAACATGTTTTACACTTGGTGATAGGTCTGTTATACAAACCAAACATATGTTTTACACTTGGTGATACGTCTGTTATACAAACCAAACAACTTTTGCTAGGTACAGAGAGAGTATGACCATCCTATAGTGGTATGTCGTCTTGAAAGGGTTGATTAAAGAACCTTAATTGACTGTACAGGGTTAAAGAACCTTGACTATACAGGGCTAAATTAAAGGACCTTGACTTCGAGTGTTAAATAACCATGACCATACAGGGTTAAAGGACCTTGACTTAGAGTGTTAAATAACAATGATCATACAGGGTTAAAGGACCTTGACTTAGAGTGTTAAATAACAATGACCATACAGGGTTAAAGGACCTTGACTTAGAGTGTTAAATAACAATGACCATACAGGGTTAAAGGACCTTGACTTAGAGTGTTAAATAACAATGACCATACAGGGTTAAAGGACCTTGACTTAGAGTGTTAAATAACAATGACCATACAGGGTTAAAGGACCTTGATTGTACAGGGAGAACTTTGGCTGTAGTGTGTTATACAGGTAATAATTTGGGCTTGTGATGTTTTTTTGTGAAAATACTACACATATCAATTATCATTCTTGGGAAAAAATAATCAAACATGGGCGTGTTGAGTAGAAACTGAAATCTCCACCCACATGGTCAGAATTTGAAAGTCCAAAGTCAAGTCCTCTGGGAACTCTGGGATTGGACAAGAAGATTCTTACCACATGGGTAAGAGTTCCTTATCCATTCAACACACACATGTAAGATTGTAATTATCTATATGTTGTAGGTTCACACAAACCTGATCATAACCAAGGGAGGTAATTCATGGCATGAAAATGAAAGAATGTCAAAAAGTAAGGAGAAACCATCAAAAGCTCGACCTAGATATTACAACATGACCTATCAGTGTAAGTTGTTGTCAGTTTACTTTTACACATCAATTTTCCTTTTTGTTAACCATGGTAACACAGGGTTCGAAAAATTGGTAAAAATGCACTCGCCCTTTGGGCGAGTGGTTACATGATTTCCACTCGCCCAAACTGATTTTGCACTCGCCAAACTATGAAATCATAGTCATAAGTGGATGTGTTTAGAGTGTATAAAATTTTTTTCAAAGTAAATAGATCTTACATGTATATGACTTAACAGATTAGATACTCTTTATTTGACAAATTCTTTTTTTCTAATCAAGTACATATTACAAAGGAAAAACCACAATTTTCTGTATGCTCTTATTTTAACTTTTTAGAATTCAAATTCTCGACTGAAATTTTGGTTGCCCGCCAAGAAAATCTGGTTGCCCTCAAAGAAAATATTATTTTATTTAATTTTGTGTTTTTTTTTAATTTATTGTTATTTCAACAGATAAATTTTTATACAAAATATACAATGTGCTATCTCTGATTGATGCATTTACATCTAAATTAACTGTAAATGCTTCATTATTATTACAATTATCAATTACTATTATTACTATTTTATGATGTTGCTGCTACCAGGTATGTCTTTAAATAAATGTAAATTACAAAAGTAAGTTTTCACTATTGTTAGATGAAAACAATAGCCATCCATTTCTATGTATTTCATTAAAACTTTTATTTACAGTAACTATTTTTACTTTTATCATTCACTTACATTTATTTCAGATTTTAAAACTTTTTTGAAACATTGTATAGTGTGATTATTTTACCAAATCCTGAAATTCAGGTCCGTCCAGTATTGGTTCTTTTATTTACACACATCCAACTTCCATTTCCCCCACAAACTGCAAGGATTAGCAGTCAATACAGGATGTGTTCTGTGACATTTTCAGCCATGAGGTAAAGACTAACGTGTTTAATTGTCAATAAAATAATTATTTAAGCTTTTGTTTGTTTTTTGTAATGTATTTCAACTTAAGATAGAAGGAAATGATCATTTTCGAAACTTAAAAGGGAATCCGGATTTTTAGTACAGCGTCAGTGGGCCTACCCAGTCAAACGGGCGAGTTCATTGTCAAAATTCACTTGCCCAAAACGATTTCTTACTCGCCAATGCGAGTGGATTTTTTAACTCTGTAACATCAGAAATGTCCGAAAAAATCATCTCAATCAAGTACAGTACATGTACAGCCTATGTACATGTAGGTGATATATTTACCGTAGTATTCACTTGGCACCATGTTGGACAAAGTTGTCTAATCAAAATTTGTATTAGGTAAAAATAATCATTGTTGGCAAACATTTTGACTCATAGTTTTTATGCCCCTGGCCCGATACATGTACATGTAGGTCCGCCACGGGCATCTAGTGTTTGATTTGTCCAATTGTCTGTCTGTCTGTGTTTCTGTCCGTAATTCCGTCCCATGTAAAGTGAATTATGTCATGTTTGGATTCTTATACAGTAACCAAACTTACAGTAGTTCATCTAAGGGTTGCTCACACTTTACTGACATCACATGCCACTGGGAGTGGGAAGGGGTAAAAATGTAGGACAATGAAATATTCAAAGTGTGCATATTATTTGCCAGCATAGAAATTTGTTGGGACCAGAGGCATTTGTGTTTCATATGTACATATAGAATCAGAAATGTTCAAGGGTTAAATTTTTGTTGTTTTAAGGTTAAATTACTTTGAAATGAAAATACCTGTATTGTTAGACAGATGATCAGCAGACATGTTTTTTTTGTGAATATTTCTATGCATGACACAATACTTTACAAATACAAATACATGATTGGATCTTAGTATTTGTACATGAACTAGTCAGTGACCAATTCTTGTCAAGTACCAATTCTTACCAACTCATTTTATTTGGCCCGATATATTTTGGTTTCTCAGAGAAATTATTTTTTTCTTTTCACTCGGGAATCAGAGTGTCTTGTGCAGGAAACACAAATGCACGTGTTTGCACATTCCATGCAAGTTAAATACATTTGTCGGGAATTGGTACTTGGCGAGAATTGATTACTGTACAGTTTATATACTGTACATGCAGATACATTGTTCTAATGGTAACACATGAATTCTTAACCTGAATAATCCAGTCGTTATATTTTAGTTACTTTGATTACAGCATTAATGCCTGAGTGCATACACAATCAAAACACATTAACCAGAAAAATGTTTTACTGTGCCAGATTGTGTCGTCATAGTTATTTACTGTTTATGTCAGTATATTGTGACATCATAGTTATTTACTGTTTATGTCAGAATATTGTGACGTCATAGTTATTTACTGTTTTTTGTCAGTATATTGTGTCGTCATAGTTATTTACTGTTTATGTCAGTATATTGTGACGTCATAGTTATTTACTGTTTTTGTCGGTATATTGTGACGTCATAGTTATTTACTGTTTTTTGTCAGTATATTGTGTCGTCATAGTTATTTACTGTTTATGTCAGTATATTGTGACATCATAGTTATTTACTGTTTTTGTCAGTATATTGTAACATCATAGTTATTTACTGTTTATGTCAGTATATTGTGATATCATAGTTATTTACTGTTTATGTCAGTATATTGTGTCGTCATAGTTATTTACTGTTTATGTCAGTATATTGTGACGTCATAGTTATTTACTGTTTTTGTCGGTATATTGTCTCGTCATAGTTATTTACTGTTTATGTCAGTATATTGTGACATCATAGTTATTTACTGTTTTTGTCAGTATATTGTGTCGTCATAGTTATTTACTGTTTATGTCAGTATATTGTGATGTCATAGTTATTTACTGTTGATGTCAGTATATTGTGACGTCATAGTTATTTACTGTTTTTGTCGGTATATTGTCTCGTCATAGTTATTTACTGTTTATGTCAGTATATTGTGACATCATAGTTATTTACTGTTTTTGTCAGAAGATTGTGTAGTTATAGTTATTTACTGTTTATGTCAGTATATTGTGACATCATAGTTATTTACTGTTTTTGTCAGTATATTGTGACATCATAGTTATTTACTGTTTATGTCAGTATATTGTGATGTCATAGTTATTTACTGTTTATGTCAGTATATTGTGTCGTCATAGTTATTTACTGTTTTTGTTAGTATATTGTGACGTCACAGTTATTTACTGTTTATGTCAGTATATTGTGATGTCATAGTTATTTACTGTTTATGTCAGAAGATTGTGTAGTTATAGTTATTTACTGTTTATGTCAGTATATTGTGACATCATAGTTATTTACTGTTTTTGTTAGTATATTGTGACGTCATAGTTATTTACTGTTTATGTCAGTATATTGTGATGTCATAGTTATTTACTGTTTATGTCAGTATATTGTGTCGTCATAGTTATTTACTGTTTTTGTCAGTATATTGTGACGTCACAGTTATTTACTGTTTATGTCAGTATATTGTGATGTCATAGTTATTTACTGTTTATGTCAGAATATTGTGACATTACATACAATGTAGGCTGCTTCACAGTTCTCAGTTTCTGAAATAACTGGTAAATGATAGTTGTGATGTATCATATCCCATCGGTAAAATTACAACTGTATATGCATGTAGTGTATACTTATCATTCATTTCCAGGATATGTTCACTGTTTAGGGTGTTTCCTAGGATGTTAATTTAGCGAGTCTTAGGTGACAAAATTTCCGAGTCCTTCATTAAATTTGTGAGTCCCCAAGTCAATGAAATTCAAGAAAATCCATGAAAACAAAGGCACACATTTTCAGTTTAGGTTGAAAAGAAATGACTGAGTTTTTGTGCATCCTTAGGGACTCACTAATATTTATGTTTTGTGTCCTGAACAGATTTTATACATCAGAGATGCAGAAACCATGCATAAGGGAAAACCCTGGTTTAATATATTATATTCTATACATGTGTGTAAGTACAATGTATACTATAAGTTATAAAAGTAATTATTTTACCATAAAAGTTTAAACTTAAACCTACATGTAACTAGGTCATTCCTTACATACTCCATTAAACTTAAACCTAACTAGGTCATCCCTTACATACTCCATTAAACTTAAACCTAACTAGGTCATTCTTTACATACTCCATTAAACTTAAACCTAACTAGGTCATTCTTTACATACTCCATTAAACTTAAACCTAACTAGGTCATTCCTTACATACTCCAATACTGTGGGAAAATAGTTTGTCACTGTTCTGGTTATTTTTTTTTTATTCAAACCTTTTTTTAGGTTGTGTTGACATTTGCTGAGAGTAAACTCAAGAATGAGTCATTTTGAAACAGTGTGGTTTATTTACATTGAGTTATGGCCCTTTGATTTTTATGAGCATCAACTTGATTTGTGTGTGTGTATTCTGACAGCTGACCATATGTGTTATGTTGTTTTAAAATCACAGCTGTGTGTTTGTGAGTACTTGTTGACTGCTATCTACAGTTGACCTCATTCCAGTAAGTCCTCATATAAATTAACTTGTTCCTTGTTATATCTGTGAGATAAAGTACAAAAAAAGATTCAGATTTTGCAAATCTTTTCATTTCATAGTTTCTGAAAAGTGTGACACTGAAGAATTAGTCCAATACATGTAAAACTCTTCTCACTCAGACACAAATAAACAGAACATTCCATTGTATGGTCTCATAGAATTCCTAAAATGTTGGAAAATATGATTTCAAAAACTCTGCAGTTGATCTTTTTGGCTGAAGAAGTACTGATACTGTATATATATATATATATATATATATATATATATATATATATATATATATATATATATATATATATATATATATATATATATATATATATATATAGAATATGTCACTTGAAATTGTTATAAAATGTCATATACATGTAGAACTTAAATGAAACTTGGTGACTTTAAAGATATATGTTTACTTATAAGATTGGAATATATTAGTGCTAATGCCTTCAGATAAACTGTACACATAGTTAATACAATTCAGATATTCTATACACGTAGCTAATGCCATCAGATAATCTGTGTACACTAATGCCCTCAGGTACATGTAATCTATGTACACCAATGCCATCAGGTAATCAGTATACACTAATGCCCTCAGGTAATCAGTGTACACTAATGCCCTCAGGTAATCTGTGTACACTAATGCCCTCAGGTAATCTGTGTACACTAATGCCCTCAGGTAATCAGTGTACACTGATGCCCTCAGGTAATCAGTGTACACTAATGCCATCAGGTAATCAGTGTACACTAATGCCCTCGGGTAATCTGTGTACACTAATGCCCTCGGGTAATTTCTGTATACCAAAGCCCAAAGGTAATCTGTGTACACTTGTGTCCTCAGGTAATCTGTATATGCTAATGCCCTCAGGTAATCTGTGTACACTAATGCACTCTTGTAATCTCTGTATGCTAATGTCCTCAGGTAATCAGTGTATGCTAAAGCCCACAGTTAATCTGTGTACACTAATGCCCTCAGGTAATTTCTGTACACTAATCCCCTAAGGTAATCTGTGTACACTAATGCCCTCAGGTAATCTGTTTATACTAATATCCTCAGGTAATCTGTGTATGCTTATGCCTTCAGGTAATCTGAGTACACTTGTGCCCTCGGGTAATCTGTTTATGCTAATGTCCTCAGGTAACCTGTGTATACTAATACCTGTAGGTGATCGGTGTACACTAAAGCTCTCAGGTAATCTGTGTACACTATAATGCCCTCAGGTGATCTGTGATATAATTATAATGTTTTATAATTTAGAGGATTTATCATGGTTGAAATGCATTTTAACTTGTTTAGGGTCAAATGACTTGTGTAACTGTACAAAGACAGAGGTATGTTTTTGTTGACATTTAGTTACAGTACTAAGAACATGTACATGTAGTTGTAGAATGTCCATTTAAACATGATCATCAAACGTCTGTTAGTATTTAAACGTACCAAATCACTCTTCGTGAATCTTGAGAAGACAAAAATTTGAAGTTTAAATTCTTATTGGTTGAACTATTTTAACGTAGGTATTCTTATGAATCAGATGGAATTAAGTCAGTTTTATTGCTGTTAGTGTCAAGCCAAAGTTTTGTTTTGCGTGCTCAAGGAATTTGAAAGTTTTTGTTATAAATGAGAACTAGGTTACGGAGAAGTACAAGTACATGTACACATCTATACTCAACAACAGTGTTGAACAGTATCAGAGGAAAGACTGTGATTGTTGGTGTTTCTGTGTATGCTAAAACACATCATGCTGTAAATGCCTGAAGATTTATAGTTTGTGTTCCTTCCTAGGATTCAAATCGGATGTTTAGATATGGGTATGTAGACAGTATTTGTATGTAGAGTAAAGAGGTTCTCGTCTTAACTGTTAACACATGGTCTTCTTTTGGACTCTAAAAATAGATTTGATAGTTATATACATGTAGACAATGATAAAAATTACCAGTTCACTTTAAGTTTTCTTTAGAGATTTGATTCTTTGAGAAAATATTAAGCAGTGTAAAGAACACGGAAGTTTTTCTGCATGTACATGTAGGCAGGTGTATTTATAGAGCTGAGTTCAGTTTTCATATCAGTGGAATTAAATCCACACAATAGTCATTGGTCGATGTGTTTCACCCCAATAACTTTCTTTTCCCTACCGGTATATAAAGTACATTGTATATAACAAGAAAAAAAAATTGAAAAAACTTGTCCAGTTTTTATAAACTTTTAATAATGGAATCACAGCTTAGGCTATCTATTATCCGTGTATATCTGTGATGTATGACTTATAATTGATTAAAATGGCAATAAAAGATTTTAAAAATGCCATTGTAATATGTACAAAATCAGAGATGATAAGTAATTAAGGGGTTTGCATCAATCAGAAGAAGAAGAAATCTAGAGAAAACCGTCACCAGGGGATAAGTACCCACTCCTTGTCATTTTATACATGTATTTTTCTCACTCTGATGTAAAACTAGTTTTTTCAAATATTTCTCTTGAATTTGTTCAATCATGTTACTGTTAGACTTTCATAACATTTCACCACTAAATTAAAAAATGTTGAAAGTTTGCATATCTATTTTGATCTAATCATGCCAATTATGTACATGTATACATAGATTTTGTCTTATTTGTTAAATGCTTCTTGATAGCATTGGATTTTCAACACTGGATAGAACTTTGGCAAATGGTATGAAATATGACATTTAGAAATCTATTTCAACTTCAAATAATTTTTATCCATACTGTGAGCTAACAAATTTTTAATAAATTTAAAATTGTCAAAAAGATGAATGGTACCCCAGACCTATAATTGCCACACTAGGGATTGACATTAATTTTAATATTTACTTTAAAACCATAAAATGACTTGTCCCGAATGTAATTGTTGGTTGCCCGAATTTTTTAAGCTAATCAAAAAGTTCCAAGGTTCATCTTTTTGCCTCCAGATTCCCCAAACACAAATGTTTCTTGATGTAGTAAAATATTCAAAATTTTACATTTAAATTACAAAGAATATATGTACTCTAGCATAATCTAATTAATAGGAACCCTTATAAAGAGTATAGATCAAGCACTGAATGAAGTTGGCAGAAGTTTTGTGTAATATTACAATATATTCATAATTAAGCTGGGATCATCTAGATTGCGCGAAACTAAGGGGCCCTTAAATAAAAGAATATCTGGTCATCGATTCAAGATTAATAATGGGGGTAACCAGATACTCTATCAACATTTCAACTCCCTTGACCATTCCATCTTGTGCATATAATTGAAAAAATATACCACTGGACCAACAATCCCACCTTGAGTACCCCTTCCGTAGACAACGTGAAGAATTTTGGATTAAACAGCTTGGCACTGCGTACCCCTATGGATGTAATGATAATATCCAAAGTGTAGGCAATCTATCAAGCCCACTGTGAAATGATGTTATGTGATGGAATTCTTTAATTTTTAATTATGCAAGACGTAAACGAAGTCACGGACATTGTTCATACAACCGACCCTACATACATGATGTCACTTTTTCATCTCTTTTACCTTACATTAACAAAAAATTGGGTCTTCATCACATTCACAGCAACCTTTATTCTGTTCCTTTTACAATTCTGAATAAACTTTTTCAGGAAGCAAGAATGAACCCCTACACGGATTCTTCAACCCCAGAATACATACTGAACTCCATTATAATGGACATTGCTTATCATAGACTGTTTAAGCCTGCACGTGTTACAAACGATGACTGTTCCGAACAGAAACGTCTTTTCCTTAAACTTAAATTTACAAATAAAGGCATAGACGCTTTTAACATTGGTAATGTTCTAAGTCATAAAAAAGTTCAGTCCTGTATTCCTCCATATTTTAAACTGAAGACCACACCTTACATTTCATATAGCTATACAACTAGCATCGCATCCAAGCTATTCAATTACAAACAGGTTTTGCAGTGCCTGGGCATCAACCATCTTCTACACAACACTGTCACATGTTCAATTCCTTTCTTTCCTTTCAAATACAATCCTATCAGGCATGTCATCACTGGCGTCGTTTCTATTGTTGAAAATGAAAGCCTCAAAAATCTTATTTTAAGGGGCCCTAAATACCGGGAAGCCCGTTCCTTTAATTGGCATCAGAATTTCAGTTTAGTTATGAATTCTGTTGAAGATTATGCCAGACCATGGGCCAAACATGAAGACGTAGAACCAGACACTTTGTCTGAATGGTTGAAAGCCATACGATGGTTGATAAAATCTCGTATTCGAAAACTTAAATGGACTATGAAAACATGTTATCCCTCTGTATTTAGTGATTCAGAAGTAGTAACTGAACTGGATAGATTACATGACCAATATGTACTGGTACCAGCAGACAAAGCCTCAAATAATATAGTTTTTATGTGTAAGGTATATTACAATAATTGTTTATTAGAAGAACTTGAGTTTAAACAAATTCTGTCTCTGTGGTTAAAATATTGCGCTCTAAGTCACAAGGCCTCTCATCTCTGGTTCGACTCCCGCTAGGGTCATTTTGAATTAAGTGGGAAAGTTTGCCAGTTTTCTTGCGGAAGGTCGGTGGTCTTTACCCGGGTAACCAGGGTTTCTGCTCCACCAATAAAAACTGGACACCATCATATGACTGAAAGGTTGTTGAGTATGGCGTAAAACAAAAAATCAAATCAAATTCTGGAAATCCTACATACACATGTAGCTCACTTTCAAAGGACGAGATCCTTCAAAATCATGTGTCTATTACGCCTAACAGCTTTTAGAAATTTTGAAGGCATGCAATTTTTCTCAAATTTACAGTATCAAAATATATGACTTCTCTACTCTTTACACAACTATTTCTCATAAAAAATTAAAAGAAAGACTTTTTAGAATCATAGACAACTGTTTTTTCACTAAAGTTGGTACACGAAAATTTAAATAACTAGTGATTGGCTATCACGATACTTATTTTGTCCAACACCACTCTGATTCTACACATAAATACACTGAAGTTGGTATAAACAACATGCTGGAATTTCTAATCGACAATATATTTGTAATGTTTGGAGACGTGGTCTTTCAACAAACTGTCGGCATTCCTATGAGGACCAATTGTGTCCCTTTATTGGCTGACCTGTTCCTTTATTCATACAAAGCAGATTTCATTCAGAAACTGCTGAATCAAAAGAAGAAAAAGTTAGCGGTGTCCTTTAATTTGACATTTAGATATATCGACGATGTTTTGTCAATAATGACAATTTTAATAAATCTGTCAATGCGATATATCCCAGCGAACTAGAAATTAAAGATACAACAGAATCAAGCACACATGCTTCATACTTAGACATTTTACTTAATATAGACACAGACGGGAAATTAGCAACTAAACTATATGACAAACGCGACGATTTCGGCTTTCCCATTGTAAATTTTCCACATTTAAGTAGTAATATCCCTCAGTCAACCGCATATGGAGTTTATATTTCACAAGTGCAAGGGCGTGTACAACATATGAAGATTTCATATACAGAGGTTAACTACTCACTGACAAATTATTGATACAGGGATATCGAAAACCGCATTTAATGTCAACGTTCCGCAAATTTTATGGTCGGTATAATAGTCTTGTTTGCGATTACTCTGTTTCACTTAGTGAAATGTTGAGTTACCTTTTCGTTGGCGGTTGCTGAGATGTCTGTGCCAATTGTGACGAGGATTTACCCCTCATGTATTTCATTGGACTTGACTGTGGACTCTCGGCGATGTGACCGGTCGACAGGGGATGCTTACTCCTGCGTGGCACCTGATCCTACCTCTTGGTTTCCAGAGGTCCGTGTTTGTCAATTTTTACCTGATTTGTATCTATGTCCTGGACATTCTGTTGATTTATACTTTGATATCTGGGATTTTTGTATCTGTAGGCTATACATTGAATATGGATTTGTTGAATCATTTAGGAAGTTGAAAATTGGCAAAATATACATCTCTTCATTTTCTTCTAATTTAACTAAAATATCACCTTCAATATTTTTGCTATAGTCATGGGCTGCACTGATTTTTGGAGCCAAGAAGTTGCCAATTATCAAAATATGTCACCAGTTTCAAAGTCTTTAAAAATATTGAGTTTAAATTTATGCTGTAACTGTTATTTGATAACTTGAGAAATAATTTAATAAATCACAAGAAGACACTATTGTCTTTAAAACTTATGTAATTGAATATTTTATTCATTATACTTTATAGTGTATTGGAGCGCGGACATTGGAGAAGACACCATGATCTTGCTGTGTCATTTCCCTGTTAAAAAATTTAAAGAATATCAGTTCTTGTTATTTCTAATCCCGAAGTTTTGGCTGTTACAATATTTGAGACTGTTGAATGGTCCCACAAGGAATAGCAGAATTATCTCTACAGTATTTTTTTAAATAATGTAAAAGTAAAAATACATACCGTATATCTAGGAAAAAAAAATCACTTGTCTGGTAACCATTATAGCCTTTTCACTTGCCCAAACTTGAATTTCACTTGCCCTGGGCAATCGGGGCACTGTTAATGTCAAAACCTGCACACTCAGTTTTATGTACATTTTTGTACATGTATCATTTGTAATCAAACAAGTCTTGGGAACTGATTTTTGGCTCTTAATATTGTACAGTCAGAATATATTACGTTTGTACATGTAATATAAGACATAAAAATAAGACCAAATCTTTAATGTAGATGTTCACTCCTGGAACAAAAGCTCAGAAATGTAAACTGCTGTTTCCTAGAGCAAATGCTCAGAAATATAGACTGCTGTTTCCTATAACAAAAGGTCAGAAATGTCAAATGCTGTCTCCTAGAACAAAATCTCAAAAATTTAAAATACTGTGTCCTAGAATAAAAGCTCAGAAATGTAAATTGTTGTTTCCTAAAACAAAAGCTCAAAATATAAAATTTTGTCTCCAAGAACAAAAGCTCAGAAATGTAATATGCTGTCTCCTAGAACAAAATTTCAGAAATGTAAAATGTTGTCTACTAGAACAAAGTCTCAGAAATGTAAAATACTTTCTCCTAGAACGAAATCTGAGAAATGTAAGATGCTTACTACTTCCTGTAGAACAAAAGCTCAAAATGTAAAATGCTGTCTCCTACACTGTAGAATAAGCTCTGAAATTCTAACCAAGGTGCTTCAGCAGTATATGTCTGTACACTGTATATGTAATAAAGAAAAGACAGCATTCCTATAAGCAGTAATCTTGTTTGTTCTTTGTGTAATGTTTTCAGTTGTTATCAGTGTATTTCAGTGCATACAGTTGACACTGTGTCTTCGTTGATCTGTCCCACGGTCATTGAATATAATCTGTTACAAAAGGCAATAAAACTGATGTGTGTGTGTATACATGTATATAATATATATATATATATACTTACCTGTATGAAGGCAGCACCTGAGTATAAAGGTTTTTGTAACATGATGATAGAGTAAACTGGTCACGGTTGACCTGTATTCATAATATGTTATCAAGGTACAGTCTCGTCAAGTGTTTGTATGATCAAGATTTCTCTCGTTGTTGTCGTATAAAATTGAATAAATAGGAAGTACTAAGAGGAAAGTGAGACATTCTTCCTAGATGATACACATGTTTTTAGTGTTTTATGTTGAACAATAGATGCATTGTCGTAAAGAGATTAAATACAGGGACAATTACTACTGGCTGAACCAGTGATTAACAGTATCTAAATATGCTCTGGCATTGATAGCATGATTTACATGTAATGTTGTGTCATTTTGCCTAAATATTATCCTGGATGATTAAAAGTGTGTACGTTTATCCCCTGAGGCGGAAGTTATTGTGAATGAATTTTTGTTTAGTGATGGTCTGGTTTTGTTACAAGTGAGATTTTCTAGGGGAATGTCATCCTTATGAAATCATAGGATTATATTTTCATGTAACTCTGGATTTACACATGTACAGAAAACTTGTTTAATTTTGTCTCTCGGACTCGACTCGTCACCTTTGCTCGGATTTGTATTTCAGAATGATTCACTGATAAATGCTTAACTAGATGTAACTCTGTAAAGTTATCTCTGTATATTGTACAGCCATACAAGAGGGCACACTAGACAGGAGTCAGATTTCAGAAAAACGTGACTTTATATTGTTGGTTTTTTGGTTTAAATTGTTTACGGAACTTTGTGAAATATATTTGGTCTAAAAATAAACAATCAGCTTTATGTGAGCTTTTGTGACTTCCTTCTATACGGCATTGTGTTGTTAACAAAAAGTGTTTTATTATCAGGATTTATGGAATGAAAGTAATCAAATTTTAGTTGGAATTAAAAGGTACACCATGTTTCAAATCGTAGACTCAGAAAGTGACAGGAGCCATGATTATATTACTGTTCTTTCAGATGGGGGAGAAAGTCAGCCGCTACCAACATGGAAGACATATTGTGAGTATATTATTTTTACATTTTGTACTTAATATCTGTTTTATGTTGAAACATTCTCATTTTTTTTTTATTTTTTTTTTTATTTTTTATTTGGTGCTCAGACAATATATCATAAGGATGATGCCAGAGTTGAGTTACTCCAGACTCAACACCGGACATAAATGTGCAGTTCTCTTAATATAGAAAGGGCACTACAGAATTGTTCATGCTAATCATTGCTAAGAGTGAGGTACCATTTTTAAATAACACAAAAAGACCCTGACATCCACATTATGACAAGAAAAAAAAGAGAGAAAGACAAACAAACAAACTAAAAAAAGTATAGATTAGTGACAATCACAAGTGGACAAAGGACATAACCATTCATACCACCACACTTACATGAAGGTATTATATTCAAAAGATTTTAGAAAGGTGTAAGAAAAGGACATTTATTTACAAGTCGTTATATAGCCAACCCCATTTAAATTTTAAATTTGTCATATATATATATATATTTTTAGCATATTTAATTATATATTGTTTTGCACCTTGAAAGGTTGGTATGCATTTCATCAATTTTTGTCTATGTAAGTTTATGTTTATTGTTGTTTAACTTCCCACTCAAGAATATTTCACTCATGTGGAGACGTCACCATATGCCGGTGAAGGGCTACAAATTTTAGCCTATGCTTGGAACTTATGTCCATTGAGCAGTGAGGGTTCTTTAATGTGCCGACACCTACTGTGACATGGGACCTCCAGTTTTTACTGTTTCATCTGAAAGACAGGAAACCAACCTGCCACCGGCAGGACTCGAACTCACGATCTCACAATCCAGAGTCGAACATGCTACTGACTTAGCCAGGCCGGCTCGACTATATAAGTACTGTTTAACCAGGCAAATAATTACACATAATATTTTACTTTTATCAAAAATATTAAATGTTATTTCTATTTTACTTAAATTGAATCAATATTTAAACAAGCTAGTAGTCAGTTTTTTATATTACTCCATAGAGTAACAGAGTAGTTGCAGTCGATGAACAGATGGGAAATGGATTTTGGAGACTTATTACAAAAAGTACACATACTGGAATCTTTTAGGCCAATTTTGTGAAGAATTAAATTAGTACCTAGAATTCTGTGATTTATTCTGAATTGAAACCATTTTAATACACAGTCATTTGAAAATTTATTCACATTTTTGTTAACTTTTCCCCACCATATTGCATTTTCCCTTATCTGAAATTCTTCCTCTCGTTTTAGTTCACTTTTTGGATTAGAATAAAATTTCCTGATGAATATATCATAAAAATCCCTCGATCCCTTTTGACTTTTAAAAAGAATTTTAATGTGTTACAGAAAATAAGGCTGATTTTTAAGAAAAGTTTCAAAATCCAAGATCCATCCTTTTTTATTTATACATAGAATGATCCCATAATAATTTGTACATGTAAATGGTGGAAAGAAATTAAATCTGGTACAAAAATTCAATTACCAATTGCACCTGACAGGATTTTATAAGAGATATTAAGTAAAAAATTGGTTGCCAGTTCTTGAGAAACTGTCTAGGGTTATCTCCCTTAGGTAAAAGTGATATTATACCAAGTTTCTGCGATATTGATAATTCGCCTTTGTTAAATACACAGTTGTAAGATCTTAATAAAAAATTTCCCAGGTCTAACCAAAAAAAAAATTTTAAATTCTGAAGTGAAACCTAAAGTACCAGGAGTTTTGTTATTTTTACAGGATTTCAATGATCATAAAATTTCTGTTTTTGTTAAAGGTTTGTCAAGATTAAATTTTTCATCATCTTTCAATTTTTGGAATATTGTATTCAGATAGAAGTAAATTTAAGTCAACATCCTCTAAATCATGATCTCTATCATTATACAAATTTTCATAAAAAAAAAAACTTAATTTCTTTCCAAAAATCACTTTGATTTACAATTTCTTCACCCTTATCATTAATCACTTTAGTAATAGTTTTATTTAAGTACTTCTTTTTTTCTAAACTACAAAAATATCTAGTTGGTTTTTCTCCCATCTCTATCAAACATGCACATGTTCTTACCAGTAGACCTTCTAATTCATTTTTCCTAATTACTTCAAGTTTATCATTTAAAACATTTAGCCTATTAACAAGTTTATCATTATGATTATTATCAAACATTGATTTTATTTTAATTATCTCTTTCTCAATTACTTTTATTTCTTTTTATCTTTGAACAGTATGGGAGTGTTTCTCTCCTGATCGCCGTGCCTCATCCGCTTTATCTAATTCTGAGTAGGCTACAGTTTAGTTCTTCCATTTCATTTCTCTTTGCTGTTATCAGTTCTTGTAAATTATTATTTTCTAGCTTTAAGTCATCTATTTCACCTTTTAAACTACTTCTTTCTTTTTTCCTATTTTCTTCAAGTTTCTGTATTTCCTGATCGAAATATTCTTTATGTTGAATCATTATGTTTTGGACGATTTCTGTCACTATTTCTTTCAAGTCCTTTGTTTCTACCATGGAAAATTCAATTTGTTCAAGTTTTTTTAATATCATGTTACAGTTGTCACTGCTGTCATCCATACTGTTATTTTGTTGCGATATATTTACATCACTAATAAATCTTGAAGCGGGTCTGGAATTTTGAATGTTTCCGCCTTTTCTGCTTGAAAAATATTTAGACTTTGTCGCTTCACTAGAGCTGTTACTGGCCATGTTTGGAAACACTACTCACTAAAAAATCTCACAAAGTGCAGACGTTAAGTAATAATAATCCAAAGTCTAGATGACTAATTTCACAAAAAAGTTTATCAGTGCCTTCAAAATTGTTTTATCTTATTTCCACACGAATTATGATTCGATATTAGGTTAAACTGCCATAAAAACCAAATTTTTTCAGAGTGGCATTCAGAATGCTAGTACGTTGAGCACCATCTTGTCCCCTTGTTAACTAAGGTTCAATATACATTTGTATATGTTGATTTTCATTAGGTGGACCACAAACTGTTGAATATAGGTGACTGCTTTTAAGTATGGCTATAAAATGCATTCAGAATAAATAGATTCTTTATAATAGTTAGGTGTGTTATTGTGTATTTGACTATCAGAAGATGAAAAAACAATCATTACAAGGAAAACATTGTTTATTTGAACAAATTAAACAATTAGAATAAAATGTAACTCAAGAACACGAAGTAAACTGGAAACTATAAGAAAAAAAAACCTGTGAAATGCAGTATGAAATGTAAAGATTGTCAAGAAATGTATCGAATATCGTAAAAAATCAATCTTTATATTGATACATCGATATCGAGTCTATCAATGACAGCCCTACTTATAAGCAGTAACTGTAAAGGAAGGTTTGCTGCTATATTTGAACCTAAGCCTGTCCCTATTTGTATACCCATCTTTCCTGTCCTTTTCTAGTACATTTTTGTACATTTATAGTCCCACGCTGCCAAAACCTCATGCTACTTTCACTTTAGCAAATTTCAGTAAACGTATTTGCAATATATGTGGGTTTACATGTGAATTAGCATGCTCATATTTTAGAGCTCTCAGGGGATATATACTTATTAGCACAATCTTGTATTCTCGAAATTAATTTCATTACGAGTTGAAGTTCCATCAAGAGAGTAATATTATGGTACATGTACATATAAGTTGTTTTTTGGGGAATAAGTCAAAGCACAATTTGCAGTATGGTGTTAATAACACATTATTTCTATGTGATTTTTTATTTTGATTTGATTTTGATGTTTTGTTTTACGCCATACTCAACAATCTTTCAGTCATATGATGGCGTCCAGTTTTTATAGGTGGAGGAGAAACCTGGGTTACCCGGGTAAAGACCACCAACCTTCCGCAAGAAAACTGGCAAACTTTCCCACTTAATTCGAAATGACACTAGCAGGTTCGAACCATAGGTGAGAGGCCTTGTGATTTAAAGTGCAATGCTCTAACCACTTGGCCACCAAGGCCCCCTATTTCAGTTTGAAATCACACATATATTTGCATTTCAGCAACATTAACTCAACTTCTAGATTGAAATTTTCAAATCACACTTTTATTTATAATATATTTTTGCCTTTTTAAATTGATGAAAATAAAGTAACAATTTGCTGAAAAATATTGGTTTAGAAGACGTATTGAAATATCTGCCATTAAAAGTCAGTTCAACATCCTTTATGAGTTTTAAGATATTATAAATTTGCTTTAAAATGTTACTTTTCAGTTACTATTGATTATTCTCTTGTGACAGGATTGACATTAAAAGGAGTTGACCGAACTCTTTACAATTCTTGTGCTCGATTAATATGCAAATGAGTTTAGGTCAAGTTTCCCCATGCTATGTATTGTCAAGATCTTTAATTGGGACATAGAAGTTGCATCACTCCTCCTCATTCATTTGTTTTTTGTTTTTGTTTTTGTTTTATTGTCAAATGTTAGACATTTTCGACTTCTCAAGAACCAGTGGACTAATTTTAACCAACCAAACTTGACAGGAAATTGTTCTCCAGGTGACTGTTGAGGCCCATTGGGCCACTCGTTACTATGATAAACTAACTACAATACAAATAGCAATTAGCCCGGTAAGCTATCTAGGCAGCCAGCGTTTAATGATGAAACACTTGCTAGTATACATGTAGATATAAATACATTACATATTATTCAGTCATTATGAAAAAAATTTCTTATAGAAAATTATCTGTCACCACTCTGTTTTTTTTGTATTACTCCTAAAAACATGTATACTATTTTTGGATTATGCAACTCTTTCACCAGCAACAAATGCCACCCAGGAAAAACCACATAAAAATCTTTCAGCTACATGTGCATAAACACAAATATATACATATAATATAATTATTTTTAAAGTAAAAACTATGGAAACCTGTGCTTGTACTTGTAGTATCTGCATAGCACCGTCTCCAGATCTTGACACATAAGCTAACATCGAATAAATATGCACAAGAACAAATTTTCCTAAAAAAATATGAAATCATAAAAAAATTTAATTTAAATGCTTGAAGGTTGGGCTTAGAATGGCCCAGTATCATAGTACATGTATGTATTACACCTGTCTCATAACATGTGACATCGAACAAGCTGTTCGATTGGTTTACTTGTAACATACAGAAAAGTGATTCCCGTTATTCTATCAAAACACATGAATATTTGAATCCTAACTACTAGTCCCCAAGCATTTTAACTCATTTAGGACCAGTGGACAAGTACATTTTTCTCACCCTGCAGTGAGTTGTAGTTCTTATGATATTGCTTTGCAAAATTATTTATATCAAGCTTCCTTGTTAGATATGATCACTTGAATTTGAATAATATTAACTGTTTTCTGTTTCAGTGATAGCTTTTAGGACATAAAAAGCATTTATCTAGTATAATTTACATCCTGTTTCTTGTGGTTACTGGGACAAAGAGGCACTGTCGGGGACAAATTTATTCAGTGATATCATTAATCAACACATTTAGATCTTAAAAGTTCTTCTGTTACAGATACTAGAGTGATATTTCCTGTATGTAGGAAAATATGATATATCACAGCTCCACCAAGTGGCATTACTGCTGGATCTAGTGTTAAATTTAGATAAAATTTAATTGTTTTATATGTACCGTTATTTCATTGTAGTTTCTGTTCCTATACCAAGCCCTATTTCATCGTCAGTGTGTACCTTTTACCTGGTACCTAATTGTGAAAATGTGTTGAAATGCATGTTCCCTTTCAGCACATGTCTGATAGATACATTATGTCAGGAGATTTTCCACAAGAGGATGCAAGTTTTTCTGCTTACCTGATGGAAAGTTCTGGGTGTCTTCGCTTTAAACCTGACCACCAATCCTTTGAAGGGTTAGAATTTTTGGAGGGGGGTAACCCTAAGGCGTTACAAAGTTACCCTGTTCTCCTGAAAAGCTGTTGTTGGGAGACACCGATTCCCTGCCTAGAGGCCTCTTTTAACTTGTTCACAAGTTTATTCTCAACTTGTTCAGGTAGTGCTGGTTTTCTTCCTAATTTTGAATCTATATCGGATTTCCCAGACACTTTATTTTCAAGAGTAGATTTAGGGATATTAAATATTTGCCCTGCTTTTCTGTAGGACATGGTTCCGTTTTTAACTGCATCTACTGCTTTTTGTAGGGCATCTTTATCATATTTTACATATGTTCCTCTTTTATTTTTTTCTGTTTTTCTACGCATTCTGTCAGGAAAATAAATGACAACTACATTTCCAATAAATAACTTTATTATTATATAACTATATAAATGAATAAATGAATGAATGAATTTTTTTATTTATCTTATGTGATTTTATTTTCAAATGAAAATAATGTCCAGAATAAAACGCTTTGTCTATAAGATATGATAGTAACTTGTAATTCATAACATGTTATTCAGATTAGTACGTGGTGGCTTAGACAGTGCTTATGTTTGAATTTCACCGCTGACGAACAGTCAATCAGGAATGCACATATCTTCACCGTTCAGGTTTTAATATTTATTTTCTATAAACGGTGCATTTGTAAATGGTTAAAAAACCCCATGTTGAACTTTACCGAATGAGATAGGATACACGTTGATCAATCGATATTTGAGAGAGTGTTTTGATAATCAATAGAAGCGTCCGAAATTATACATCTGTCCGAAATTACCCGAATATCCCCGACAGTGTATCTGGCTTATAGATCTACGTCAGAATAGAATAGTAACCGATGTAAAATTATGTGATGAAATGTTGTAAATAAATAAAGAAATCAAGTTAATAACACATGGAAACAGCACATTAGTCCACAATTTAATTTTCAAAAATGCCAATTATGTTTCAGATTACCGATTCCGTGATTCTGTCCGCAATTCCCCAATCCAGGAAAATCACTGGCCCTAGTAATATATTGGTACTAGACATTTGGTAATATATTGATGCTAAACATGTGAGAAAGTGGTATCACACCGGGGTACTAGACATGTGGTAATACACCGATGCTAAACATGTGAGAAAGTGATATTACACCGGGGTACTAGACATGTGGTAATACACCGATGCTAAACATGTGAGAAAGTGATATCACACCGGGGTACTAGACATGTGGTAATAAACTGATGCTAAACATGTGAGAAATTGATATCACACTGGGTAATATACTAGTACTAGACATGTGGTTAAGTAATATCAAATGGTTATTTTATATTCGAAGGTTCACCTTCATAGAAGGAGGGGTGTACTGCTTTGCTGTTGTAGGTCGGTCGGTAGATTGGTCAGTCCATAGTACACCAACAGTTTCCATAATGTGTGTACATATTGAAATGAAATTTTGTATGCAGATATATCATGAGAATATCTAGGTAAATTTCTTGTTTGGTAAGAGTCAAACTATTTTTGATAGAGCTAAGCCCCTTAAACTAAAAATTTTTAATAATTCAGTTTCCATTCATTATCTCTGCAGTGGGTTCACATACATGTGTTGAAATGATATTTGGTATACGGATACATGTACATCATGAGATTATCTAGGTCAAGTCGTATTTGGTTACAGTCAAACCATTTCTGACAGAGTAATGCCCCTTGAACATAGAAAATTTCAAATAATTCAGTTTCCATTCCTTATCTCTGTTGTGGGTGTACATATTGAAATGAAATTTGGTTTACAGATATATCATGAGAATATATTGGTCAAGATCTTATTTGGTTGCAGTCAAATCATTTTTGACAGAGTTATGCCCTTTGAACATAGAAAATTTCAAATAATTCAATTTCTATTCCTTATCTCTGCAGCTAGTACACATATTGAAATGAAATTAGGTATACAGATACATCATAAGAATATCTACAATATAGGTCAAGTTTTTGTTTGCATACAGTCAAACCATTTTTGACAGAGTTATGCCCTTTGAACTTAGACAATTTCCAATAATACACAGTTTCTGTTTATGGAGGGGGGGGGTGGGCATAATGATTTATAAACAGCTCTTGTAATTTATTTTTATGTCCCCCTGGCCTAAAAGGTCTGTCTGTCTGTCCATAATTTTGTCCTGCTTACAAATGTACATATAAAGTGCAATATTTCAAGTTTGGATTGTGATACAGTCCTGGGGGTAGCTGGGTCCAAACTGAAGGACATTGCAATATTTAATATTATTTGTGATACAATTGAGAGTGAGGGCATTTGTGTTTTACAAAAACATCTTGTTTATCAGATGAAGGTCATTTATGTCTTCCGACTAAGATTATTGGAATAAAACTCTGGTTATTCATTCATGT
This sequence comes from Atrina japonica, assembly GCA_030159075.1. NCBI lineage: Eukaryota > Metazoa > Mollusca > Bivalvia > Pterioida > Pinnidae > Atrina > Atrina japonica. Next base: position 217,196 of record BROG01000498.1, on the reverse strand, counting down.
CAATTTCTACTCTTCTTTCAGTGTATACTCTTCAGTTACAAGCACCAAAGCCTAGGAGGATACCAGTAAAATATGAGGTATGTATAAACATAGTTAAGACCCTGACTAACATGCAATGCATATTACATTTTGAACTTGTAAATGTTTGTAAATTGCTGGTGTCATTCTGATAAGTGGTCAATATTAGTGGTGTAACTATGTATCGATAAAACAATATATTACAATTTTATTTTTGCTGATACAATATATAAATACAAAAAATATATTATTTGGAAAAATAAAATATGAAATTATGTTTATTACTTTGTTAGTAATTTAATATCTGATGGTGTCACCTAAATGAGCTGACCTGGCTCAGTTGGTAGCGCACTCGACTCTGGATCATGAGGTTGTGAGTTCGAGTCCCACCGGCGGCAAGTTGGTTTCCTGTCTTTCAGAAGAGACAGTAAAAACTAGAGGTCCCGTGTCACAGTATGTGTCGGCATGTTAAAGAACCCTCACTGCTCAATGGCTGTAAGTGCTGAGCATAGGCCAAAATTTTAAGCCCTTCATCGGCATTTGGTGATGTCTCCATATGAGTGAAATATTCTTGAGTGGGACGTTGAACAACAAAAAACAAACAAATCTAAAAGATCTCTTTTGTCTAAATTTAGTTACCAATGTAAAGTTATCAGTGAATAATAAGTAGATCTCCTGTCTCTGTTTCTGTGTTTTACACTATTTCCAATGTGTAACTGAATATTCCTAACAATATGATACATCATGATACATGGCGATACAATTTTCATTTATTGTGATGCATTGTGATATACTTTTGAATCATGATACTCAACCCTATTAAACAGGGATTGAAATTAGCACTAGTCCACCAGTCCGAGACTAGTAACTTTTGCATTGGACTAGTCAAGGTTGTACTTCCACTAGTCTGGTTGACTAGTACAAAATGTATATATAATAAACATTGCAGTAGAAACATCAGCAAGTACATGTACATTTGATATCAATTTATCAGCTCCTTAATTTTTTTTTAACTCAAAGACAGACTGTCAAAGTTGTTTTGACTTATGATAGTACTATTATTACAACACATAATAGTACTGATTCAGTAAATATGGGCCAATTTGTTAAATGATCATTGCACAACTTTGGAACTAGTGAATATGTCATAGGACTAGTAAAATATCTTTCCAAGTAGTCCAACTGACAAATGAGACTCAAATGCTAACTTCAACCCCTGATCAAATGACTTTGTATTTTTTTTTTTCAGATCTCTACCCCCTAGCTGTGTAATTTTTTAAATCTCTACCCCCTAGCTGTGTAATTTTTTAGATCTCTACCCCCTAGCTGTGTAATTTTTTAGATCTCTACCCCGTAGCTGTGTATTTTTTTTTTTTAGATCTCTACCCCCTAGCTGTGTATTTTTTTTTTAGATCTCTACCCCCTAGCTGTGTATTTATTTTTAGATCTCTACCCCCTAGCTGTGTATTTTTTTTTTTAGATCTCTACCCCCTAGCTGTGTATTTTTTATATCAAGACAAATTTATGGGTACATAACAGAAATCCCTGGGATTTATTGCTCTTTCTGACTTTTAGAAGTGGTCAAGTGCCAAACCAAAACCCATTCATCCCTAAAGATACATTTGGACTGGTCAAAGTCATTGATTTACAGAAGAGTTCATCATTTTCCAGGGGTTGATGAGTTACGGTGTGAACCCAAAATCATGTTTTCTTATTACATGTAGTTAAGACACAGATGAGTTTTTTCTGATCAAACATTTTCTGTTGCAGTTGTCAGTTTTTCTCAGGTGAGCATTGCAGCCCTCAGGCCTCTTGTGCTATTTACATTAAATACAAAATTTTACAAGGTCATTGTGTTACACATATGTCAAGTGTGGGAGATCATGTAATAGTTCACTATTTTGTACCAGGCCCCTCCCTACCATTAAAACAAGTTTACTTGCCGTCTGTCTGTCTGTCTGTCTGTCTGTCCATCTGAATAACTTCACCAAATAGATTAAAGGATTTTAATGCTAGTGGTACAAAGGAAGATCATAACATGTACATATATGCATGAAGGAAGGAGAATGGTGATAGAAATTTTTGAGGGAGTTAATGCCCCTGGACTTGCAATTTTTTGCTTTAGTGATGCCAACATTTTGTTTCTAGTGCAGATATACATCTTGGGAAGATGGGTTGATTTTGACATTTTATTTATCCTGGTGATATGCCAGTTATGGGACTATTGATTCTTTGAATTAGCCTTTTTTAATTAAGATACACAACTTTACGAGTATGTGTGCTAGACATGTGTCAATTGTGAGGGACCATTAAGCAGTTTAGTATCTTGTGACCAAGTTTTAGTTCACCTGGCCCGAAGGACGAAGTTAGCTATTCCTATAGCCAAGTGTATTGCATCCATCATCTGTCTGTTAACTTTTTACATTTAAAATCTTCTCCTCAAGAACCATCGGGCCAATTGTAACCAAACTTGGCACATAGCATCCCCATGTGAAGCCACATAAAGTTTGTGAATGAAAAAGGGATAGGACCAATAGGGGTCCTAAAAGGGGCCAAATAGGACCAAAACTTGGTACCTCTTTAAAAATCTTCTCATGAACCAATGATCAGATGATTTCAAATTTTGTATGCACGATTTCTAATTCAATATCTACAAAGTTTGCAAACAAAAATGAAATCTGTCCATAAACAAGCCACTAGGGACCGCTTCAGTAACACAGGGAATATTTGTATTACAAATTGTTTAATAATTCAAAACTTTTTCTATACAAAGATATTTAAAAAACTTGATAGGAATTACAATGTATCTGAGGATCATTTTTCCAAAATTTCAAGGTCATGACTTAAAAGGTCGAGGTCACAGGCAATGTAAATGGAAAATATAATTTTTTTTTATAAAATTTTCAACATTTTGGACTACTTCTCCAGAACCTTTGGACCAATTTGAACCAAACTTGACAGGAAGTACAACTATGTAAAGCTGCATAAAGTTTGCAGATGAAAAGGGGCTAAGACCAAACATGGCTGAGATGGCTAAATATAGAACAAATGAGTCAGCAGAAATTTTTTATTTAATACATGTCTCCAAAATTATTAAACTGGAGAAAAAAAACATTACCTTAAAATCAGCGGCTTAAAAAAATCAAAAATAATAGAGAGAAATTGAAACAAGCAGCAATTTTTAGCCTGCATAGATCTACAAAAAAGTCTTTAGGGCTTAAATTTTCATGTCACCCCTTTTGGGAGTTCAAAGTTAATAGAGCCGAAACTGTCAGGTCACTGCTTTTAGGAGCTATTTCCCCTTTTAGTGGATTTTTCATGTTTTTGACAGTTTTATCTTATTATTTTGAAAAGTATAACATATAGAGAGAAATTGAAACAAGCAGCAATGTTCAGCACACATAGATCTACAAAAAAGTCTATAGGGCTTAAATTGTCATGTCATCCCTTTTGGGAGTTAAAAGTTAATAGAGTCGAAACTGTCAGGTCACCTTTTTTAGGAGTTATTTCCCCTTTTAGTGGATTTTTCATGTTTTTGACAGTTTTATCTTATGATTTTGAAAAGTATAACATATAGAGAGAAATTGAAACAAGCAGCAATGTTCAGCACACATAGATCTACAAAAAAGTCTGTAGGGCCTAAATTGTCATGTCACCCCTTTTGGAGCTAAAAGTTAATAGAGCCGAACACCTCTTATAGTTTTGTCCTTTTTTCTTGAAAAGTGTTATAGATAGTGAGAAATTTAAAGAAGCAAAAGCAAGTCAACCCTTATGAAAGTTAATTGTCATTTTAAAGAATCTTTCATGCTTTTGGTTGTTTATTCAGTATATTGCTTGTAAAATTCATTTAACTCAGGTGATTACTTTTTAATTAGCTATTTTTTTTACACATTTTTATGTTTTCTGCAATGTTAACTAATCTTGCCAGGTGAGCAACTTAAGGCCTCCTTGTTCCTCTTGAGTGTTTGAATAAGATACACAACTTCATGAGTATGTGTGCTAGACATGTGTGAAATGTGAGGGACCATTAAGTACATGTACATGTAGTTCAGTACCCTGTGACCAGTTGTTTTTTGTTTTTCCTTTTTTGAATAAGATACACAACTTTACAAGTATATATGTGCAAGGCATGTTTAAAATGTGAGGGACCATTAGTAGTTCAATATCTTGTAACCATTTTTTGTTTGTTAAATAAGATACATAACTTTACAAGTATATATGTGCAAGATGTGTTTAAAATGTGAGGGACCATTAAGTAGTTCAGTATCTTGTGACCATTTTCTATATATGTGCTAGACATGTGTGAAATGTGAAGGCTCTTTTACAAGCGTAAGTCTGAAGCCCTTCTGAATGAGTTCTTGTTTACACTGGGATAACTGATGTGTCATGAATTGATCATGTTGATATAAATATAGCTTCATTTTGGCTGGTGTGTGTATCTCTGCATTAGTCATCAAATCTGCTGCTTCACTCATCTATTGATTTGGGCTTCTTCTTCTTCATACAGGATTTGACACACTTGTTTTGAATAATGTTCTTGACTATGCGTATGTGTACATTTTATCACACTTATTTAAAAAAAAAAATTTCCATTTGCAATTGAAGTTTTTAACAGATATCTCTCAGGTTTTTATTACAGATAGAGTTTTTGACAGCCAATGTGTATGAGATTTGTATAAGATGTATTTGTCCTGTCCTTATCTGCTTGCTCTCTATATATGAATATACAATCTGTTTATATTAGATTTTCTGAGTATAATCTTAAACACAATCTATCCCACTACTGTCGGCTAATTTACCTTACAACTGCCATTAAAGGATTGGATTATTAGCTTCAGATAAGAAATTTATGTGAAGCAAATATATTCTTAGAGACTTGGAAGCAAAAATGAAAGTATTTATATATTCTTAGAAACTTGACATTTTTAGAAAGGGATTTGAAGCAAAACTGGAAATATTTTTATATTCTTAGAAGCTTGACATTTTTAGAAATGGATTTGCAGAGAAAGTGGAAATATTTATATATTCTTAAAAGCTTGAAATCTTTTTCTTCTTCTAACTTTGTATTTGATTCTTACTTTTGGTTCATGTTTTGGGGTCAAAGTTGAACAAGTAAAATAGTCACACATAAGTGCTTTTGTATAGTATACACAGGGCCAAAGTTCAGTTCCATTCCCAATGCCAAATTCATGTATTTTTCCCCAATTTAATGATGAGCACATTATCATAATGAAAAATAAAATTATAATGTATGGTGAAGTGCATTTAACCCATCAGACCCTGAAAAACAATGGACTCTTCTATAAATTAATGACTTAGACCAGTCTAAATGTGTCTGTAAATGTTTCTTCTAAATAAACAGGATTTTCAAAATAACCCAGTTTTGATGTAATAAAAATTTGATTGAAGAAACACCTACACACAGTCAGTAGATACTGTATAAATTTAGCGTAAATTAGACATACTGATACATGTATAAATATACTATACAGAGTACACACAGAACAGACATTATACTATACAGTGTACACACAGTACAGACATAATACTGTACAGTGTACACACAGTACAGACATTATACTATACAGTGTACACACAGTACAAACATTATACTATAGTGTACACACAGTACAGACATTATACTATACAGTGTACACACAGTACAAACATTATACTATACAGTGTACACACAGTACAGACATTATACTGTACAGTGTACACATAGTACAGACATTAAACTATAGTGTACACACAGTACAAACATTATACTATAGTGTACACACAATACAGACATTATACTATACAGTGTACACACAGTACAGACATTATACTATACAGTGTACACACAGTACAGACATACTATACAGTGTACACACAGTACAGACATTACACTATACAGTGTACACACAGTACAGACATTATACTATAGTGTACACACAGTACAGACATTATACTGTAGTGTACACACAATACAGACATTATACTGTACAGTGTACACACAGTAGAGACATTATACTGTACAGTGTACACACAGTACAGACATTATACTGTACAGTGTACCCATAGTACAGACATACTGTACAGTGTACACAAAGCACAGACATTATACAATACAGTGTACCCACAGTAGACATTATACTGTACAGTGTACACACAGTACAGACATTATACTATACAGTGTACACACAGTACAGATATTATACTATACAGTGTACACACAGTACAGACATTATACTATACAGTGTACACACAGTAGAGACATTATACTGTACAGTGTACACACAGTACAAACATTATACTATAGTGTACACACAGTACAGACATTACACTGTACAGTGTACACAGTACAGACATTATACTATATAGTGTGCACACAGTACAGACATTATACTATACAGTGTACACACAGTACAGACATTAAACTATATAGTGTACACACAGTACAGACATTATACTATACAGTGTACACACAGTACAGACATTATACTATATAGTGTACACACAGTATAGACATTATACTATACAGTGTACACACAGTACAGACATTATACTATACAGTGTACACACAGTACAGACATTATACTATATAGTGTACACACAGTACAGACATTATACTATACAGTGTACACACAGTACAGACATTATACTATATAGTGTACACACAGTACAGACATTATACTATACAGTGTACACACAGTGCAGACATTATACTATACAGTGTACACACAGTAGAGACATCATACTGTATAGTGTACACACAGTACAGACATTATACTCTACAGTGTACACACAGTACAGACACTATACTATACAGTGTACACACAGTACAGACATTATACTATACAGTGTACACACAGTACAGACATACTATACAGTGTACACATAGTACAGACATTACACTATACAGTGTACACACAGTACAGACATTATACTATATAGTGTACACACAGTACAGACATTATACTATACAGTGTACACACAGTACAGACATTATACTATACAGTGTACACACAGTATATACATTATACTATACAGTGTACACACAGTACAGACATTATACTATATAGTGTACACAGTACAGACATACTATACAGTGTACACACAGTACAGACATTATACTATATAGTGTACACACAGTACAGACATTATACTATACAGTGTACACACAGTGCAGACATTATACTATACAGTGTACACACAGTAGAGACATACTGTATAGTGTACACACAGTACAGACATTATACTATACAGTGTACACACAGTACAGACACTATACTATACAGTTTACACACAGTACAGACATTATACTATACAGTGTACACACAGTACAGACATACTATACAGTGTACACATAGTACAGACATTACACTATACAGTGTACACACAGTACAGACATTATACTATATAGTGTACACACAGTACAGACATACTATACAGTGTACACACAGTACAGACATTACACTATACAGTGTACACACAGTACAGACATTATGCTGTACAGTGTACACACAGTACAGACATTATACTATACAGTGTACACACAGTAGAAACATTATACTGTACAGTGTACACACAGTAAAGACATTATACTGTACAGTGTACACACAGTAAAGACATTATACTGTACAGTGTACACACAGTACAGACATTACACTATACAGTGTACACACAGTACAGACATTATACTATACAGTGTACACACAGTACAGACATTATACTATACAGTGTACACACAGTACAGACATTATACTATACAGTGTACACACAGTACAGACATTATACTATACAGAGTACACACAGTACAGACATACTATACAGTGTACACATAGTACAGACACATATACTATACAGTGTACACACAGTACAGACATTATACTATACAGTGTACACACAGTACAGACATTATACTATACAGTGTACACACAGTACAGACATTATACTATACAGTGTACACACAGTACAGACATTATACTATACAGTGTACACACAGTACAGACATTATACTATACAGTGTACACACAGTACAGACATTATACTATACAGTGTACACACAGTACAGACATTAATTACCCTAAATGTCTTGAATGGTTTTGAAGCATTCATATACATGTTATATAACCTCTGAAATAAAAAACCGTATGATTCTTGGATACCATACATGAGTCAATGTCCAGATGTTTCATACTTTTCTAGGTTGCTGTTGAACTTTGACCCATCCAAGTTTTACTGTATGTAGCTTCTTACACAACTAAAAACCATGTAAATAACATATCCAAAAGAATTTCTGTAGAGAATAATTAACAACCTGACTATTTCTCTTTTTCAGGTCCCAAACAAGCCTGGTTTCTATGGAAGAGAGTAAGTATCTTCATCTGTTTCTATTGCTTTCTGACTTGTACATACAGTAGAAACGCGGTATTCAGACCTTGCCAGTAGAAACTCAGTATTTAAACCTTGACATTGGAAATTTCGTATTTAGACCTCGACAGTACATACTCGGTATTTACACCTTGAAATTGGAACTTGGTATTTAGACTTTGACATTGAAAACTCGGTATTCAGACCTTGACATTGGAAACTCTGTATTTAGACCTTGACAATAGAGACTCGATATTCAGACCTTGAACTTGGAAACTCGATATTTAGACCTTGACAGTAGTAACTTGGTATTTAAACCTTGACATTGGAAACTCGGTGTTTAGACTTTGACAGTAGAAACTTGGTATTCAGACCATGACAGTGGAAACTTGGAATTAAGACCTCGACAGTAGAAACTGGGTATTTAGTTCTTGACAGTAGAAACTCGGTATTGAGACCTTGAAGGTAGAAAATCAGTATTAAGACCTCGACAGTAGAAACTCATTATTCAGACCTTGACAATGGAATCTTGAAATTAAGACTTCGACAGTAGAAACTCGGTATTAAGAAACTTGGAATTAAGACCTCGACAGTAGAAACTCATTATTCAGACCTTGACAGTGGAAACTTGAAATTAAGACCTCGACAGTAGAAACTCATTATTCAGACCATGACAGTGGAACCTTGAAATTAAGACTTCGACAGTAGAAACTTAGTATTAAGAAACTTGGTATTTAGTTCTTGACAGTAGAAACTCGGTATTCAGACCATGACAGTGGAAACTTGAAATTAAGACTTTGACAGTAGAAACTCGGTATTAAGAAACTTGGAATTAAGACCTCGACAGTAGAAACTCGGTATTCAGACCTTGACAGTGGAAACTTGAAATTAAGACCTCAACAGTAGAAACTGGGTATTTAGAAAATTGGTATTTAGTTCTTGACAGTAGAAACTCTGTATTCAGATCTTGACAGTGGAAACTTGAAATTAAGACCTCAATAGTAGAAACTGGGTATTTAGAAAATTGGTATTTAGTTCTTGACAGTAGAAACTAGGTATTCAGACCATGACAGTGGAAACTTGAAATTAAGACTTCGACAGTAGAAACTCGGTATTAAGAAACTTGGAATTAAGACCTCGACAGAAGAAATTCGGTATTCAGACTTTGACAGTAGAAGCTTGAAATTAAGACCTTGACAGTAGAAACTGGGTATTTAGAAACTTGGTATTTAGTTCTTGAAAGTAGAAACTTGGTATTGAAACCTTGACAGTAGAAACTCGGTATTCAGACCTTGACAGTGAAAACTTGGAATTAAGACATTGACAGTAGAAACTTGGTATTTAGTTCTTGACAGCAAAAACTCGGTATTGAGACCTTGACAGTGGAAACTTAAAATTAAGACCTCGACAGTAGAAACTCGGTATTGAGACCTTGACAGTGGAAACTTGAAATTAAGACCTCGACAGTAGAAACTCGGTATTGAGATCTTGACAGGGGAAAACAAGTATTCAGAACTCAAAAGTAGAAACTTGGTATTTAGTTCTTGACAGTAGAAACTCGGTATTCAGACCTTGACAGTGGAAACTTGGAATTAAGACTTCGACATTAGAAACTCGGTATTGAGACCTTGACAGTAGAAATTCGGTATTCATACTTTGACAGTAGGAACTTGAAATTAAGACTTTGACAGTAGAAACTCGGTATTTAGAAACTTGGTATTTACTTCTTGACAGTAGAAACTAGGTATTGAGACCTTGACAGTAGAAACTCATTATTCAGACCTTGACAGTGGAAACTTAAAATTAAGACCTCGACAGTAGAAACTCAGTATTAAGAAACTTGGAATTAAGACCTCGACAGTAGAAACTCATTATTCAGACCTTGACAGTGGAACCTTGAAATTAAGACCTCGACAGTAGAAACCTAGTATTAAGAAACTTGGTATTTAGTTCTTGACAGTAGAAACTCGGTATTCAGATCTTGACAGTGGAAACTTGGAATTAAGACCGCAACAGTAGAAATTCGGTATTCAGACTTTGACAGTAGAAGCTTGAAATTAAGACCTTGACAGTAGAAACGGGGTATTTAGAAACTTGGTATTTAGTTCTTGAAAGTAGAAACTGGGTATTGAAACCTTGACAGCAAAAACTCGGTATTGAGACCTTGACAGTGGAAACTTGAAATTAAGACCTCGACAGTAGAAACTCGGTATTGAGACCTTGACAGGGGAAAACAAGTATTCAGAACTCAAAAGTAGAAACTTGGTATTTTGTTCTTGACAGTAGAAACTCGGTATTGAGACCTTGACAGTGGAAACTTGAAATTAAGACTTTGACAGTAGAAACTGGGTATTTAGAAACATGGTATTTAGTTCTTGACAGTAGAAACTCGGTATTCAGACCTTGACAATCGAAACTTGGAATTAAGACCTCGACAGTAGAAACTCGGTATTGAGACTTTGACAGGGGAAAACAAGTATTCATACTTTGACAGTAGAAACTTGAAATTAAGACCTTGACAGTAGAAACTCAGTATTTAGAAACTTGGTATTTACTTCTTGACAGTAGAAACTAGGTATTGAGACCTTGACAGTAGAAACTCGGTATTTAGACCTTGACAGTGAAAACTTGGAATTAAGACATTGACAGTAGAAACTTGGAATTCAGACCTTGACAGTGGAAACTTGGAATTAAGACCTCAATGGTAGAAACTTGGTATTTAGTTCTTGACAGCAAAAACTTGGTATTGAGACTTTGAAAGTAGGAACTTGGAATTAAGACCTCAACAGTAGAAACTCGGTATTTAGACTTCGACAGTGGAAACTCTGTATTGAGACCTTGACAGTAGAAACTTAGTATTCAGATTTTGACAAAGGAGACTTGCAATTCAGACCTCGATAGTGGAAACTCAGACCACCTTACTGACCGACTCAAAGTGGTCTGATTAGCCAGGTGGTATTTTTAGTGAGGGTTTTTTTTTTTTTAATATTTATTAAGAAATTTTAAATCTTAAATGTGTGGTAAGCCTTTTTTCATAGTTTCTATGGGGCGGAAAATCTGTTCCATTCCCAATTTTTCCCAGTTTGATCATGTTGATGAAAACAAAATTCCCATTTTGGTGTTGAGGCCATGATTGTAATGAAAAATATATTAATGTAAAGAGGAATGGATTTCAAAATGATTCTAAATTTAGATTTCTAAGTGTGCAAACTATTTTCCCCCAATTTGACACAAATTCACATTAAAATTCCCAATTGTGTTGCCATTGGCATTTCCCCAACATTGACAGAAAAAGGCCTGTGAGGTGATCTCCCAAGTGTGTAGAACCCAAATTTTAGGTCACAGGATTATTCCATACTCAAGCTCAACTTTTATTTCCTTATTTTGACTAAATATTACATGTAGTTTGCACAACTTTTGGGTTTGAGTGATGAGGAAAAGTATCATTTGTTTATCACTTATGATTTTCCTGTAAAAGTTGAATAAAAACATTGATTACAGTACTCAAAATTTGAGGACATACAATTTTGAGTACATACTCTAACAGTTTTTTTTATTATTTCTGAAGTTTTCTTCAAATGAGCAATAATTTTTATCATTATTCACAATCTAATGCTGTCAATGCAAGTCTAGTTACAGAATAAATTTTGCATGTTTTTTACCCTAAATCCATGAAAAGATGGTTGAGCTTGAAAACAAAGTAAATTTGGTGACTTGTTGTTTTTTTGTCCTGCGAAAACTTGTCATAGGTATGGAGACATGACCCGGTAGAGATCAAGAGGTCAAGTGTCACAAATATTAACCTCTTTGCTCTTACTGAAGCTGTGTGTTAGGGAAAATTTTCACTTAAGCTTATCTTGATCCTTTTGTTCTGAACATTTGGCCAGTGGGTTGTTTTTATCCCTGTATAATAAAAACACCCATCTATTCATAATCAGGAAAGATCTATAGATTCCCTCCTTTTGTACATGTATGTTATTGGATGCTAATGAGTTTAACAATGTTATGTTGCTAGATTTTTTATTGGCCATTTTGATTTTTAATAGTGTTCTATGCGACACTCAACAATTTTTCATTTACACGATGTGCATGTATATATAATGGCTTAGAGCATAAAGCCTCAAATGCCAAAGTAAACTAACTGAGATAATTCTGAATGATAAAAAGAAAGCATGAAAACCCTACCCACAAAAAGAGAACAGAAAATAAAAACCCTACATGTACAATTTAAACATAAAAAACCCACTGGTACAATAAAAACACGAAATCAAAACCGTGCCCAAATTCAAACATAAAATAAAAACCCTGCCCAGAATAAAACATGAAATAAAAACCTAACCCACGATTAATACATGAACTAAAAACCTCAAATAAAACATGCAATAAAACCTCACCCACAATAAAAACATGAAAAAAACCCTGCCCAAAATAAAACATGGAATAAAAGCCTACCCACAAAACACATGAACTAACAAAACCTACACACAATAAAAACACACAGAATAAAAACACTACTCACAGTTAAAGCATAAGATATAAACCCCACCTGATTTACCACATTTAAAAAGTCATCAGAGAATCATATGATGTTGAAAGATGGCCAACAGTAAAAGCCTACATGTATAATTCAGTATTTCTGTGCATGAATTTTATATATAGCTCATATAAGGAATTTACAAAACATCAAAGACAATATTAGCTCTTTTTAAATTATTTTTAGATTTCATGGGCAAATAACGAGAGAAGAGGCTGACCAGCTTTTGTGTGAGGGGGATGGAGCTTACTTAGTTAGAAAAAGTGAAAGGGCTCCTGATGCCTTTACTTTAGCTATTAGGTAAGTACATGTACTGCAGTCCAACACTGTGATTAGTTAAAGGGAGACAATCCAATGTCAAAATAAGTTACAGTCACATCAGTAATATTTTTGATGTATGAATTTATAAAGTGAAGTTAGTCATTCATTTATATATCTATTGTGAATCATTACTGTCCATATTTTTAGGTGTGCACTGTGTGTAAACTTTGAACATTTTGAAATAATCTTAACAACCTATTTTTTAATTTGGAAAACAAAACGATACTGTTGAATGTTGAATTAATAGTCATTAAAGTACACAAAAATCTTAAAGAGTTTAAACTCTGTCTGTTATCAGATGTCTAGAGTGCTACTACTTCAGTCATATACACAGCCGGTATCTTTATGCCCAAGACTGAAAGGTCTGCCAGAAGCATCTAGTGTTTGTATTGTCTGTCTGTTCGTAATTCTCTCCAGCTTACATATAAAGTGCAATATTTCAAGTTTGGATTGTGATACAGTAACCAAACTTAGAATATAAGTTCATATAAGGATTGCTCACACTTCACTGACATCACATGACTTGGGGGTGGGGTGGGCTCAAAATGTAGAACATTGCAATATTTGCCAACAAAGAAATTTATTGGGACTGGGGGCATTTGTGTTTCACAAACACATCTTATTTTCAGGCTTATTTTGGACTGTTAAAGGGACCGTGTCCCAATGTCAAATTGCAAGTGTTAATAAACCATTTTGTGACAGGGTCCTGTACCCTTCCAATTGGGAATTTTACATTGCAATGGGGCCAAATTGGGGAAAAGATAACCATGGTCATCTAATTCATATTAATAAAGACACAAAACTTGTGATTCATTTAGCTTCTCTTATTTATATTAACTGACAAGATGATTTTCATGTAGATAGACTCTGCAGTGCAATTCATACCTGTACTATATTCTCATTTATATAATTTAATACCAAATGTGAATGACATGGTGAGCACAAATGGGAAATATTTGCTTAAATTGGAGGAAAATTGCAGATTTTGCATTGGGCATGGGTCCTTTTATAGGACTTGCATGTTGAGGATATGAATCACTCAGTTGTATCCCTTTTACCAAAATTTGACTGAAAATTACCAGTTGAGTTTATTCGGGAATTTAGTCCCAATTACATATATAAGTTGAGGAAATGTTAGAAAGCATGTTAATAAAACAATTTACAGAACAATTTGCTCATTTCTTGGTGTAATAAAGAGTTTACACTTTCTTAAATTAACAGTTTGCTTGATACAGTTAGAAATATGAGGTCAAGGACAGTAAAACCCACACTAAAAATGAGGTCAAGGACAGTAAAACCCACACTAATCAATGAGATCAAGGACAGTAAAACCCACACTAATCAATGAGATCAAGGACAGTAAAACCCACACTAAAAATTAGGTCAAGGACAGTAAAACCCACACTAAAAATGAGGTCAAGGACAGTAAAACCCACACTAATCAATGAGATCAAGGACAGTAAAACCCACACTAAAAATTAGGTCAAGGACAGTAAAACCCACACTAATCAATGAGATCAAGGACAGTAAAACCCACACTAATCAATGAGATCAAGGACAGTAAAACCCACACTAAAAATGAGGTCAAGGACAGTAAAACCCACACTAATCAATGAGATCAAGGACAGTAAAACCCACACTAAAAATTAGGTCAAGGACAGTAAAACCCACACTAATCAATGAGATCAAGGACAGAAAAAAAGACACTAATCAATGAGGTCAAGGAGTAAAACCCACATTAATCAATGCATCTGTTGACATACAGTTCAATTTTTAAATTAAGATTTTTTCTCGATGAGCATTGGTACCAAAACTTTTGCCCTTTAGTAAGGAAACTGCCCTAGGCCCAAAGTTTTGAAAAAGAAACCTGCATTGTTATTTGTCCTGGGACATTTCTGTGCTTTGTATAAATAACATGAGACAATTACTTATAATTCCAGGTTTGATAGCCAAACAAAGAACTTTAAATTATTTTATGATGGAAAACATTATGTGGGAGAGAAGAGATTCGACACAGTTCATGACCTGGTTGCAGATGGACTCATTCATTTTTATGTGGAACTAAAGGCAGCAGACTATATTGCATCTTTGTCCAATGATTCTAATTATGCAGAATCTCCTTATTTAGCATACACAGCTAAAAAGAAAAGACTGCAAAGGTCCCAGAAATCGGACAGCGTAAAAAAGTTAGAGTATCAAGAAAAACCAAATGATGCCAGTAATGGAAGTGTTTCGGTCGCTCAGGTATAAATCAAAGTTTTACATTCTTTACTTGTAAATGTGTGCATTCACTGATTTTCAGGCAGAAAGGTCAAACTTTAGAATAAAATTTTGGTGATCACATGACGATTTGAATGTCACTATCTCTACTTCAAACCATAACGATAATTAAAAAGCCAAGAAATCAGCAATTTCCTGTCTAAGACTTTATAATGAATCCCTCTAGTATTTAATTCATCACCCCCTGAGTAAAAATGGACTTTTCTATAAATCAATGCTTTACACCAGTCCAAATCTGTATTTAGGATTGAATGAGTTAAGATGCTTGAGTTCTATTTAATCCCCAAATCTCTTAACTCATTGACCCCTAAAGATGCATTTAGACTGACCTTAATCATTGATTTACAGAAGAGCCCAATTGTTTTCGGGGGGTTGATAAGTTAATAGGGTAAGCGGTTAAAAAAAAGAAAAACAATGCAATAACATTCCCTAATGAATACAAAAATTGAAATTGACATCATTTTTAAGGCAAGGTCTTAATATTTACATACCAACTGTTATTTCCTTCATTGCCAGTAAATAGACAGGTTGCATTGTATAGTTCATGCTGGATACAAAGCTGTTCAGCTGTTACATCATATGAAAACCTCCCCCTGCAAAGTCAGTTATATAGACTGAATCTCGTATTCAGCTGACTACAGTTTCACAATATGCTGCACAAAATTTTTTTCCGTGATCTTTTGTTTGTACAGTCCATGTTTTTTTTAAAGGAATAAAAACAATCATTAATTGCTATGACAGGCTCAAAATCCCTCGAGTTATTTTGTACACTCAATAAGAATCATCAGCTATGAGATATACCATATGATTGGCTGAACAGCTATGAACTTGTGCTGTATGAAATAGTTACCTGAAATGGAACTGTTAAAAGTCCTAGTGTCTAATTTGAGTCTTGTTTCATTTGTGTATTCTCGTTTTTTTTGTTTTCGGCGGTTGAAATTGTTTATCTTTGCATGATTGAAGGTAGGTTTTATTAGATATCCAAAATGCAAAAAACAAATAAAATGCCAGTACATGTGATATCTTTAGAAATATCTTATATTTCATTTACCTGTCTGCAGATTCACCCGTAATAGTTTTTGAGGAACTGTTTTGTTACTTGCTTATTGATGACTTTGTGAACAACTGAATCTGATGTAATATATGTGAGCCTATATTTAGTGAAAAAAGATGGAAATCATGATTAAGGACATGGGATCTCTAAAGGTGAAGAGGAGATGAAGGTTGCATGTTTAACCTGGGATTTGGAATTCAGAAATTAAAAAAATGGCTGTTCTTCAATCAGACCAGCTAATTAAGTGATCATGTTTCAATTTTTTCATTGGAAGGAAACTGATTAAGGAACAAAAATACTTTAGAGAGAGTTTAGATAGTCTGCATCAAGAACAACATTCTCCAGACAATTGTGTCACATGCAAGAGATCCTTCCTGTCAGATTTATATATATGTATATATATATGTATACTTTTAAAAAAAAACCTATATAAACACTTAGACAATTAAACATGACTGATGAAGGCCACCTGTATGGCTGAAATATTTCATGCGAAATGTTTATATATATATATATATATATATATATATCGGAGTTTTTCGATATCACCAGTCTTACCAGAATAACCGGTGAATTTAAAAAAAAAAAAAATCTGGTGAAATCTATCTGATAACTGGTCGAAATGACAAGTAATTTTCCATTTTATTTCATTTGTGTGTATACACAGACTGGTAAAAGAATTTTCTCGGACCAGTGAATTTCCTTTATTCACTGGTCCAGTTGACCAGTAATTATATTTTTATTTCAAAATGTCTGATTGATATATATATATATATATATATATATATATATATATATATATATATATGAACAAGATTGACATTTTATATGGATCAAAATGTCAAGTACACTATGTTCGTGATAAGTTAGGATGCTGAAATAACTGCACTGATCTAAGGTGCAAAATATCACCTTTAAAATACATGTAGTAAGATATCTTGGAAACTAAAACTTTTCTTATCTTTCCGTAGTCCTATGTGGATGGTGATCTGGATGATAGCATTGATATGGATGTTGGCACTTACGAAAAAGCTCATACCTTCAAGACACAAAATTTTATAGGTCTACACTGGTGTGATTTCTGTGCTAACTTTATGTGGGGATTAATTGCCCAAGGAGTAAAATGTCAAGGTGAGAATTATTGCTGTTATGAAGGACCCAGTAAAAACTGTTGGGATTAATTGCACAAGGTGTGAAATATCAAAGTCAGATTTGACATTCCATCTTACCATCAGTTTTATGGTGCCCAGTCATATAGGGGAGACAACTCCAACACAATGGTTTTTTGGTGTGATTTTTATGCATAACACACTGTGTATGTTGGGATTAATTATAGAAAGAGAAAAGTGGTGAGGTGAAATGAGAAGTGGCGAGGTGAAATGAGAAGTGGCGAGGTGAAATGTAAAGTTCCACCTTTCCACTAGTGGCTTACAGTAAGAGTCATGGTAAGGGCGGTAACCCAGAAAAAAATATTTGGTCTCAGCTTGTGTTTTTTTTTTTCTCAATGTAGTGATGAATTGCATAAGAGTTTTACATTTGCCCTCAAAGTTCCATTGTTGTCCTAGAAACATAATAAGGGAGACAATCATTACAATTGTTTAATCAATTATGTTTAACATGTTAATTAATTGCCCCAGAAGTACAGTGGACTCTGCTGTAAATCAGTTACGTAGACCTGTCCAAATGTGTCTTTTAGGGGTGAATAAGTTAGCTGACCTACCTACTCATTTTGTTTATTTTGTTGCAGATTGTGGATTTGAAGCTCATAAAAAGTGTTCGGAGAAAGTCCCAAATGATTGTATGCCAGACATTAAGTTTGTAAAAAATCTGTTTGGCGCTGATCTGACAACTGTTGTCAAAGCAAGAAATACACCAATCCCGGCAGTGGTAGAAAAATGCATCAAAGAAATTGAAGCACGAGGTCAGTGTGTTTTTTGTTTTGTTTTTTTTTTTTGCCCTCACAAAGTTGTGTTAGCCGACAATACTGTATTTGTATTTTAATTAGTGCCCTCATATTTTAGCACTCTCAGTGGGTTTAGACTTATATGGGGAATCTTGCATTTGTGCAGTTATTTTCATTAGCTTTATCATGTCTACAGAATGACAGGATGGAGAAATATTAACCTTGACCTTGAATTAGGGCTTTGACTTTAGCCTGAAAGGTGCTAATATTAGAATATGGCTAAAATAAGTACACATACGGTATATCGTATTTGGTCAAAATGTGGGGAAAAAAAATCAAATAAAAAAATCCATATTGTGGTATATTATTATTTTGGAAATTCAATTTCAGGTTTGGATGCAGAGGGTTTGTACAGAATAGCTGGACTTCACGATGAAGTGGAATCCATTAGAATGTCATTTGATAAAGGTAACACAAAGCTAAAACATAATACTAAAGTAGCCACACTGGTACAACATCTGCTAACACCACTAAAACATAATACTGAAGTAGCCTCATTGGTACCACATCTGCTAACACCACTAAAACATAATACTGAAGTAGCCACATTGGTACCACATCTGCTAACACCACTAAAACATAATACTGAAGTAGCCACATTGGTACCACATCTGCTAACACCACTAAAACATGATACTGAAGTAGCCACATTGGTACCACATCTGCTAACACCACTAAAACATAATACTGAAGTAGCCACATTGGTACCACATCTGCTAACACCACTAAAACATGATACTGAAGTAGCCACATTGGTACCACATCTGCGAACACCACTAAAACATGATACTGAAGTAGCCACATTGGTACCACATCTGCGAACACCACTAAAACATAATACTGAAGTAGCCACATTGGTACCACATCTGCTAACACCACTAAAACATGATACTGAAGTAGCCACACTGGCACCACTTAGTTATATAACTTAAGTTGCAGTATATAAGAAAACTTACAGCCAAAACATCTACGTAATTTACCTGTGTTTTATTGGACTGATCTTGGATAAGATACAAAATACAGTTTTGTCAAGTCACTGTGAGTTGGAACAGGATGTCACTACAAATTGTTTACAAGTGATTCGTATGTTATGACAGTGATTTAAAAACATATTACCAACTTAAACACCTTTTACCAAATTATGTTTATCAGGATTTAAACTAATAAAAATTTCCATTCACTATATGGACCTGTGGATGTTCAGGCTTCCCTGCTATACAAAATTGTGTCAGCCCACAATTACTTAAAGTTCTGCCTATTGTCTGCATAAAAAATAGAAAATTAAAACTATACGGGGTGATCTTAAATTCAAACTATACAGGGTGATCTTAAATCAAAACTATACAGGGTGATATTAAATTTTAACTATATTGGGTGATCTTAAATCAAAACTATACAGGGTGATTTTAAATCAAAACTGTACAGGGTGATATTAAATCAAAACTATACAGGGTGATATTAAATGTAAACTATACGGGGTGATCTTAAGTCAGAATTATACAGGGTGATATTAAATTTAAACTATGGGGTGATCTTAAATTAAAACTATACAGGGTGATATTAAATCAAAACTTTACGAGGTGATCTTAAACTAAAACTATACAGGGTGATCTTAAATCAAAACTATACAGGGTGATCTTAAATTAAAACTATACAGGGTGATCTTAAATCAAAACTATACAGGGTGATCTTAAATTAAAACTATACAGGGTGATCTTAAATCAAAACTATACAGGGTGATCTTAAATCAAAACTATACAGGGTGATCTTAAATCAAAACTATACAGGGTGATCTTAAATCAAAACTATACAGGGTGATCTTAAATCAAAACTATACAGGGTGATCTTAAATTTAAACTATACAGGGTGATCTTGAATTATTCTGTTACATGTTCTATTCACATAAGAGGCATGGCATTACTAGAATCAAATAAATTGTACGTTGAGAGTATAAAAGTGGTATGAGAATTTTTTGCTTGCTGCCTTCAAATCTTGAAATCAATTTACACTGTTGAGTCAATGATACCAATATTGTCCTGCCATCATAAATACTAAGTGAGGAAATGTACTTTACTGACATTTTTGGCAATTATGGAAGAATAAGTTAGCAATTTCATCTGCCCAATCTAATTTTTATTCAGATTTGGCAAGTTAACAAATGCTGATTTTAAACCCTGTTCTTGTATATCTACTTGTTGACAGATTTGTTAATTGTTTTTTTCTTTTTGTTTTGTAGATGGCGAGAACACAGATATAAGCACTGCTAGATATGATGACATCAACAGTATAACCAGTGTTTTAAAACTTTACTTTCGTTTACTGCCGATTCCGCTCATCACATTTGAGGCTTACATGGTCATTCTGGATACAATGAGTAAGTCGTCTTGTTAGCACCACCTGTCTCAACACCTGGATTGGGAGCCATCAGATTTAATTATTTCAAATTTCAATATTTTATTTTGTGATTTGAGTGCATAAAGTTTGTAAAATATCTGAACAGGATAAACTTTTGCACTCACATAAAAAATATTTAGTCAAATTTGTTACGGTAACAAAATAAAAAATGCTTTGAGTACCGTATATATCATTTAAAATTGGATCATGTACTTCTCACTGTTTCTGAATATTTCCTCAGGTGAGTTGTGCATTTTAAAAAAGGAAATGCACAAACAATATTATAAATTTCAGCAAAAAGTATTGTTTTAATTTTTTCAGAACAAGATGAAGCCAAATCCCGCCAGCAGATAGCCAGACTCAGGGAAGGATTAGCCAAGTTGCCTCCGGCTCACTATCAAACACTCAAGTTTCTATTATCACATTTAATTAGGTATGATTTCTAGAATTAGTTTGATCAGTAACTTTCCCTATGGACCCAGCAAATTCTTAAATGTGAAAATATTTTTAACTCACCTAATTCAGTCATTCCAACTGAGTATTAGCAAAATTCTGTATCTATCACCATTTTGTGGGAGAGACTAATAGAATCTATCCCTAGCTTGAGGGTATGACAAAGGAATCTCAATCCTTAAGGTAAGATTCCTGAGGATTGAGATTCCTTTGTCATACCCGCAAGCTAGGGGTTGATTATTTTTCTCCCATGTTTTAAATACATGTATATGTAGTCTAGATCTATGCAAATGAAATCTGACATACACAGCATTCTAGACACCGCAGACACTCTACAGCATAGATTGTGTTGTGACGTCATAGCGCGCGTAGTTTGTCAATACCCTAGGGGTTGACAAGGAAATGATTCCCCGATAAAATGAAAGAAAAATCTGTGAACAATGGGAGAAATAGAGGTAGCCATATTAGTTATCATGTTGATTGTATGCAGTTATCAGTAATTTTATGACTGTTCAGCATTACCATGTGGTAAGATGCTTCTCAATACAGACGGAAGGTCTAGTTTTGAATGACTTTACACATACCACACAAAATAACTTATATAAGTATGTACATTTTACTTAACTTCAGCTAACCCCCAAATTTGATAGACAAAGCAGGCCAAAATTAGTATGTTGTCAGTTATACGAATATGGACCTAGCAATATTTTTAAGTCTGAAAATATTTTTATCTTGTCTAGTATAGCCATTGAGATTCTGAGTCAGACTGCCTTATTATGGGTAAATTATCACAGAGACTCGGATTGATATCACTATGCTGTCTGTATAACTGGAATTTTTCACTGCTGTTTATTTTTTCACCCTTTCACGACACAAAACACATTCATGTTGTCTTAAATTCGCTGTAAATCACTATCGTCTCATATGAATCTTCAGTTTTAGCTTGAAGATGTTGCCTTTAAATTCGCCCTCTCAAAAGCAAAAGTAAAATGAAAATTTCCAGGAATACATTTATTTCTGTTAAAACAGAGTGATTGATTTTTTCTCACACTTTTACTTTTAATAATTGTGCTTTTAATAATTCTTCCAGTGAAGGGAGGTAACTCGAATAAATATCGCCATAAAAGCATAAATTTGTCATAAAAATTGGAACTTTCAATCAAAGGCAAACAGGCTGTAAGGATGGATTTTTTTGTTTGTATTAAAAGTTTCAAGTATTCTATGTTTTATACATCTATAGTGGTTCTCTTTTTTAATCATTACTGACACAAAGTGTTAAATTAATAACATGCATTTGTTTTCATCTTTTTCTAGGGTAACAGATTTGAAACCCAAGAACATGATGGGTCCAGATAATTTAGCAATTGTATTCGCTCCAACTTTAATGAGAAGTCCAGATTCTGACCCGCTTAGAAGTTTAATGAACGCACAATTTGAACAAAAAGCTTTAGAAACTATGATAGTATGTTTTCGGGAACTTTTCTCAAAAATGAGTACTCAGCAAACACATGATCCAAATGCTTCAAGGAAATCCAGTATGGACACTGGACGGGGACACGAGCAATACTTTGATAAAGTTTAAGATATATATATATATATATATTGTGTGTGTTGATATTCCAGTTTTTGTTGTGTACTATACAGTGGCTTCATGTGAATAGTGTAAGCGGTATATGTTCTATGTGGTGCGATGTATCACATCTGGTAAGCGCTCCTGTAGAAAGTGTAATGTGTAAACAGAACATCTTCTATATGGTGTGATGTGTCAGATCTGGTAAGCGCTCCTGTAGAAAGTGTAATGTGTAAACAGAACATCTTCTATATGGTGTGATGTGTCAGATCTGGTAAGCGCTCCTGTAGAAAGTGTAATGTGTAAACAGAACATCTTCTATATGGTGTGATGTATCAGATCTGGTAAGTGCTCCTGTAGAAAGTGTAATGTGTAAACAGAACATCTTCTATATGGTGAGATGTGTCAGATCTGGTAATTGCTCCTGTAAAAAGTGTAATGTGTAAACAGGACATCTTCTATATGGTGTGATGTATCAGGTCTGGTAAGCGCTCCTGTAGAAAGTGTAATGTGTAACAAAACATCTTCTATATAGTGTGATGTATCAGATCTGGTAATTGCTCCTGTAGAAAGTGTAATGTGTAAACAGAACATCTTCTATATGGTGTGATGTATCAGGTCTGGTAAGTGCTCCTGTAGAAATGTGTAAACAGAACATCTTCTATATGGTGCAGTGTGTCAGATCGTTTGTATGTGTGTACTTGATAAACATTTGAACATAATAAACTACAGTCAAACTTGAATATAACGGCGTCCTTAGAGACACACAAGAAAACTGGTCTTTATAGGAAGGTGGTCTTTATATAGAGATTGATTTGTACACAAATGGTTCTATTGGGAACAGCAAAAAATGGTCCTTGTGACCAGGTGGTCTTTTATATACAGGTTGTTGCTTAAGCAGGTTTTACTTTATAGATTAGAGATGAGGGGGACTTTAGTTTTAGAGTGATTAAACCATAGTGCTATTTTTCTTTCCTGTGGTCAGTACAAGTTACAGCTTCCTAGAACACAATGTAAGTTATTGTTTTGAACTTTGCAATTTTATTTGTGACTGTGGAATGCTATTTGAATCAAAATTATATGTATACACACAATATATACACACAATGTAAGTTATTGTTTTGAACTTTGCAATTTTATTTGTGACTGTGGAATGCTATTTGAATCAAAATTATATGTATACACACAATATATACACACACACAAACACACAGTGTAACCTCACCACCTCACTTAAAAGGCCACCTTACATTACTGACCATAATTTTCCAGTCTCTTGATAGATATCTAATAAGTACAGAACCTAAATTAAGAGACACCTCACTAATCAGACCATTTGGATTCAGCCAGTTAGATGGTTGTTATACAAGGTTCCGCGATGTATGTATATATATATATATCTACGGTGTATGTATATATATATCCACGATGTATGTATGTATATATATATATATATATATATATATATATCCACGGTGTATGTATATATATATATATCTACGGTGTATGTATATATATATCCACGGTGTATGTATATATATATATATATATATATATATCCACGGTGTATGTATATATATATATATATCCACGGTGTATGTATATATATATATATCCACGGTGTATGTATATATATATATATATCCACGGTGTATGTATATATATATATATATATATATCCACGGTGTATGTATATATATATATAAAATTATCCTGATCAGGTTACAATGTGATCCCTCCAAATTCTGTCTTATTTACATAGCAGAGGAATCTATTGTCAGTATGAAAGTGTAATGTGTCATGATATGCTTTTCTTGTAATTAATGATAGTGGCTTAGCCACATTGTGATTGGATTTTTAACTTATAGTACAATTTTCAGTATTTCAAAGAAATCAAAGTAAATGTTGGGGGTGGGGTGGGGTAGGTATATAAACAGTCAGTTGATGTGGTTGATACACAGAGAGCACTGACATTTTTATTTCAATTTAAATACTAAGTCCAAAAGAAATGCCCCCACACCAAGAAGAAGCTGCCTCCCATGGTTCTTCTCCATGGTTTTCCACCATTAACTTTACTCTGCTGAATAAGTTGACCAGAAATTATGTGACCTATTTGCACTGAACTGAGGGACACAGAAGATTTCGTAACATAACTACACAATCATGTATCAATGTTTGTAGATCATATCACCACTTCCTCTTGATTACTCTAGTTATATACTGGTAACCTGCATCTCTTCTGTATTACGTGTGTAAGATGAGTGTCAGTGTACATTTTGTAAATCATACATTTGTACTTGCATATGAGATGTGGAGCTGTACTTTAACCCACCTTATCCCACACTCTTCGGTCGTCTTGAATACACTAGAGTTTTACTGGTAACCTGCATATCGTCCGTAATATGTCTGTTAGATAAATGTCAATATACATACAGTAAATCGTAGTTGCAGATGAGATGTGGAGCTGTACTTTAACCCACTTTATCCCGCACTCTTGGCTACACTAGTATTACTGGTAATCTGCACCTCGTCTGTATTGTGTGTGTAAGATGAATGTTGGTATAAATCATACTTCCAGATGAGATGTGGAGCTACACTTTCAGCCACCTTATTTTAGCCCTATAATATGTTCATATTTGTATAGTAGTACTGTTGATAAACCAGTTACAAGGCCGTTCTTAGTATCACCTTCAGAATAACGCTGATATAATTCTCGCTGATAAACTAGTAACACGGCCCTTGTTAGCAAGACCTTCAGAATAACGCTGGTATAATTTTCTTGTTGATATTGTAATGCTGCTGATATAAGCGTTTATATGTTGTTTTTATATAGTTAACAAGCTGTGATCAAAACAAGGTATATGGTAGATATTGTGTCAATACTTAGTAATGCCGGATATTTTGTACCGTATATGAGGTATTTACAGCTGTTCTCTAATTTTTGCAACATTTCATGATAGTATCAAAATTGCAAAAATGGAAAACACAAAGTATAAAAAAAATACTGGAACCACCAAAATCATGACCAATTTTTATAATGTACATCGCTTGAAGAAACCACTCATTCCTAATTTACACATTGTTATGCAGTTTCAACTTCAGTGTATGATTTATGGTAGCGTATTGAGTATAATAAAACTCAGAGTTTTAAAATATATAGGCATCAGTAAACCGGAAATATTGAAGTCACAAAGTAAAGTATATGACCTTCAAACTCCTGAAATTGCCAAAATTTTGTACCGCAGAAATAACTGGTTATACAGTATATTGATGTCATAAAATTGTTACTCATACAGATGATTTTATTGGAAATAACATACAGAACAAAAAAGAATGCCAAAATGCTTATCGGAACTTGTTTTGATTGTAATATGATTTGTACGATTTCCTTGTATAAAATTTTATGTTATGATTGGAATATTATTTTTATGACTTCCTTGTTTAATTTTTTATGCATTCTGCATGAACAAAAATGTCATCAAAAATATATAATGCTTCAAGTTTTATGTCAGGAAGCATAACTACTTGTGATACTAAATGATGAAGAATCAGGAACTCTGGAGTTTTGATACCGGCCTTACCTGTTGTTTTCGAGATAAAAGCAACGACCAAATCGATTTGATTTTATACACATTAATCCCATACAATTTGTAATGTTTGGATATCTTGCGTTCTAAAGAATATGATTCTACTATTTTTACACAGTCATAATCACAAATAGTGAAAATAAAGGGTTCTTTGGGGTTATTTAAAGTTCTTCATTTAGGGTAGCCAGTATTATGTAATTCCTACTTCCTATTCCTGATTGTTTCTCACCATTCATACAAGTATAAAGTGAGAATGAAACATATTCTAATCAAAATGTTACTCAACCCCCACCAAGTTATGTTGTTAAGTATGCTGAAAATCTTTTATTATAATCAAATCAAGAAAACAATAATTAAGTGAAGAATCACAATCAGACATTTTTCTGTTAATTAGTTTTGTTGTTTGTCATTTTAAGGCACTGTTAGATTTTTGGTTAACTCTGAAATACTGTAGGCAAATATTTATTCATGTAACCTTTATAGATTGATAGTTTTCTATATGCAGTATTTTGTTAGAGTTATTTCCCTTTAGCTGGTGTGACTAATTAACGTTTACAAGAAAATACAGTGAAAAAGCAGTATTATTATTTTGATATAAAGGAAACAATTGTTTGCATGTGACTTAGCAATTACAAACTAATTTCTGTTGAAACGTACACAGTATGACTCCAACGTTTCAATAGAAATTAACTACAAACATATAGTGGGCCTCGTTTAAAACTTTTTGCATGACTTCAGATTTGTGTCAATACACGAGCTGCAGATGCTGTTTGTTTGTTCCTTTAATACAATATAAAGCCATAAATGTGGTGTTAGAAAATGTGTAATGAATCAAGATTGTCAAGTGGATGTACCATACCACAATTACTTTTATCATCAAGACATTTAACTTTGTGTAGTTTATATGTAATAGTAAGTGGAATTATATTTTCGCATTTCTATAATTATCATAAAAGCAGTGTTTTATATATATTGTTTGCCAATTCGAGAGGCGTTCTTTGTCAGTGTGTTATAAGCAGCAAGATCAAAGCAATAATATAGTCAATTGAGTCAACATGTGATCAGTGTTAATATCAGTATATATACATTTTACAATCATGGTGATTAAATATTGACAAATATGAAATATTGTGTTACTTATTATGTCAGATAAACTCTAACTCTCTAACTCGCTCTCTCTCTCTCTCTCTCAGTGTTTGCGACTGATAAGATAGAATGTATAACAGAAAGATGTTTTTTTCAACAAAAATGTCCCCCGTCCTTTACCATTTTGAATCATATTCTATCACTGACTGCATTATGACCTTGACTCAGAAGACATGGCCAGGGTCAAGGTCATACCACACCTTTACATCATGATCAGTAACATTTAAGATTGAAAGCATTTAATAAAGCCATTCATTTTTTGCAATGAGATGCACAAAGATCGCTATAAAAACAGATTCATTGCGGGTTTTCTATCTGCTCCACCAAAACTTTGTCTACTTTACTCACCAAACTTTGTAGACATATTAAACAAGGTCTTCAGAAATACTGTACAACGGCCTACTCAAAAAGCAGAGTCAATCAGATATGTATCCTAAAGAATTAAAAAAAAATTGTTGGAACATTTAAAAACTCCAAATTTCAAACATATTATAAGCACCAAGTCTTTTGATTTCTCTACCCTTTACATAACAATTCCTTGCCAGGCAACTCAATAACAGATTAACATCTATTATACAAAACTCCTTTGTATACAAAAAATTTAATCACAGATATAAATATTCAGTGTTAGGTCATGAAAAACCTTATTTTGTGAAGAAATACTGATTCTAATAACAAGTACACTGAATACGATATGATTAAGATGCTGGGGCTTCTAGTAGACAACATCATCGTGGTCTTTGCGGGAAACGTTTTCCAACTGGCATTCCAGTGGGTACAAATTGTGCACCTCTTGGCTGGCATCTCTTTGTATTCATATGAAGAGGAATTTATAAGTCTCTGCTCTCCAAAGGAAATAAACAGCATCTCTTTTTCAATTTTACTTACAGGTATATCGACTGTATATAAATACATGAAATTCAGAATTTCAGGATTACCTTGGCCAGATGTCTCCTGTTGAGCCTGAGGTAAATGAGACGACAGAAAACAACAAATCTGCTTTTTACCTAGATTTACTCATTTCAATTGGAAAGGACGGCCAACTTCACACCTCCTGTTATGGCAAACGGGTTTCAATTTCCATATTACGAACACACCGTTTCTAAGTAGTAGTATTCCATCTCCTGCATTTGGTGTAAGTTTATTTCACAACTTATAAGTTGCTCTCATTAATGTTTTATTTTTAACTTTTCAATAAACTACTTACACAAGGTTACGTTGTTGAATGCTTGAAATCGTCGTTTAAGAAGTTTTATGCGGGGATCTTGTTCAACAATATGGAGTCCCCCTCTCAAAATTATTAGATAGTATTCTGGAGCACGACCACATACAGTGACTCCCATTCGCCAATCATTTATAAAAATAAATAATGGCAATATCAACGAACTTCCCCTCGAGAGGTTTCCTGTAACATTTTCAACGGGTGTGGCATGCTGGCACAGGACGCTGACTCCTTCCGGACACCTGGTCCAATCCCATTTGGAATTCGCAAATGATCTTCATGTTGAGACCATCTACACATCTAATTTATCTTATGGACTTGAGTTTCAATTAACCATTGGTACTTTGGCCTACACCATTTCCATACATTGTTAGGTTTACATTATATATATATATATATATATATATATATATATATATATATATATATATATATATATATATATATATATATATATATATATATATATATATATATATATATATATATATTATAAAGATATTTACATTGGAAATTGTTCAGTGTTGCATCGCGAATGACCCCAAAGTACACATAACCTTATATGACAAACAATTTTCTCGTGTAAGTCGTGCAAAAGAGATGGCCCTGTATTTTCAGTGTTTGTTTTACGCTGCATACATGTACCCGAGATGTGTAGGGTACTCAGTCTTTACTTTCACTTGAAAGACTGAACGATTATGACTGAATTATGGCAAATGCGAATGTTAGAAGGCATTTACTGGATAGAGACATGTGGCGGGCGGTTGAATTGGTGGAACAAAGGACTCGTAATCGTGAGGTTTGTGAGGCACTTGGTGTGCACCATACGGTTATCAATAGAGCCTGGGCCTGGTTCCAGCAGCATGGTATACCCCTAAGACGATATGGTAGGGGTAGACGAAGCACTACTGCTGCGGCTGATGATCGTTTTCTTATTATAGAGGCTCGAAAAACCCGTTTGCATCTGCAACCCAACTTCCTTCGGAAATGTTTCCGGGGTCCGTGTTTCAACCCAAACTATAAGCACGGAAGTGGTATGCGGTCGAGAAGACTATGCATACTGTTCCCGCTGTCGCCAAACCACCGGCAACTACGGTATGTATCTAGTTGTTGAGACGTTGGGGTAAAACTATAAAAAAAATAACAAAAATTGCTGAAAATTGGAAAATATCATTTTATTCTTTATTTTATTATTTTTGGCAATGGTTTTAATGGCTGTACAACAGAGATCCAACGTAAAAAGTATTGGCCCCGTTATACTACAACAACGGAAAGAAAAAACAAAATGTTTCATCCTTATAATTTGGATATAGCAATGGCAACCCTTGAAAATTGTAAATAAACTGCGCTCTATACGTAGGAATTTTTGTTTTTCAAAAATAAGAATCAAAGTATTAATTGGCAATGCGGAACTTTAACACATTTATGACACAAACGACTGAAAAACTAAACGACTTACCAAAGTGATGATGACGCAAAATAACGAAAGCAAGAACGAAATTTAAATATTCACTGGCAGTACAAAATATCTCAGATACCAGAGTAACAGTATTTAGGATGGCCAAGGTACAAAATACAGATCTTGTGAATATTGGACAAACACAAGCCACTGAAAATACAGAGGTGAGATCAGGTGTAATGGAGGAGGAAGCATACCCAGTTAACCGGTCACACCCGCCGTGCATAGATCCAGCAAAATTCAAACGAAATAAGCGCGATGAACAAAACCTTCTCATAATTGGTACAGACGACTCATCAACCTTTAAAAACTACAATCGACAACACGCACATATTTATACATGAATTCCTTCAGATCGTTATATATTGTGTCAGTAATCAAATTTGATAAGGAATAAATGCAGTTCTACATTTCCTTTTAAATGAAAATGGTATCACTTCAACTAGAAATTAAAATGTTTCAGTTACCTGTTCAATAAAGTTTTTGAGTCATCTGTGCTGGTTGTGACGTGGATTCGTTCCTCAATTATTTCATTTGAATTTGACTGGTCTGTGGACTCAGGGTGGGCGTGACCGGTCAACAGGGGATGGTTACTCCTCCATGACACCATGACGCGCGCGCTCGCGTGTGTGTGTGTTTGTTTGTGTGTGTGTGTGTGTGTGTGTGTGTGTGTGTGTGTGTGTGTGTGTGTGTGTGACAGAGTGGATGAGAATGTATAGAGACGATCATACATAATAATTTTGATTATAATTTTTAAAAATGTATGGGAGTCTACAATTATAATCAAATTTAGAAAATGAGGAATTGATCCTCGTCATTATCGGTAAAGATGACTTATCAACAACAGTCTGTAACTGTAATTTGCAAACAAGGTCATTAAACCGACCGTAAATTTTGTGAAATGTTGACATTTAATGCGATTCCTGATATTCTTGTGATGCGATATAAAGGAATAGGAAAATATATTAGATACATGCTGATGTATTCTTAGATGTGGTATTTCTAATTAAGCATCGAGGTTTTCACCAAGAAAGACAATTTCCAAACATACTAAATATTTCTTATCGTTTAACCTCCCTTTTCACTTGAAGTATCAACTGTTCTGGTCGTAACTGATTTAAATTATGCAACAGCGGATTTAGGACAAACAAACAATAAATACAAAATACAGATACAAAATTATTTATTTATACCAGTACACGAATATTGATATAAAACTGGAGAACACGCTGTTCGGACATCAGTTTTCAATCAAGTGTTGGCTGTAAACTAAAAGTTGACTTTTAGAACTGAAATGAAACACTGTGCATTAAAGCATGACTACGAGATTTCAAAATGCTAATTGACAAGGGATATAGTGGAACTAACAGTAAATGTACATGTAGTTTGAATTAATTCTTAGAAAGCACTACAATGAAAATTTTTCAGGAGAGTCAAAATATTAAATGCTTTTGGGGATTATATATAAAGAGAAAAGTCTCCAAAATATATTTTTCATTATTAGTTTTGATTTTGTTACGTTTAACATGCTGGCGTTTGTGCCCTTATGTAAGGATTTTTGTTTATAAAATGTAAAACTTACGTTTATGTAAATCCACAATAGTTAAAATTAAAAACGCATTGATGACGTGGAGTAATTTTTATGCTAAAATTTCATCTTTACTTCGGGACGAATTTCTTCATTTCTCAATGTTCAAATGAAAATTGTTATAAAGAATTACAAAGAAACTTGCCATTATCACATAACATCTGGAATCGAACGCTTGGCATGTGTTCAGTGGAATTTATCATGAAAATATGGATACCACACAACAAAATACAAAAACAAGAATTTGCCTCACCATTTTCTCGGAACACAAAGGAATGTATATTCCATCACTGTCGTACCACTTAGCATAACATCCACCACAATATGCGTTCCTACATAAAGTAAATACGATAAATGACATCTTTCGTCCCACACTTTGTATATTTGTAACTGTCTATAGAATCAAATATATGTTCGCATATCTATACATTCCCAATATATATATATTTCCTATTTTCCTTATAATTTCACCTAATGTTTTCTCATCCTATCATCAAGCCCATTTATACCAAATTTTGGCCAAACAGAAGGCAGTGTAACGAGGTATCACTTTGCGCGCGCGCACACACACACACACACACACACACACACACACACACACACACACACAGACAGACAGACAGATATATATATATATATAATTTCAATGATAATCAGCGTCACCTGATAGCCTGCCACACCCGTCGCATATGTTTTATGGAAACCTCTCGAGTTTGTTGAAAAGATTAAGTTATACGAACATTAACGCTCGATGAAAAGGTCAAATTAGTTTTTTTTAGAGTAGTGTTTATATATGATTCACGCAATTTTATAGATACCACTACTCACCAGCACGTTGCGCCAGTCACGTGACAGGTTGACACTGAGCATGGAGGAAGAAGACAGTCACCTTTGAAATCTTCAACACCTTCTTCGCAATCGTCAGGAAGTTCTTTAGAATCAATGCAACACGTGCTATCAGGGAAAAATTGATTGAGTAAAAATAATTTTGCAATGATGAAAAAGTTTAGGAGATCATTGTTTTAATATGTATTTGAAATATTTTGTAAAATATATTGCCAAATTAGTGAGACGCTTTTTTCTCCTTCGAGACGAAGTGAAAAAGTAAACGCGATTTTCATATTTAAAACACGCTTAATCGATAGATCCAATATAGAATTTTTTTTTAAATTTATGAATCAAAGATCAGACACCCTTTTGAATGGTTTGCGTCTTTGATATTACAGCTGCATACCGTATAGATTTTATATAGAATACCAGGATCCGGTTGCACAACAAATTGTTAAATTTAGCCTACAGTTAGCCCATTGGTTTAACATTGGTTAAATTCACATTAAATTTAACACCTGTTGTGCAACTGGGTCCACATGATAAATGAGACTTACGTAAACAAAGCTTTAAATGCATTTTCTTTGCTCCGACACATACTGGATTGTTTTTATGATAGTTACACGCTATTACATTACAATCTAATGTTAGTAGATGCACAAACATATGGTATTGTTAAAAATATATTTCGCGGCTACGTAAATTAAGATCAAAATCTCAGCTGTACAAAGCATAGTTATTTGACATTGATTAATTTGCTCTATTATGCAACTAATAAAAACTTAGTGTGACTTACCAACACAATTTATTGGGTCAAGTTTTCATACATTCTCTAGTACATATATTGCAACACTCACACTATGAGAGAACGTCTCTTATAAGTTTGAATAAAATAAGTCAGAAATACTACTGCAAATGCTAAAAACTAGAATTTGCTATTTCTACAACACGGTAAAAGCCTATATAAATCCTCAGGTCAGCAAGTGCTGTCTTATCTTTATAATCACCAAATATACATCTGTAGTCCTATTTCTGTATTTTCTTTCTGCTTTTGATAAAAGATGTGCGTCAATGTAAAAAATAAAAATGTTTTTAGTTTGTATTAAATATCAATCCATGGTTTGTCCTTGTTTTTTGTTTTGTATTTCATGTTTCAAAATACAGTACAACGAATGATTGAATATTGAAGATTAGAATAAGGCCAGTATTCTACCAATTTCCAGAACTATTGGATTTGAAATTAGTTGGGTTTTGTTTTGTAATAGTAATATAATTAGTCAATTACTGACTTTACTGTAGGTTGACATAAGGATTTATCAGTCCAGGATCAAAATACTGAACTTGGCTTCTGACTTTACTGTAGGTTGACATAAGGATTTATCAGTCCAGGATCAAAATGCTGATCTTGGCTTCTGACTTTACTGTAGGTTGACATAAGGATTTATCAGTCCAGGATCAAAATGCTGATCTTGGCTTCTGACTTTACTGTAGGTTGACATAAGGATTTATCAGTCCAGGATCAAAATGCTGATCTTGGCTTCTGACTTTACTGTAGGTTGACATAAGGATTTATCAATCCAGGATCAAAATACTGATCTTGGCTTCTGACTTTTCTGTAGGTTGACATAAGGATTTATCAGTCCAGGATCATAATACTGATATTGGCTTCCACTCGATCAATATCATGCTTCTTTGGAATGACAAATCATAATGCCATCCCTATCCAAAGTCAATAAATTGGAATATATAGTTTACATATAAATTTTTCATCAACGTAAGTATAAATTATAATGTCTAAATATATAATATTTTAAACATAATGCCAAAGTTATAATGCTCATGACGATCGTTTCTGTCAATTAGACTTCATCAGTTGAAATCCACTGTAAAAATGACTATCTTAGCTTTAGAAAACTTTGAAACTTAAAACGTGTCATCGGTGCCAAATATCACTTAAGTATATGATTATCAGCTGATACCGAGTTTGGTA
The DNA here is from genome assembly GCA_030159075.1 of Atrina japonica. Lineage (NCBI taxonomy): Eukaryota > Metazoa > Mollusca > Bivalvia > Pterioida > Pinnidae > Atrina > Atrina japonica. Next base: position 182,431 of record BROG01000498.1, on the reverse strand, counting down.
TACCCTCGGGGACTCAAACGGTGATTGGTCAGTTCCATGAAAGTTAGGACTAAGACTTAAGATTTAGGACTTACGGTCTTTCGTAAAACTGGCCCCTGATTTCCAAAGACTACAAATTATTTTTTAACTAAACATTCAAGTATCTTTTGATATTCATATTCATGCATTTGTGTTTAGAGTCATTTGTTTTGCTGTCCAGGAAAAAAATGCACGAATTGTTAAAGACAACTGAAACCAACATAAACAAGAAACGAAATAAATTGTAAGTATATATAACTAACCTGCAAAGATCGAAAAGAAGGCATAGCGCAACCACTGCAACAAGTTTCATCATTTTACGAACGTGTTCTATTCGACTCTCAAAAAGTAATGTGAAGTTTCGGCGACGGCAATTGTTTTTAAATTATCTAACAGACTCATAACCATTTAAATACAATTTAAAATATCACCGAACACTAAATTATGCCAATTGTGATTGTAACCCGTTAACCTAGTTTTTCAGAAATAATCATTGTCTTGAAATCAAGCATTTCTCTGACGTATTCGAAATATATATGCAAGTTAACTCTGAGTCAAACGTTTCGAAAAACCTTTATTGTGCATGTAACGCTAAGTTAGATATCGGTCCATCACACACTAGTCCAATCCGCAGTTTCGGTCAAATCATTCTCGACAATATATATAATATAAAGCTCATCTACCAAAGTATAAATCATTATTTACTATACACCTTGATACAAAATATAAAATGAAGGACGATTTTAGCAACGGTCGGTTATGGACCGAGTGTGTATAACCGAGACTTCCCTGAACCTCCATATTCAAATATTTTTTGACACTGAAGCAATGACGTCGGTCAGGATATGAAATTGACTAAATCGGCACGGAAATGACATAGAATATCGATGGTCAAGTTACACAAAATTTCGAGCGTCAAGCATAATAGAAACCATAGGATTACATAACGTGAAAAATTTAAAATATCTTAAAGTGATATAAGCCGTCACAACGATGATTGTTTTCCCATAACATATAGCCAATAATATGATAAAATGTGCATACAAATACATTATCAAACACGTGAAAAGTTGTAAAAGATTTGAGTTATTTGTTTTATTAGAATTTAAGTTTTCCCGTACCTTAAAAATCCAACTGTATTTATGTATGCATTGACCTTTAAGAGAAACTAATTCGTATGGTGGCTGATTCGGGACATCGTAATATCACTTCGTTTAATACAACGCTATATTACTATATTAAGATAATGCAATACGAAATGACGATACAACGATACGAAATGACAATACTACGATACGAAATGACGATATTATATAAATTATATATGGTCGCCGATTATGGACATCGTAATATCTCTTCGTTTAGTACAACGCGATATTACAATATGGATATAAAAACTTCAGATACCAAAGTGTAAATCAATAGAATGTCCAGGACACAGAGACAAATCCGATAAAAAATGGACAAACACGGACCTCTGAAAACTAAGAGGTGGGATCAGACGTTACTACGATACGAAATGATGATATCACGATAAGAATTGACGGTACAACAAAACGAAATAACGAAATTACGATTTGTCAAAATTACGATACGAAATTACGATATTACGAAATTACGATATTACGATATGATGATATAACGATATTACAATACGAAATGACAATATTACGAAATGACGATATTACGATACGAAATGGCGATATTACAAAATGACGATATGACGATACGAAATGACGATATTACGAAATGACAATATCAAGAAATGACGATATTACTATATAGCTTAATTATTACGCACTGGGCCGAGTTATAGAAAAGGATACTGCGCTGGATTAGGTCACTGTATAGCTTAATTTTTACGGATTGAGCATACTTATAGACTTTTTTCTATAAGTCGACCCGGTCAGTAGGCCTACTCTAAGGTGGTGCCTTTTTTCTATAAGTCGGCTCAGTGCGTAATAATTAACCTATATGGTAATCTACCCCAGGGTAGTGTCCTTTTTTCTAAAAGTTGACTCAGTCCTTAATAATTAAGCTATACAGTGACCTACCCCAGCGCAGTGTCCCTTTCCTATAATTCGGCTCAATACGTAATAATCGAGCTATAAAATGGCCGTTTTCTGACTCAGTTTTAGTCCATAGAATAGGTCAAAATATGTTTTCGCTTCTGGTGACAACTACACATTCATGAAACATTATTTGAAGACATATTCAATAATAAGAACATTTCTGGCAAGATTTTTATATATATATATATATATATATATATATATATATATATATATATATATATATATATATATATATATATATATATATATATATATATATATATATCTTAATCTTTATTGTATTCTTTGCTGCCAATAATTTTTTATTAGAGAATGTATAATTACCTGAGGGGTACAATGACCTGAATTGTCCTGGGGACGATTTTCTTCGTCTTGACGCAATAATTAACGATACCGACGCCTGGATGTAATTTTTACGTACTCAAAGAATGATTTAGCACAGAATTTGTGTGGTTTAATGCTTTGAATTCAACGAAAATCACAAAATATACTGAAAATCGGCGCTCGAAATCGAAATGACCTGGGGGGTTTCGACTTAATTAAGTGATTATCGGCGGTATTAATGTACAGTTCACTAGTTAGGACTTCGAAATATCATATTCTTATCTATATTTTTGTAGAATTATTCACCGCTACACCGTATTGGCGCTCATCTAATGAGCTCATCTGATGGGCTCGGCCCAGTTAGTATAACTGACGCGGTCAGAATAAAGGGCGAATCACACTGGCGATGTCAAAGGGCGATGTCACATGAGAACAACAACACAGTTCAATAACAAGGCAATAGTTAGAAATCTGCCCGAGCACTAAGTCCAGTATAGAAACTTTCTGCTCGCGGATCAGACGTTTGGCCTCCGGTACATCGTCACCGTCGTTAATGAGTCCTCGGAAAGGGGATACCCTAGACTTTTTGTCCCAGTGAACGCCATTAATTACAAATGGGGCAAAGTTTACATCTAATGACAATGTATATACGAGATTTTATGTCCAATTTTCGAACGAGTTGACAGTTTCTGTCTTCGACAAACACTACTGCTTTCGTGCTTTTTTGACGATGAAAACAGTTTGTAGACCACGAGGTTTTAATGATGAATGCGGAAACAAGCAAGACCGCTTAACCAACAGAGGCAATCCAGACAGAGACTGACTGATCCGGATATATATAATAATACAAGATACTGGCGTTACACCTAACCCGCATCAGTTTATTTGTTTGTTTGTTTATTGTTGTGTAACGTCCCACTCAAGAATAGTTCACTCATATGGAGACGTCACCAAATGCCGGTGAAGGGCTTCAAATTTTTGCCCTATGCTCGGCACTTACGGCCATTGAGCAGTGAGGGTTCTTTAACGTGCCGACACCTACTGTGACACGGGACCTCCAGTTTTTACTGTCTCATCCGAAAGACAGGAAACCAACCTGTCGCCGGCGAGACTCCAACTCACGACCTCACGATCCAGAGTCGAGCGCGCTACCGACTGAGCCAGGTCGGCTCCTGCATCAGATTAGCTGGTCGTTTTGTACAAAAGATAACAAGGTTTAACAACTAAATAAGTTGAAAATAAGTATTTTAAAAATAATAATAATAATAATTAAGTTATTAAGTCAGTATCGGAAATTGTCTTACTTTTGTAATGAAAAACACAGAACTGTATTTGTAATTTAAAATTTATGATATATATGGTAACCATGGCAATTTAATAAAAGGAAATAATGAATTCCATTTGTTTCTTGTTACCAGAATGTAATGTTTTTTAAAAGAAGACTCCCTATTTTTATGTAAAATTTTTATAATTTCTTCGAGAAAAATGCAAATCTCCCCCATGAAAAATTAAAAATTTCCTATCAATTCTTACTATTAGTCTCCCCCATGATATTGGAAAATCTCCCCCATGAAAATTTTTCAAGGTTATTAAGTCTGAGTTAACCCATCCAATTTCAAAGTAACAAGATTACACTGTCTGTCTGTCTATCTATCTATCTATCTATCTATCTATCTATCTATCTATCTATCTATTTTTATCTATCTATCTATCTATCCATCTATCTATCTATCTATCTATCTATCTATCTATCTATCTATCTATCTATCTTTCAATCTATCGATCTCTTATCTATATATCTATATATCTATCTATCTATCTATCTATCTATCTATCTCTATTTGTCCATCTATCGATCTATATATCTGTCTGTCTGTTTGTCATGTGTGTCATGCTTACAACACTAGCCTTATTGTCAGACTCACAAGGGAAATGCTTTTCATTTTAATTCTAGTGGGGTACATGGCTGTCATGTGTGTATGACATTTCAGAAGTACATGGTAGGAGGTAAACAATTTTTCAATGCTTTCATACTGTCATCTAGTCAGGTCATGCACAATTTGTAGACTATAAGACTGCAAATTTATAGTTGAACAATATAAATGAATCACATGGCAAGTGGAAATTACAAAGTGGCTTCCCCAAATGGCTTGAAAATTGCTAGGTACATACCATTGGTCTGACATGAAGGAACCCTGTTCTGGTACCCTGAGAGTATGCATGGCACAACAAACTCTACTCCATACTTTTTGTGTTCCCCTATATATACCACCATTAAAAATTTGCATCATAATTCTTTGCAATGGTAAGGCGCGTAGAACCGGTTTCAAGAAGCGTACTACTTGCCCAAAATGTACACACACATAATCAACAACACATACATTCATATGTACATCCATACAAACACACATACGCTTAGATCCACACATACATACATATACATACATATATCTACACACAAATCAACACATACATACCCACACTCACACCTACATCCACCCACACATACATCCATCCACACACACATACATACATACATCAAATCCACACACCTACACCCACAAAAAACAAAAACTCTTACACTTAGATCCACACATCCATACACACATTCATACATACACACACACAAAATACATACATACATAGTCACATACTCATATCCACATACACACATCAAAACATATATACACACCTACATCCACATTCACACACAAATTCATCTGTCCATACACATATTCACACCTACATACATATATTTTCATTTATTAACATATCCACACATACACAAAAAATACATATATCAAGATACACATACATCAAAATACACATACATACTAACATACACACAGTCACACACAAATCCATTCACCCAAACACACATATATTAACATATCCACACATATATCAAATATACATACATGAAAATACACATATATACATATCAACATACACACATCCACAAATACACATATTTATACATACAAATTAACACGTTCATCCACACACATACATACACATCTTTATCCACACATTCATCTATAAATACACATACATCCACACAATACCAAATACTTTATAGCTTGGTAGACAAATTTACCTTCTATTTGTCTTTTTTATTCACAAATCATCAAGTAACCAAATACCTTAGTTACAACAACAGACTTTATTTATTTTAAAGCTGATTTTACTATTCTTATTTATTTATCCAAATTATTTCATTTCTTTTTGCATCAAAAGGATCTTGACCTATTTTTAAAAGGGAAAATTTGGGGGGGTTATTTCGTTTTCTCTGTTCACAGATCTCTGTAACACCATTTAAATTCCAAAATTTTCTACTGCTAAGATAGTCATTTTTCACAGTGGTTATTCTTAGACGGATTTCGGCTATACTATGATATAGTTATTTTTGCACTTTCTCTTTGGAAAATATGTATATTAAATTGGAGCTCAACTGATGAAGTCTAATTGACAGAAACGATGTCGTCTTGAGCATTATAACTTTGGTATTATGTTTATAATATTTATTCACTATAGAATAAATAGATATAAACTATCCCTAGTTTTACATCACCATGATATCCAGTGACAACTCGTATTTTGAAACCATCTTAATAACAATACAGAAATATTTATGTTTGTTCTAATATACACAAAAAGGTACAATTCCCCGGCAATCTACCAAATTGTAAATACATCAAAATCGTCAAATTATTAATCATTTTTGTGAGTTCGTTTTTCACACTTTTGTTAACAAATCTACGATTTAAATTTAAAGAAAGAACGAGTAACTGATGTCATAAAACATTCATATTATGTACGTGGGGACTAAAATGAGGTCAGTAGAAAAACAAAATGTTGTCAAAACACAGAACGAGAACTATAACGACATATAGTTCTAGTTCTGTTTGTTTGTTTGTTTGTTTGACGTTAAACAACAAACAAATAAACAAACAAACAAACAGAACGAGAACTATATGTTGTTATATTAACGCTACATCCGGAATTTTATCACTACTATCATTTAGACTAACATTTATCAAGGTTAAACATTTTGACAGTAATTGTTGTCTTCCTCCAAAGAGTGGCATTTTCAATTTCAGTTTTTTTGAAAATTATATCCATTAAATAGTTCAACAAATTTGGAGTGATTATTAAAGGCACTAAAAGTTGCCTTTTCATTTTTTCCATAATTTACAGATAATAATAATAATAATAATAATAATAATAATAATAATAATAATAATAATAATGCTTACTCCTCCATGGCACCTTATCCCACCTCTTGGTTTCCAGAGGTCCGTGTTTGTCCATTTTTTATCGGAGTTGTATCTGTGTCCTGAACGTTCTATTGATTTACACTTTGGTATCTGAGGTTTTTATATAATAATAATAATAATAATAATAATAATAATAATAATAATAATAATAATGATAATAATAATAATAATAATAAAGTAGTAAATTCCATTGATACGAAAATTTTACCTATCAATTATCGGTTGAAATTTAAAATGACAACCTCCTAATGTTGGGAAAAATTTTCTCTTTACTCTATTTCTTCTTTTTATTGTTATATCATTGTTTCTTTTCTATTTATTTCCTCCTCCTCATCGTCGTCGTCGTCGTCATCGTCATCGTCGTCATCATCATCATCATCATCATCATCATCATCTTTTCTTCTCTTTTTTCCAGGACGTAGTCTCACGAGTTTCACAAAAAGGGGATACCAGTTCATAATGATTTGTTTTGGAGTAATTAACAGTAGTTCTGAGTAATTAGCAATAGGTCTGAGTAATTAGCAATAGGTCTGAGTAATTAGCAATAGGTCTGAGTAATTAGCAATAGGTCTGAGTAACTGATTGTAAAGCACAGCAATCTCAAAATCATTATGATTATAATTGATTGTAAGGCACGGTGATCATGTAGAAAATGATAACACCAAGCAACCCCATAACAACAACAAACAAACAAAACTGGCAAAAAAGGAACCGAAAAAACTCCAACAAACAAAATCTAGACGAAATAAATAAATCAACGATGAAACAATTAATGCAATGTGCCTTTATTCATTTAATTCATCACTGAATACACATGTGGCCTGTAAACTATAAGTGTCCATCGGGTACCAGTACCAGTCATGGCCAGTTACGTTTACCAAAGGTCAATGGTTAGACAAACGGGACTGGAAAACAATAAACATTTATAAAGTATTGTAATAGATACGTATACATCGTAGATATAACGTAAACGTCGTAGCTATAACGTATACGTCGTAGATATAACGTATACATCGCAGATATAACGTATACGTCGTAGATATAACGTATACATCGTAGCTATAACGTATACGTCGTAGATATAACGTATACATCGTAGATATAACGTATACATCGTAGCTATAACATATACGGCGTAGATATAATGTATACATCGTAGATATAACGTATACGTCGTAGCTATAACATATACGGCGTAGATATAATGTATACATCGTAGATATAACGTATACGTCATAGTTATAACATATATGGCGTAGATATAATGTAAACATCATAAATATAACGTATACGTCGTAGGTGTAATGTATACACCGTCGATATAAACTGTACACTGTAGATATAACGTATACATGTTGATACAATGTATACTTCGTAATAAACAGTATACATCGCGGTTTCTTTTTAATAACATCGCGGACATGTTTATAACATCAGATGAGGCAGAAAAATATATATTTAACACGAGTGCGTAGCATAAAAAAGTTAAAGTACACACCGTGGATGCACAGAATACATCGTAGACATAAAGTATACACCGGGGATACCAAGTACGCAAATTTTACGGTCAGTATAATAGTCTTTTTGCTATTACTGTGTGAAATGTTGAGTTGCCTTTTCGTTGGCGGTTGGTGAGATGTCAGTACCAATTGGGACGAGGATTCACTCCTCACGTATTTCATTGGACTTGACCGTGGACTCACGTCGGGTGTGACCGGTCGACAGGGGATGCTTACTCCTCCATGGCACGTGATCCCACCTCTTTGTTTCCAGGGGTCCGTGTTTGTCCATTTTTACCAGATTTGTATGTATGTCCTGGACATTATATTGATTTACACTTTGGTATCTGAGATTTTTTATACATCATAGATACAGTATTTTGTTTTCTTTTGTTTCATTGTTGTTTAACGTCCCACGAAGAATCATTAACTCATATGGATACGTCACCAAATGCCGCTGAAGGGCTTCAAACTTTGGCCTATACTCGGCACTTACATTGAGTAGTGAGGGTTCTTAAACGTGCCGAAACTTACTGTGACACGAGACCTCGGTTTTTACTCTCTCAGTCCGAAGGACAGGAAACCAACCTGTCGCCGGCTACACTCGAAATCACGATCAAGAGTCGAGCGAGCTACCTATTGAGCCAGGCCGGTTCATTGATATATATGGATACACTGTAAATATACAGTATACATTGTAGATATACAGTATACATTGTAGATATACAGTATACAATGTAGATATACAGTATAAGTCGTAGATATATAGTATACATCGAAAATATACAGAATAAATCGTAGATTTGAGTATGATATAGTAGAAAATGGAATCCAGTACAGTAGTATTGAATAATGTATTTTAAAATCATATTTTTTTCAAAATACCTTGAGATAAAGAAACAAACTTTTTTGTCTATATTTAAGTGAAGGAAAGGCAAATATGATTTTTGTGTACTCACGAATAATTCCCTGATTGGTTCCCGCAAAGCATGATGGGATAAAGGTACTATTGACCGTCCAAACTGCCCAGCAGCCTCCACAAAAACTAGGTCTACATGTGGGATATGATATATAAAACATTTAAGTACATATATACTACGAAAAATGCATTTCATAATCAATCAGACTAAAATATCATTAAAAATTCAAAAAATCTGACAGATTTACATTAATTTGTATAACGGAAATATTTAAATATTGAGATTTTTTTCCATTAGAAATGCAATAACAGAATGTGCTATATAGTCGGTCTATTCTGAAATCTAATTGCTAAATATAGAATGTTGAAAATATCGCGAATCTGATGCAAATTCTTAATTTTTATATTTTTCTAAGTATTTTAATTCTTACTGGCAAACAGCTCCTGGAATACTACAGGAAGATGTCAGACAAGGGTTTTCAGTACACATAGTAACAGGCATATTATCAGGACAGCCTGTAAAAGAATAATAGAAGTAGACTAATGATTACAACACTAATAATAATAATAATAATAATAATAATAAAAATTATGATAATAATAATAATAATAATAATAATAATAATAATAATAATAATAATAATAATAATAATAATAATAAAAATAATAAAAAAAAAAATTAAAAAAAATAATAATAATAATACTACTAATAATAATAATAATAATAATATTAATAATAAAAATTATGATAATAATAATAATAATAATAATAATAATAATAATAATAATAAAAATATCAATAATAATAATAATAATAATAATAATAATAATAATAACAATTATAAAATTACAAGAATACATCACTGTTGTTTGAATTAGATGCTTGTAGATGTTTAGACAAAAACATGTCGGCTTTGTGTTTGGCTTTGTCTAATAATAATATTGTGCGATTAACATAAGTTGGCGGAGTGGAGGTACCTTTTCATTATCATAAGAATGATTCTACTCACTTTCGGGTTATGACAAGCTGCACTGGAAAAAACGTTTTACTATACTGCTTTCTTTCGGAACTTTAATTTTTTAAAATTGGAACATAAAAAAAATGTCGGTATGTGGCTTTTTGCACATATATAACTTTTGCACAACGTTTATATTTATTAAAACTTTAGTATAATGTTTATTTTTTCATAACTTTATATCAAGGTATGTAGTAATATTAATGTTAGGATAATATTTATATTTACTATAACTTTAGTACAATGTTTATATTTACTATAATTTAAGTGTAATGTTTATATTTACTTTAATTTAAGTTTAATGTTTATTTTTACCATAATTTAAGTATAATATTTACATTTACTATAATTTTAGTACAATATTTATATTTCTATAACTTTAGTACAATGTTTATATTTACTTTAATTTAAGTTTAATGTTTATTTTTACCATAATTTAGGTATAATATTTACATTTACTATAATTTTAGTATAATATGTATATTTACTTTAATTTAAGTTTAATGTTTATTTTTACCATAATTTAAGTATAATATTTACATTTACTATAATTTTAGTACAATATTTATATTTCTATAACTTTAGTACAATGTTTATATTTACTTTAATTTAAGTTTAATGTTTATTTTTACCATAATTTAGGTATAATATTTACATTTTACTATAATTTTATATTTAGTATAATAAGTTTATGTTTTATTTTACCATACTTTAAGTAATTTAAGTTTAATGTTTATTTTTATATTTCATAATTTAGGTATAATATTTACATTTACTATAATTTTAGTACAATATTTATATTTACTATGACTTTAGTATAATGTTTATATTTACTATTGCTTTAGTACAATGTTCATATTTAGTATACCTTTAGTATAATGTTTACATCTTCTATACATCTAGTATAATGTCTATATTTACTATAACTTTAACATAATGCTTATTTTTTTTACTATTGCTTTAGTACAATATTCATATTTACTATAACTTTAGTACAATGTTTATATTTACTTTACCTTTAGTACAATGTTTACTTTTACTATACATTTATTATGATGTTTACTTTTACTATACCTTTAGTATAATGTTTATAATTACTTTACCTTTAGTATAATGTTTATAATTACTTTACCATTTAGTATTAGTAATTACTTTACCATGTTGTTTATAATTACTTTACCTTTAGTATAATGTTTATAATTACTTTACCTTTAGTATAATGTTTATAATTACTTTACCTTTAGTATAATGTTTATAATTACTTTACCTTTAGTATAATGTTTATAATTACTATACCTTTAGTATAATGTTTATAATTACTATACCTTTAGTATAATGTTTATAATTACTATATCTTTAGTATAATGTTTATAATTACTATACCTTTAGTATAATGTTTATAATTACTATACCTTTAGTATAATGTTTATAATTACTATATCTTTAGTATAATACTTATATTCGCTATAACTCTGGTATCGTCTTTATATTTACTATAAATTTAGTATTGTGTTTATGTATACTTTTTACCACAAGTACTTTAATATGTATATTTCTTCCCCAAATATTTTTACGAATCAAATTTGTATTTTCATTTTCCAGAGTTACAACCCCCTCGTAGCAGGTATTGGTTGTGATGCCATTTGTTTGTGCGTAAAATGAGAAAAGTTATCAAGTGTGATGTCATATGTTTGTGTGAAAACGACTTTGTTTTCACTCGTAAAGACAGTACGTCACAATCGACACCTACTGACATGGGAGATAATTCTGACTAACGAAAAGACAGAACAGGTGAAATACTTCATCCTTAAAAGCGCGACGACTTAACAAATCCGCCATGGGTGTTCCTGGAGAAATACGACAGTTATAAGCTATAAGACATGGAATGTAATTTATATGCTCGTCACTATTTTATAATACGACAGGTCAACATTACAATATTTGCACTATATAACTGAAACATACAAATATATATTATTTATATTAGAAATACATATCCATGCAATTACACATATATCTATATAATAATTGAAATACTCCGAATTAAGCAACAAAGTCTATAAATATACCATATACTGTAGAGTTGGCAAAATTATTGGCGGTGTTAATATTTGTTATAATCACGGTGTAGGCGAATCTATGAATTTAATGAACATTAAATAACTTTTAATACACGTGTATATACGTAAAAAAGATCGGAAGTTAGTATAACCGCAGTCGTTTCAGAGGATAAAAAAACATGAAAATTACACATTATAGAATTAACACCCCATACATTACCAGAAATAATATTCTTACCAATGTTAAGTCCTATCAACATCACCAATATTGAAACTACGAACAACTTCATTTTCTTCAAGCGCACTGCTGTGTTGTATGAAAACATCAGGTCAGTTGGTTAGTTTTTATACAATTTTTAAGTTTCAATTACCGGATAAGCGTAATGGTGATTGCAGTGATGTTAGTTAGATATGTCTGCTTGGAATCAAATGCCAACAACATTATGTTTTCAACATTTTTTTCGTTCATAAATGATAATAACTTGACATTTACTTTCATTCAAAATCGAGTGTAAACGCCACGCATATTAATCACACTAGCACGTGTCCGTGTTTGTACTAATACTTTTTATTTATTTTTTCTTTACTTTATATATATATATATATATATATATATATATATATATATATATATATATATATATATATATATATATATATATTATATATATATATATATATATATATATCACGTGCACTGAAAATAAAATTCAGTTCAATACGGAATATATACTACTTTACTGACAGGTTATTGGAAAGGGAATATCGACGTTGTGCAAATTTTGAGATCGTTGTTATAGCCTTGATTGCAATTACTACACGTTTCACTAAATGAAATGTTGAGTTGCTTGTCCGATAGCGGTTGTTACGTTGAAATAGAACTTACATATATAATTCCAAGAAGAAAAAGTGGTATCATTCACGGTAAACAAATAAACCTCAATGTAACTACTGTAAACATGTTATCACAACCGCTATCCACATAGAACATAACTTTGCCATAAAATCAGCGAACACCGAAATATCGGAAACTGGGTTTATATATACCCTCGGGGATTCAAATGGCCCCAAAACAGTGAAGACGACCCAGTGCTTGTAAATATTATAAATATAATACATTTGTATCAACTTACATTAAGTAAAGAGATTCAAATATTTCAAAATATAACTATAATTTATATGAGGGACGGAGACATACTTATGCGTATATTAAGCTCTAGCAACTTCAAAGATTAGTCCACACAGCTACTGGTTCAATGATCCTAGTTTTGCTACTTACGGCCGAGGATAATTTGACAGTTTATTCAAGTCAGCAAAATCCTATTTAAAGAGCTATTACATTACATGCTTAATTTGTATAATACATAAAAGTGGACAATTGGTTCCTGATAATTTGATAAATTTAGATCCAATTTATTCAGTTTAAATTTCCCATTTTATTGTACTTTTTTGTGAAATAACTTGGGTTTGATGGGATGATACACGTAGTTGCACACGTAGGAAGTATTTTATCATTGATTCGAAACTTTCTCTCTCTCTCTCTCTCTCTCTCTCTCTCTCTCTCTCTCTCTCTCTCTCTCTCTCTCTCTCTCTCTCTGCGGTTGATAAGACAGTACGTTCAATCAATGTCTCTCCATCACTTACCATTTTGAATCATATCCCTATGGTTGACAATTTTTGCATTGCGTTCAACGGTTGAAAGGCATTGGCCTACTAAGACGCCATTGTATAAAACGGAAATATCAAGAAACCTGAAAATCCTTTAGTAAGGCATCATCGGATACGCCCATGGTCAAATCAAGAGTAAAATGTTAGTTATAAATAGAGAAATCAATATATATCATAATTTTATGTAGTAAATTATATAAATTTATACTTACATGCAAAGGACATACTCATTTGACATATATACTATAAATCCGGAATTTTTGCGACACTATTTTTCGTGGTTTTTAAGTTCTAAATTCATTTGCGTTATAAATTTTCGTGATATCGAATGCTTATTTCGTTGCACTATTATCATACTTAATTACACGATAATTTTATTTTCGTGAGCAAGAGCTCGTGAAATTATGCGTAAATACAATTTTCTCTAATAAACCGGATTCACAGTAGACCATGACCTATTGACAAGGTAATGGGAAACCACTGATACAAAGGCCTGATAACATTGGACTAAATCATGTACTGATATATGAACCACTGATCAGGATACAAAGGCCTGATAACATTGGACTAAATCATATACTGATATATGAACCACTGATCAGGATACAAAGGCCTGATAACATTGGACTAAATCATGTACTGATATATGAACCACTGATACAAAGGCCTGATAACATTGGACTAAATCATGTACTGATATATGAACCACTGATCAGGATACAAAGGCCTGATAACATTGGACTAAATCATGTACTGATATATGAACCACTGATACAAAGGCCTGATAACATTGGACTAAATCATGTACTGATATATGAACCACTGATCAGGATACAAAGGCCTGATAACATTGGACTAAATCATGTACTGATATATGAACCACTGATACAAAGGCCTGATAACATTGGACTAAATCATGTACTGATATATGAACCATTGATCAGGATACAAAGGCCTGATAACATTGGACTAAATCATGTACTGATTTATGAACCACTGATACAAAGGCCTGATAACATTGGACTAAATCATGTACTGATATATGAACCACTGATCAGGATACAAAGGCCTGATAACATTGGACTAAATCATGTACTGATATATGAACCACTGATCAGGATGCAAAGGCCTGATAACATAGGACTAAATCATGTACTGATATATGAACCACTGATCAGGATACAAAGGCCTGATAACATTGGACTAAATCATGTACTGATATATGAATCATTGATCAGGATACAAAGGCCTGATAACATTGGACTAAATTTTGTACTGATATATGAACCGCTACCATTTTATCTTTTTAAAACGTAAACTCATTTTATTCTTTACTATAGTTCTTGAATTTATTTATCCAAGGAAGACCCACAGAGGTGACAACGGTCTATACCACCTGGTCTTTTTCTGAATTCTATAAATAAAATACAGAACAACGGCGAACAGTAGGCTCTTGAATTATCTATATTGTTTGAAGTCGATGCGGCTATGCTTAACTACTACATTATTATCAATTCATCTGACGTGCCGATACATGTAGTGCAGATACCAAAAATTGTCATTTGCCACCAGAATGTAGTGACGAAATATGCATGGTTCCATAGGCGACAAACCTTCAGTCCAGACTGGGGCACTGATTGTACTATAACTTCAAGTTACTAGATCTTGTGATTAAAGTGACCCACAAGGTATCATAGAAGTGGCAGCCCAACAGATGGAATTATTTTCAGCTTTTGCAAATCGTGACTTGTACACCACAACATTATAACAATCTTACCGTATGGTGGTCATCAGTTTACAATGTGTTGGTGATTGCATTGCTGATTGATATGATGCAAATTGCGTTTATAGATATACATTTGCTTACAGATATGTAAATTTGTTCATAGATATGTAAATTTGTTTAAACATATGTAAATTTGTTTGTAGATGTGATTGTTTTTATAGATATGAAAATATAAATTTGTTTATAGGCATGTAAATTTGTCTAAATATATGTAAATTTGTTTATAGGCATGTAAATTTATTTAGAAATATGTAAATGTGTTTATAGATATGTAAATTTGTTTATAGCTATGTAAATTTAGCAATATTTTAGACTAAATATTATGACCTCTAACGTTTAAAACATTATTGTATGACAAAATATAAAGAAGTGTCGATTGATATAGTAAACTCCAAGTCCAGCAGAATAAGGCAAAACAAGGATAAAAACGGTCTAAACAAGATGGACAATTGCGAATCCCAAACAGAATGGAGCCAGATGTCCAGAAGGAGTCAGGGTCCCCTGTTATCGTGCCCATGAAAATCTCTCGAGTTCGGTGAAAAGTTCAATATCATAGCAAAGTTAAATGTTTACAAAAAGCTAAAATAAATGTTTAAGGTATAAAATATAAAAAAAAATCTCATATACCAAAGTAAAGATCATTAGGTTGTCCAGGATATAGGTACAAAGCTGATAAAAAATGGACAAACACTGACCTCTTGAAATTAAGAGGTGGGATCAGGTGGCATGGCGGAGAAAGGATCCCTTGTCAACCGGTCACACCCGCCGTGAGTCAACAGTCAGATTAAAATGAAATACGTGAGGAACGAATTCTAGTCATAATTGGTACGGGCGACTCAACAACCGTCATCGAACAGGTAACTCAACATTTCACTTAGTGAAACAGAGTAGTCGCATACAAGACCATTATACCTACTGTAAAATTTGTGGAACATTGACATAAAATCCCTGTCTCAATAATTTGTTAGTGAGTAGTTTTCCTCTGGTATAAAATGTCCATATGTTGAACACGTCCTGGCATATCGGATCATTTATGAAATATAAACTCCATATGCGGGTGATTGTGGGATATTACTACTTAAATGTGGGAAATTTACGATGGGAAAGCCGGAGTCGTCGCGTTTGTCGTATACCTTAGTTGTCAATTACCCGTCTGTGTTCATAGTAAGTAAGTAAATGTTTAAGTATGAAGCGTGTGTACTTGATTCTGTTGTATGTTTTATTTCTAGTTCGCTGGCGATCGTGTAGGTCAATACAGAATACGACAAAATAGATATAACACAGTGTCAACACGGAGGACAATTACGAATTCCAAACTGGGATTGACCACGTGTCCGAAAAAAGTCAGCGCCCCCTGTAAGCACATCACACCCGTCGCAAATCTTCCACGGAAACTTCGGTGAAAATGTCATCAGTTATTATAGATCTGATTAGCAAAAAGGAGTCATTGAATATGTCCGTGATCCAAAATACTATCTAGGGGGACTTTATATTGTTTAACAAGACCCCGTATCGATAATAAAACGTCCTTGGTGAAGGTCTTAAGATGCGTAACAACGTATTCCTCCTGTATGTGTATAGTCAAACCTGCCATAACAGTCACTTGCTTTCTACAGCCACGAATTTTTTACCCAGTTAGTGTTCCCCCAATTAGTTTCACTATATAAATATACCTAAACCAGCAGTCATCTGTCTAACGTAGCCAGTGATAAACACAACAAAATGCTTGGTCACATGGTTTCAGCAGCCTTTTTAAGAGCATGGTTGATCTATCAGTAAGAGCACGAATCAGAGTCAAATAAATGAGTTTTTTTTAATAATGAAATAACACTTCTATCTTATGTAAATATATATTGGTAAGTACAGTGAATTTCATATATTGCAGTTTACAGACAGTGAAATGATATCAAATCATCATGCATTGTTATGAATATTTATTGGTAAGTACAGGCGATACCGTACACTACATACTGTACACCATTTGTCTTGTGATTTTTACCAACCTGGAACCAAAGGTCACCTGTCTTATGCAGTCACGTCTTTAACTTCCCTTGAGTGGCTGCTGTGAACAGGTTTGGCCGTAGTTTAAAACAATTAATAGTATCCTCGTAGACCGTACGTTCATTGGACTAATATAAAAAAAATTCAGATACCAAAGTATAAATCAATAGAATGTCGAGGACATAGATACAAATCCGGTAAAAATGGACAAACACGGACCTCTGGAAACCAAGAGGTGGGATCAGGTGTCATGAAGGAGTAAGCATACCCTGTCGACCGGTAAAACCCGCCGTGAGTCCACAGTCAAGTCCAATTAAACACGTGAGGAGTGTATCCTCGTCACAATTGGTACAGACGTCTCAACAACCGCCAACGAAAAGGCAACTCAACAATTCAGCTTGGCACTGCATATCCCTATGGATGTAACGATAATATCCAAAGTGTAGGCAATCTATCAAGCCCACTGTGCAATGGTGTTAATGTGATGGAACTTTTTAATTCTAACGTAAGACGTAAACGAAGTCACGGACATCGTTCATACAACCGACCCTACATACATGATGTCACTTTTTCATCTCTTTTACCTTACGTTAATAAAAAAATTGGGTCTTCATCACATTCGCAGCAAACTTTATTCTGTTCCTTTTACAAATCTCAATAAACTTTTTCAAGAAGCAAGAATGAACCCCTACACGGATTCTTCAACCCCAGAATACATATTGAACTCCATTATAATGGACATCGCTTATCACAGACTGTTTAAGCCTGCACGCGTCACAAACGATGACTGTTCTGAACAGAAACGTCTTTTCCTTAAACTTAATTCATAAATAAAGGCATAGGCGCTTTAAACATTGGCAATGTTCTAAATCACTAAAAAGTTAAGTCCTGTATTCCACCATATTTTAAACTGAAGACCACGCCTTGCATTTCATACAGCTATACACCTAGCATCGCATCCAAGCTATTCAATTACAAACAGATTTTGCAGTGCCTAGACATCAACCATCTTCTACACAACAGTCACATGTTCATCTGCTTCATCTCCTTTCAAATACAATACTATCAGGCATGTCATTACCGGTGACGTTTCTATTGTTGAAAATGAAAGCCTCAAAAATCTTATTTTAAGGGGCCGAAAATACCGGGAAGCCCGTTCCTTTAATTGGCGTCAGAATTTCAGTTTAGTTATGGATTCTGTCGAAGATTATGCCAGACGATGGGCCAAACATGAAGACGTAGAACCAGACACTTTGTCTGAATGGCTTAAAGCCATACGATGGTTGATAAAATCTCGTATTCGAAAACTTAAAGGGACTATGAAAACACGTTATCCCTCTGTATTTAATGATCCAGAAGTAGTAACTGAACTGGATAGGTAACATGACCAATATGTACTGGTACCAGCAGACAAAGCCTCAAATAATATAGTTTTTATTTATAAGGCACATTACTATAATTGTTTATAAGAAGAACTTGGGTTTAATACGAATTCTGGAAATCCTACATACACACGTAGCTCACTTTCAAAGGACGAGATCCTTCAAAATTACGTGTCCTTATTACGCTCATTTGATATACCTACAACGGATACCGATTTCGAGCTACCACATTTATACTGGATACCTAAACTTCATAAAACCCCATATAAGCAAAGATACATAGCAGGATCCAGCAAATGTTCTACCAAACCTTTATCTTTACTCCTTACCAAGATATTGACAGCCATTAAGGAGAAACTTCAACAATACTGTACAGTTGCTTATTCCAGAAGCGGTGTAAATCAGATGTGGATACTTAAAAATTTTAAACAGCTTTTAGAAAATTTGAAGCACACAATTTTTCTCGAATTCACAGTATCAAAACTTATGACTTCTCTACTCTTTACACTACTGTTCCACATAAAATTAAAAGAAAGACTTTTCAGCATAATAGACAACTGCTTTTTCACTAAAGGTGGTACCCGAAAATTCAAATATCTAGTGATTGGCTATCAGGATACTTATTTCGTCAAACACCACTCTGATTCTACACATAAATATACTGAAGTTGATATTAAAAACATGCTTGAATTTCTAATAGACAATATATTTGTAATGTTCGGAGACGTGGTCTTTCAACAAACTGTCGGCATTCCTATGGGAACCAATTGTGCTCCTTTATTGGCCGACCTGTTCCTTTATTCATACGAAGCAAACTTCATTCAGAAACTGCTGAATCAAAAGAAGAAAAAGTTAGCGGTGTCCTTTAATTTGACATTTAGATATATCGACGACGAAAATTTTCATACATATGTCAATGCGATATATCCCAGCGAACTAGAAATTAAAGATACAACAGAATCAAGCACACACGCTTCATACTTAGACATTTTACTTAATATAAACAGAGACGGGAAATTATACCGACTGTAAAATTTGCGGAACGTTGACATTAAACGCGGTTTTCGTTATTCCTGTGTCAATAATTTGTCAGTGAGTAGTTTACCTCTGTATATGAAATCTTCATATGTTGTGCACGCCCTGGCATACCGGATCATTTGTGAAATATAAACTCCATATGCGGGTGACTGAGGGATATTACTACCTAAATGTGGAAAATTTACGAAGGGAAAGCCGAAATCGTCGCGTTTGTCGTAAAGCTTAGTTGCTAATTTCCCGTCTGTGTCACATCTGTTTCATTGTGTAATGCTTGAAACAATTCTGTCAAATACTCAGTTATTTAATTAATGCGTTTGTATTAACCGAGGTCGATCTCTTTAAAGCAAGTTCAATGGCTGGTGCGTTCCAAAACCGTCTGTAATCGTATATAAAAATGAAATAATAGCTTGTCAAAATTTTCCGGAGTAAAATGTATACAATTGATCAATCATAACAATTTTAACCGAAATGGCAACAACAAATGGTTTGCATAATAAAAAGAACAGAAATTTGATTTGATGCATTCTGTAATCTTGCAGTGAATGCAAATAAAAAAATGAAATATACCCAGTGATCAAGAAGCTCAACGAATGATGTCTAATTGACAGGAACGACCGTCTTGAGCATTTATTTCAAAAACTATAACTTAAGTATTATGTTTAATATATCCTAGAGTATAATTGCTACAAACAACACAAATACAGAAAACATTCAGTTCTTAGACGGATTTCGGCTATACTTTTAGAGATATTATTTGGCCTTGTATGATACCACTTTATCTTTAGAAAATACACATACTTTTCAAATTGGAGCTCAACTGATGAAGTCTAATTAACAGAAACGATATCGTCTTGAGCATTATAACTTTGGTATTATGTTTATAATATTTATAACCACTAGGTCGTTGCCACTGCTGGTGGACGGTTTGAGTCCCCAAGGTATACATAAACCTAGTACCTGGTATTTCGGTACCAGCTGTTCATCTTATACTAAAGTAATATTTGGCACTGTTAACACTATTTAAATGCGAAAATTATCTAAAGCTAAGATAGTCATTTTTTGTTACAGTGGTTACTCTTAGACGGATTTCGGCTATACTTTTAGAGATATTATTTGGCCTTGTATGATACAACTTTCTCTTTAGAAAATACACATACTTTTCAAATTGGAGCTCAACTGATGAAGTCTAATTAACAGAAACCATATCGTCTTGAGCATTATAACTTTGGTATTATGTTTATAATATCTATAAGATTAGGTGAAATAACACTGTGTAGTGATACTTTTGTATATTAGTATACAAGTGAAGTTTTGTGATCAGATTTCAGAATTCAACACTCAAAATCAAAATTAGCAATTGTAAGTAACTTCCTGTAAGTGTCTCTTAATTTATTCATTTATTACAATAATTCTTAGTTAGGAATCAAATTCCTGAAATCATTAATCTTTACTGATTTATTTTATTCACTTATTCAGTGATTAATATACATTATTCAATTAGTTACTAGCTTTATTAAAATAATTGAACTAGTAATGTTTATCGATTTATCTATTAATTCACCTTATTTCAAATTCTCACTAGACCTACATTGTATGTTTATTTTTAAATTTGGATTTTGTGTGTGATTTGATCGACTGTTGTTTCTGTAACTCGACAGATGTTATTGGACATTTTGTACGGAGAGGTAATTACGAATCACGAAATACGTTTTTCTTCGTCTATGTTCTGTATGCAATCGTAATAAATATAGGTCAGAGGTACGTGAAGCAGACAATACGTAGTTAGTATAATTGACGCTGTCTGTAAAATGGGGTCATTTGTGTCTGTACATTTTCGACAGTATTGAAATGGAATAATTTATTTTTATTCAGTTTATCAGTCCTGATGAAAGGACAGGTCGTCCCAAAAATTTCGTTCCTCAATTATTTCGTTTGGATTCTACTGTAGATTCACGGCGGATATGGCCGGTTGACAGGGTATGCTAACTCCTCGGAACCTCCGCGGCTAAGTGGTTAGAGCATCACGCTTTGAACCATGAAGTATCATATTTCTGGTCAGCGCAGGTTCGAGTCCCACTGGAACCTGAGCTGATTTTTTGAGAGAATTTTGCCAGTTTACTTGCGCAAGGTCGGTGGTGTCTTCCCGGTTACAATGTAACCAGATTCTCTCCTCCACAAATACAAATTGGCCGAAACATTGTTGAGTGTGGCGTACAACAACATTCAAAAATTAAAAAAAAATTACTCCTCCATGTCACCTGATCCCAACTCCGGATTTTCAGAGGTCCATGTATGTCCAATATTCACCTGATTTGTATAGTTCTTAGTCAACCTTCTTTGGAGTGATACTTTGGTATGTGTGGTTTAATGTCTGTATATGAAATGTTCATATGTTGAACACGCCCTGGCACATCTAAGGTATAAACCCCATATAAACACCTTTTTCTACAAACATTGGGGTTATTCTTACATGGATTTACCCAAATACCTCACTATATAAAACTTGGGCCTTTTAGCCACTTCACTTAAACGTTATCTGGTGCCGTGTGTATGATTTTAAAACATATTTGATATGGTATAACTAGAATCTATAACTGAAAACTGGACATTCTCCATATAATGTGTTTCAATTAGTGCTGAGTCAATGTCTTTGTGCTGATGTTTTCTCTATCCTTCATTTATGTTGTTTTTTATCAACCATTATGCCTCATGTACACCAGGGGTTCCGAACTGAAATATTGGTCCTCTTGATACCCAGGATTTCTTTAAAACGAAGAGTAACGAATTGGAAGCTAAAGAATGACAACAAAATTTTATTCACCGTGTCAGTGTCACAATGTGTTAGCATGAGTGTACATCTACGTCACTGACAGTAGGTGACTCTCCTTAAAGATATTTCTAGAATGGTATATCAACTGTTCAATGGCAACTGATGTCACCTGCGGATCACCAATGTTTGTCCTATGTTCACCATGTTTGTACATGATCGTGTAAACATTCCAACGATTAACAACTGGTATTTGTACAATGAGATAATGCAACAATCGTTTTTTGTTTCCATTCATATTTTGGTACAAATATTGACTAAAACTAAATTTACCTCCCATATTAAAAATCCAATGCATCAAGATTGCTAAATCATTTATTTGCCTTCTACTTTTTACATGATGTTGTCATAAATGTTTATTATTTTTGTCATCAAAACGAATACATATATAAAAGGACAAATAAATAATAATTTCTAAGATACTGATCAATTTATAACTTATCTCTTTGATCCGACAAAAACTAGACCATAGCATCATAACTTGTATCTAAAGGATTTACTGCATATTTATCGTCCCTCTCACTTGATGGGAATGCAATGTAAATACCAGTCGGAATGCCTCTTCCATTTCCATTGATCGTATATCTGCCTCCGCTGTATACATTCTGAAGGACCTTTGCTTCATGCTTATTGAAGTCTGTATTTGGAAGTGCAGAAAGGTCATCGATCTGATCCAGACTGAAACTTCGGCGATTCTTTGAAAATAAGGTTGATCGTTTGTCATATTGTGTTACTGGTCTTTCGGGGGCGGATCGTTTGCCAAGGAAAACAAAAACACAACATTCACACCGGCGTTTCATATTCCCAAGTTTCATACAGGAATCCTCTGGACATTGGCATCCCTCGACGCATGCGCAGAATACAGAGTATAATAAAACTGAAAATAAAATGTGTATGTATTAATGACTTGTTTTTTTTTTTCTATTTTCCTAACGATTTTGGGGTTTTATTTTCTATTTTCTAAGGATTTTTTTTTTCTATTTTCCTAAGGATTTTGGGTTTTTATTTTCTATTTACATAAAACTACAAGTTGAAGATACACTGTAAATTTACACAACACTTACTAGTAACAAAAATAAATTAATGTTCTTTTAAATATTTTTATAACCATCTGCCTCCCTTAATCACACAGAAATGAAATATGATAATTTTACAAAATGAATGAAGCTTTAGAATGCATTCGATTGCATTCGTTACAACGAACCTCGCCTAAAGACAACCTCGCTTAGGAGACCAAATTGCATTTCAGACCATAAGTTTTCCCTATGATTTGTGTAACAGATAAATGAATAGACTGAGAGTTACATCAATGAATATATAAATGAACTAAATAATTAATGAATTGATAAACAAATAGGCTTACTTATATAAATAAATCAGTAGATATATAAAGAAACACAAAATTTAAAAAAAGAATAAATTCCACTTTGGCCTGCTAGAGTCATATAAAAATTCATTTCCTATTTTGAAATATCAATAAATCGATTTACTAATATAAAATTAAATTATTGATATTTAAAATCAGTATTATTTATGAATAAAGAATATATTTCACTTTTGGTGGGATTTATTACCCATTTTACGTGGTTGTATTTTCTCATATTATTAAATTATTTTTTCACATTAAGAAATCGACTAATTTTTTATATATATATTTTATTTAATATGAAATAATAGGGAAAGAGGACGGGGTGAAAATAATTTAGCCATGACACATTGACCTCCTTCCTTGAATTTATTCATCTGAGTTTTATACAGACACAGACATACTAGTTAATTTAGACACGTAGAGATACATACAGACAAACACATGTTCATCAAGACACACATAGACAGACACACCATATCTTAACACAGAAAGAAAAACACATACATTAATTTAGATACGTAGAGATACATACAGACAAAGACATGTTCATCAAGACACATATAGACAGACACACCATATCTTAACACAGAAAGAAAAACACATAAATTAATTTAGACACATAGAGATACATACAGACAATCACATGTTCATCAAGACACATATAGACAGACACACCATATCTTAACACAGAAAGAAAAACACATAAATTAATTTAGACACATAGAGATACATGCAGACAAACACATGTTCATCAAGACACATATAGACAGACACACCATATCTTAACACAGAAAGAAAAACACATAAATTAATTTAGACACATAGAGATACATACAGACAATCACATGTTCATCAAGACACATATAGACAGACACACCATATCTTAACACAGAAAGAAAAACACATAAATTAATTTAGACACATAGAGATACATGCAGACAAACACATGTTCATCAAGACACATATAGACAGACACACCATATCTTAACACAGAAAGAAAAACACATAAATTAATTTAGACACATAGAGATACATGCAGACAAACACATGTTCATCAAGACACATATAGACAGACACACCATATCTTAACACAGAAAGAAAAACACATAAATTAATTTAGATACGTACAAACACAGGCACACTTGTTAATGACTTATTCTTTGTAATACATCTATAGGTATAATCCAGGACACATATGGTGGACAAAAATTTAACTTGACAAACACAGACATATACATCCCACAGACAAGATGAATCCCGTGTTTGTTAGATTTACATCACGATGCTCTCTGTTTCAATTCGGTAGATTCGACGATGCGTCCCGTTTACGTTTTTTTATTTTTGCTCTTACTGTTACATTTAGTCTCGCTTTGTCGTGATTAGTTGTAGTGTAAGGTAACGATATTGATAATATCGCTATTTAAAAGTAAATACGAAAATCCAAGAATTACAATGGCAAAATGCCGTCTTTAATAACTTTCATTTGTTTAGCAGAATGTTATCTAGATAACTGCAGCAAAGGAAATAAAACAAATTAACACCTTTGCATGATTACAAAGAAAGAACGTCGAAATTCACCCGCGTTAAATTGAAGTGACTTTTCTTTACAGAAGAGTAATAATTACAAATCTTTAATATATTTATCACCGTTTTCCTTACTACTTATACCCTCTTATAGTATGTATCCTAATTACGACTCACGGAAAGCATAAGAGTCGACGAGGTATCGTATGTTCCTGAAACAAACAGGTATAAAATCGTTTTTCTCACTACTCAATTATGTCTTAATTCTATATCATAAACATAATACCTCAGTTATAGATTTCTTTTAAAATTAATGCTAAAAACTATCGTTATTGACAATAAGACTATGTAATAGTATCTTTATATATCAGAAATAATGGAATATTGACTTGACTGTGTAATAGTATCTTTATATATCAGACACAATGGAATATTGACTTGACTGTAATAGTATCTCTATATATCAGACATAATGGAATATTGACTTGACTGTGTAATAGTATCTTTATATATCAGACATAATGGAATATTGACTTGACTGTGTAATAGTATCTTTATATATCAGACATAATGGAATATTGACTTGACTGTAACAGTATCTTTATATATCAGACATAATGGAATATTGACTTGACTGTAACAGTATCTTTATATATCAGACATAATGGAATATTGACTTGACTGTAACAGTATCTTTATATATCAGACATAATGGAATATTGACTTGACTGTAACAGTATCTTTATATATCAGACATAATGGAATATTGACTTGACTGTGTAATAGTATTTTTATGTATCAGACACAATGAAATATGGGCTTGACTGTCTGTGTTTGAGTAAGTATTTTTATGTATTGAACACAATGGAATATTGACTTGACTGTCCGTGTAATAGTATATTTATATATCGGACACAATGGAATATTGACTTGACTGTCCGTGCAATAGTATCTTTATATATTTGATACAATAATATATTGACTTGATTGTCTGTGTTAGAGTATATTAGTATATTGGACACAATAGAATATTGACGTGCAATCTGTGTTATATATATATATATATATATATATATATATATATATATATATATATATATATATATATATATATATATATATATATATATATATGTGTGTGTGTGTGTGTGTGTGTGTGTGTGTGTGTGTGTGTGTATACTTATATATGTTTGTACCTAATCATATTATTTTTTTTTAAAGCATCACTTATCTACACTATTATTTTTCTTCAAATATAAAACGTGATATGCTACATAAGTGTTTAGATTGTGTGGGTATCATATAGAGCTATGAGTTACATATACACTAATGAGCAAATCCAATAACATGAATGTCTTTGTATCTTGATCAATCTTACTCTTTGACATACCAGTATAACTCCAAGACAGCTAGATATAAATCAATCTTACTCTTTGACATACCAGTATAACTCCAAGACAGCTAGATATACATCTGGGTGTCGAATATGCTTTTAGCAATTAGGATTATTTTTGAAACTAATATATGGTATTTTATCTAATATTCATAAATGATATCATATTGATTAAAAACTCAAC
Organism: Atrina japonica; assembly: GCA_030159075.1. Lineage (NCBI taxonomy): Eukaryota > Metazoa > Mollusca > Bivalvia > Pterioida > Pinnidae > Atrina > Atrina japonica. Next base: position 155,071 of record BROG01000498.1, on the reverse strand, counting down.
CTTAGAAGCATTTTCCCGTCGCAACAAAAACATACAAAAAAATTAAAATGTTTGAAAGGTCGTTCCAGTACGAAAGAAGAAAGTATATTTTACTACAAAAATCTTAATGGATGTAAAACATTCCAGGAAAGACTTTATTGTTTACATGCTATCTATATTATAGTTTAATTTCATTTTTTTTTTCAAAATATAGAATTTTCACATTGCTGAATGACATTAGGTAAATGTAGAAACAAGGAAACAAGTTCTAATAGATAGATAGATAGATAGATAGATAGATAGATAGATAGATAGATAGATAGATAGATAGATAGATAGATAGATAGATAGATAGATAGATAGATAGATAGATAGATAGATAGATAGATACGATAAAATTGATAGATAGATACGATAGATAGACAGACAGATAGATAGATAGATAGATAGATAGATAGATAGATAGATAGATAAAATTGATAAATAGATTGATAAAAATGGTGCATAAAAGAATAATAAAATAAGGATCTGAAGATAGTTCAAAATATTTCTGCTTGAAAATTGAATTTTAAATGTGTTTCAGATGATCTTTATAATGACGCGTTGTTGTAATCTATAGAAGTACAGGATGAAATAACTTAGCTGTTAAGTTTAACAGAAATGAGTTTTGCAATGTGAAACAGAAGTAGTGGTTAGTGTGTATGAGAATGTGACTGACAGTATCATTGACACAGCTATATAGACATACACATCATGTACTATGTAAATACTATATCGGTATTGATCCCGTTATGTAAACTTACAATCACATTTTATACACATTATCGGTTGACATTTTGTATAAAATTGCAGATCGTTTTTAAAACATTGAAAACCTATACTATTACCTTCACTACTCATATATTCAAACATGACAATAATATTTGCATTTTAAAACAAGGTTCCGTATATAAAAAACCTGATTATATAAAATCTATCGGAACACTTTTATAAATATTATAAACATAATATTAAAGTCATAATGCTCAAGACGAGCTTTTCTGTCAATTAAACTTCATCACTTGAGCTCCAATTAAAAATAAATGTTTATTTCCTAAAGAGAAAGTGGTATAATACAAGGTCAAACATCATCGCTACATAGAAACATGGTACTTCTCTCACATCTAATTATTGCGGTTTCTAGCTGCACTGTAGCATATTACATGTGAAATGCCTGCATTTTGTTTCGGGTAATTTGTAACAAGTATTTTTGCTGCTCTTTGGAGAAATTATCTCTCCGTCAGCCCAATGTAAAAACAAATGCATAGAAATCTGACGTGATACACATCTAATTGTTTGATAGTACCTTGTATGTGTTTTGGTTCATTTTTACACTCTCTACTACTCAGTTCGCTTTGCGCGCTCTCTATACAAAGAACTTTTAAACCATTGCAGTGCATTAACCTGAATTATTGTTGTGTCATATTTTATTTGTTAATTACTGGGTCATAATTTATCTTGTTTGTTGTAGCAGGTATTAGTACTCATAAATGATAAAAAGACTTAAGACTTACAACTTTCTACTTATATAACTTCTGAATATTATATTGAACAATAGTAATTCAAAACCAACGCAATCTGAAATCAAGGTAAAATGTACATGTTAAATTTTAATTGTTCAAAGTCGTTGAGGGGAACTTTTACCTGAAGATTGACAGATTGCAGAAATCGTATTTCATATTATAAAACCTTGCGTTTTGAGAGTATTCAAAGTTAGGTCTTAATGAACATATGCAATAAAAAATAAAACGGTTTAATAAATCATTATCCAGCTGAATAGTTTATACTAAAGTAATCCTTCGCCAAGATATCATCATTTCTACACTTATCAGAAGCCACGATGTTCATTTTTACAGTGGGTACTCATAGACGGATTTGACAACACATTCAAATTTATTAATTGGCCTTGTATTATACCAATGTTTCTTTCGAAACTATATCTTTATAGTATAGATATAAATTCAAGCTCAATTGATGAAGTCTTATTGACAGAAATGATCGTCTTGAACATTTCTTTTGGTCTCATTTGTACACCTATAACTTTGGTATTGTAAGAAATGTTTATACCGTCTCAAAATTCATTATCATAAAACATTGATATACTATGAGCTTTTTATTTATATATTAGTTTATTGACTTGCATTAATGATTACAATTTTTTTGAAAATAAATACATTTTCTGACAAATTATAATTGCTGTGAACCACTAAGATGCTGTGAATCACTGTGTCGCTGTGAATCACTTTGTTGCTTGTCGCAATGCTGACATCGTCCTTCTGGATTTACAGAGATACAGTATACACCAGATTTGTAGATGTAATCTGGACATCAGAAGATCTATACTTTGATATCTGATATTTTATTTGTATCCTGGACATCCTGACGATTTATACCTTCCTATATGATATTTCATATGTATCCTGAACATCCCGAAGACTTATACTTTGGTATCTGTGATTTGTATATTGTATTCTGGACATCCTGAAAATTTATACCTTGCTATCTGATATTGTAACGTGTATCTTGAACATCCTGAAGATTTATACTTTGATATCTGATATTTTATATGCATTCTGGACATCCTGAAGATTTATAATTTTTTATCTGTGATTTGTATATTTTATCCTGAACATTTATAATTTGATATCTGTGATTCGTATATTTTATCCTGGACATCCTGAAGATTTATAATTTGGTATCTGTGATTGTATATTTTATCCTGAACATCCTGAAGATTTATACTTTGGTATAAAAATATAAAACATCTCAGATACCAAAGTATAAATCTTTAGGATGTCCAGGACACAGATACAAATCCGGCAAAAATCCGGCAAAAATGGACAAACACGGACCTCTGGAAACCAAGAGGTGGGATCAGGTGCCATGGAGGAGTAAGTATCCCCTGTCGACCGGTCACACCCGCGGTGAGCTCACAGTTAAGTCCAAATGAAATACGTGAGGAACAAATCCTCGTTATAATTGGTACAGACGTCTCAACATTTCACCCAGTGAAACAGCAATCGAAAACAAGACTATTTAACCGACCGTAAAATTTGCGGAACGTTGACATCAAACGCGGACATCCCTGTGTCAATAATTTGTCAGTGAGTAGTCTGTATATGAAATGTTCACTACTCAGATGTGGAAAATTTACGATGGGAAAGCCGAAATCGTCAAGTTTGTCGTATAGCTTAGTTGCCAATTTCCCGTCTGTGTCTATAGTAAGTAAAATGTCTGAAGCGTGTGTGCTTGATTCTGCTGTATCTTTAATTTCTAGTTCGCTGGGATATATCGCATTGACATATGTACAAACATTGTCATTATTAATTGACAAAACCTCGTCGATATATCTAAATATATCCGATATTTTATATGCATTCTGGACATCCTGAAAATCTATACTTAGGTATCTTATATTTTATATGTAATCTGGACATCCTGAAGTTTTATACTTTGATATCTGAGATTTTCCTGTATTTATTAAAGTGTTAGTGCAATATGAGAGAGTAAAAAACTAAAATTCCCCAATATTCCACAGGGGCGAAGTATTATTTTTCTATCTCTGCGTTATAAATGACTACAAACTATAACTAAAATGTTCCCAATATGTAACAGGAGCGAAAAACTATCATTCTATCTCTGCGTTATAAATGACTACAAACTAAAACTAAAATAACCCAAATATGTCACAGGGGCGAAGGGTTCTTAATCTATCTCTGTCGTTGTGAATGACTACAAACTATAATTATACTAAAGGATTTTCTGAGATGTTGTTATAACATCGTGCTTTAATCCTCTCACCCCCGAGTATCTGATTGGTATGATCTCTCTACTATTTAGAAGCAGTCTATGATTGTCTTTAAGGATAAAGAGTTAAGATATAATGTCCTTCACTGCTCAGTGTGGGTTCGATCTTAAGTTAAGCTATTGAAGAGAGGAATTATGACGGTTTACTAACAGAATACCGACTATGTTTTTCCAAATGTATTAATCTTCTCGAAACGCCATTGGATAAATGAAGTATTATATTGTTTTGCGTACAACACCAGAAAAAAGAAAATCATCATCATCATTATTATTATTATTATTATTATTATTATTATTATTATTATTATTATCATTATTATTATTATTATGATAATTATTATTATTATTATTATTATTATTATTATTATTATTATAATTATTATTATTATTATTATTATTATTATTATTATTATTTTATGATTATCATTATTATAATTATTGTTGTTGTTGTTCTTCTTCTTCTTATTATTATTATTATTTTATTATTTTATGATTATCATTTTATGATTATTATTATTATTATTATTATTATTATTATCATTATTTTACTATTATTATTATTATTATTATTATTATTATTATTATTATAATTATTATAACTATTTTTATTATTATTATTATTATTATTATAATTATTTCTATTATTATTATTATTATTATTATTATTATTAATATTATTATTATTATTATTATTATTAATATTATTATTATTATTATTATTATTATTATTATTATTATTATTGCCATTCGTGTTGTTATTGTATTACTCTACAAATGAATCTTATTAACAGAGACGATCGTCTTGAGAATTGTTTTGATTTCATTTTCAAACTGTAACATAATTATTGATTGTAATATTTAGTTCATGTAACTGTACGTTATATATTCCTTGTGTTGCTTTTTCTAAAATTTCTAAAATTGAAAATAACTGCAACGCGGAAATCCTTGTTAAACATGATAAAAAGTATATGCTACACATGATTATATTTCGATATATTAGAATCACATATCTACTTTCTCATTATAGAAATCAATTAATCACAACACCGAATTAAACTCAATCAGTTTCATTATTATTATCAAACTGATGAATATCAATGAAATCGATGTATTATTTTTTTTATAGATTCCGTCAAATTCTAATGTTAATTACTTACTTGTAGTGAAGAGGATCCGTAGTGTGGTAGCTTGGTTTTTGGTTCCGTTCGTCATTGGTACGGTGTTTGTGAGTCTTCTGCAGGCAAAGTTCGTTATGGTCCCAGTGATTCAATACCTGCGCTTATATCACTATAGTCACACCCACTTTCAATCATAATTTTAGCTGAATATAATGAATTTGTTAGAAAATTAACAATATCGATATCAGGTATATATGTATAAATAGACGTGATTTTTGTACAACATTGGATAACGGAGGCTAGGATTTCTACTGTCGCCTTTGATGTCGGTTATGTATTACACGATATTTGATCCAAATCAAAAATACAATGTAATAAAGTCTAGTCGGACAAAGGAAATAAGAAAGGCGATGCATTGAATATATTTTTGTTGAAAATCGTAACAACACAAAAGTCATGATTACTGAGAGTTTGTAGTGCTTGATACAGCTACCTAAAGACGGTCTTCATTAGTTACGATTTGGATTTAACGTACACGAGTTAGATTTAACGTACACGAGTTAGATTTCCATGTGTCTATGGTTCTTGTTAATATTCCGATGCAAAAGTAGTATATATATATATATATATATATATATATATATATATATATATATATATATATATATATATATATATATATATATATATATATATATATATATATATATAAATATAATTATATATATAATTACCATAATGATTATCAGTTTAGCGTATATATCTATAATTACCTAACAATTCTGAGCATACCATACACATCTATAATTACCTAAGAACTCTGAGCATACCATACACATCTATAATTACCTAAGAAATAGCAGCATACCATACACATCTATAATTACCTAAGAACTCTGAGCATACCATACATATCTATAATTACCTAAGAAAAAGCAAAATACCATACACATCTATAATTACCTAACAATTCTGAGCATTCCATACATCTATAATTACCTAAGAGCTCTGAGCATACCATACACATTTATAATTACTTAAGAATTCTGAGCATACCATACACAACTATAATTACCTAAGTATTATCAGCATAACATACACATCTATAATTACCTAAGAATTATTAGTTTAGCGTAGACATCTATAATTACCTAAGAATTCTGAGCATACCGTACACATCTATAATTACTTAAGAATTCTGAGCATAACATACATATCTATAATTACCTAAGAACTCTGAGCATACCATACACATCTATAATTACCTAAGACCTCTGAGCATACCATATACATTTATAATTACTTAAGAATTCTGAGCATACCATACACATCTATAATTACCTAAGAACTCTGAGCATACCATACACATCTATAATTACCTAAGAACTCTGAGCATACCATACACAACTATAATTCCCTTAGAATTATCAGCATAACATACACATCTATAATTACTAACAATTCTGAGTACACCGCACACATCTATAATAACCTACGATTTTTGAGCATACCATACACATCTATAATTACCTAAGAGTTCTGAGCATACCATACACATCTATAATTACCAAAGAGTTCTGAGCATACCATACACATCTATAATTATCTATGAGTTCTGAGCATACCATACAAATCTATAATTACCTAAGAGTTCTGAGCATACCATACACATCTATAATTACCTAAGAGTTCTGAGCATACCATACACATCTATAATTACCTAAGAACTCTGAGCATACCATACACATCTTCTGAGCATATCGTACATAGCTATAATTTGCTATGAATTCTGAGTATATTGTGCACGTCTGTAATTACTTAAGATTTTCTGTGCATACCATACACATGTACCCAATAATTCTAAATTGTTCAATAAGTTTGGAATTAAGTTGTTGAATATATGTAAAGTGCAGATATTCTTATCTTGAACGGAAGACATGGGTGAGATCAATATGTTGGACAAATTACTTTCAAATCTACAAATGGATGTAGCGTTGTTGATTATGTACTCACGAATATATCCAATATTATCAATACAGATACTTTTGATGTGTTAGACATCTTTCAATCATGTTGTATGTCGTTTTTCTTCTAATATGTTATCACCTGATGATTATATTGTAGTTAATGATCAAATCATTAGGGACGATGCAAAAAAAAAAGATGGAATAAGAGAATCTATAGTATCGAATATTAATCGTTTCGCAGAAGATATGAAATCTCATGTTAAATGAGAAGAAAATATTGATAATTTGGTAAACAATTTTCTGAACAGTTGTATGATATTGTCTTTAGGAAATATGGTAAAACGGTGGAAATTTTTGGAGACGAAAAAAAAAAGAAAATAAGAAATCATTGAAGTATAATCATGATTGTTATGAAGCTAAAAGTGAATTTCAGAGATCTAATCGTATTTACAATAGAGATAACTCCCACAATAATATTTGTAGAGTACTAATTGCCAAGGTAAATTACAATAAGGTAAAACGGAAAGCTAAATATATATATATATATATATATATATATATATATATATATATATATATATATATATATATATATATATATATATATATAAATGAATCACATTTCAATTTTGACGATGATTTACATGGTATTAATGTAAATGAATTGGATGGTGAAATTGTTGAAAGCGAGATTTTACAAGCTATTGATGGTCTGAGAAAAGGTAATGCAGCTGGACTAGACGGTATACATGCAGAGTTATCAATATCATGTTAAGAACCACTTGCTCCACACCTGTGTTTTTTTTTCAATTATATTTTTGATAGACAGATTTATCCTATTTCATGGACAAAAATAATTATTGTTCCAATTCCTAAAAAAGGTGATTTGTCTGATGTAAATAAATATAGAGGGATATCACTTGTCAATTGTATAGCAAAAATATTTAGTATAGTGTTAAGAAATAGACTTGCAGAGGACAAAAATTTATCATCAGATTTCCAATTTGGATTTAGAAAAAAAAAAAACTGTTGATTGTATTCAAATTCTAAACATGATTATCAATTAACAATTTTTGGAGAAACAAAGATTAAATGTAATATTCATCGATTTTAGAAAGGAATTGATCTTAGCGATAGAAACGCACTGATTTTCAAATTACTGCAGTCTGGTTATAGCTCAAAATGTGTAAATAATGTTAAAGTTATTATAAAAATGTAATGCCATGTGTTCGATCTTTCAATAGTATGCCAGACTTCTTTGATATAGACTCCGGAGTAAAACAAGGGGGGAACTCTTGCCATCTTTTTTTTTTTACTTTTGTCGATTATAAACAATATTGAACCAACTTTGAAGACAATTGATACAGTATCCTATTGCAGTGTTGACAATATTTCTATTTTTATGTTATTATTTGTCGATGATACAATCTTAATATCAAAAACAGCAGAGGGCCAACAAACATATTGCACAAATTGAATATATGTGACGAATGGGGTATACACATATTAACACAAACAAAAACAAAGTATGTATTTTTTTTAGAAAAGAATGACAATAAATATTTGGAAATGGTGGATAATGTTATATATCATGGAGTTACATTGTGTTACAATGGTAAAATAATAACAGTATTGCTGACCAGGAAAATAAACCTATTTTCTCATTGAAAGATGTATTGTTTTGAAACGGAGTTCTAAAGTGTCGTCTAAATTGTCTTTGCTTAAAAAGTATATAACAACTATTCTTATGTATGATTCAGAAATATGGGGAACGAACGATGTTGCTCCGATAAATAAGATTTTATACAAAGTCTGTAGAAAGATACCACATATTAGACCAGGCACCTCGAATTGTGCTATTTCAGAGGAACAATTACCTTTTGGTGTAGTATGTCAAATTCGTTCTATTAAGTACTGGTTTGATGTTGTTTCTAATTATTCTTCGTTGATTTATAAGATGTACTGTTGCACATAATATTTTTACAAAGTGTTGGTCATATGAGATTAAGAGTTTATTCGATGATCTTGGTTTTTCAGAACTATGGTTGTTTGAAAATGTTGAAACTAACATTTTTTTTATTGTAAAACAAAAATCAATTGATGTTTATGTTCAAAACTGGAGAAATGATATTTGCAGTATGTCACGTTTGGATTTTTATTCGAAAGTTAAACAGAAACTCGAATTTGAACCTTATTTAGATTATATAAATAATGTTAAACATAGATATTCTTTGCCTAGATTAGGTTGTTCTGCTCACTCACTATTTATTGAAACAGGAAGACAGCGAAATATACCAAGGCATAATCGAATTTGTGAATATTTTTCACCCAGTAATATTGAATATAATTTTATGTTGTATTTTATGTTATATCTTGCTCAACCTTCTTACGACTTAAGTATTTACCACAATTTTTGGCCTACAATACAAAAATATAAAACATCTCAGATACCAAAGTGTAAATCTTTAGGATGTCCAGGACACAGATACAAACCGGCAAAAATGGACAAACACAGACCTCTGGAAACCTTGAGGTGGGATCAGGTGCAATTGAGGAGTAAGCATTCCCTGTCAACCGGCCTCAACCTCCGTGAGTCCACAGTCAAGTCCAAATGAAATACGTGAGGAGTGTATCCTCGTCACAATTGGTACAGACGTTTCAACAACCGCCAACGAAAAGGCAACTCAACATTTCACCCAGTGAAACAGACATCAAACGCGGTTTTCCATATCCTGTGTCAATAATCTGTCAGTGATCAACTTATTAACTGGTTAAAAAGAAAACATTATAATGATGGTTCTAATTTCATTTTTGCAGCATTGAAACTAAAAGATGACACCGAAATACATATATAACTTTTATATATTGTATATGTATTGTATACGTATTGTATATGTATTGTATATGTATTGTTGCTTCTCTCACACGTACTTGTATATTATTCTTTTTTCTATGTACGTATCATATAATGCCATAGGCATACATGTGTATTTGAGCTTGAATAAACTACATGTATATATTATTATTTACTTTACCTAAGTTTTAATTTACCAAAGTATTGCTTTGATTTGATTTTTTGTTTTACGCCATACTCAACAATCTTTCAGTCATATGATGGCGTCCAGTTTTTATTGATGGAGGAGAAACCCCGGTAACCCGGGTAAAGACCACTGACCTTCCGCAAGAAAACTGGCAAACTTTATTGCTTTAGTTTACCTAGTAAGTATTGCTTTACCTTATAAGTATAGCTATAACTTACCTGGTAAGTATTGCTTTATTTTACTTGATAAGTTCTGCTTTATTTTCCTGATGAGTATTGCTTTAGTGCTAGTGCTTTAATTTAGCTAGTAATTGTTGTTATTACATTTAAGTTGCAAGCGCTGTAGTAAATAATTAGACATAAACATGTATTACAGAGTGTTATCATGTACATTTAGGTTTGGAATTAGATATATATTTAAAGTGATATAATGTCATAATGATTATTTTTGTCTCCTGACATATAGTCGAGAATATGATCAAATGTGTGGTCAAATAAATTATCAAACACATGAAACTTTGTAAAAAATCTTCTTTCCGAAGTTATTTGTTTTATTAGAATTTAAGTTTTCCCGTACCTTAAAAAATCCACCTGTATTTCCGTGTGCAATGACCTTTCAGATGAACTCTTTCGACATATCAAATGCACTTCGTAATTCGGTCAGAGGATCTCGGTCCTTTGTTAAAGTCGGCATATTTTTATTTGTTTTTTTTACTTTTAAAATACAGGATGTGATTTTTATTGGAAAGTGCATGTATTATGTAAAATTAATGCTTTTAAACACTATTTTAAATACCTGAAGAAAATCGGATGAATATATGAATAAGTATATTAAGTCACTAAAAGAATTTTTTCCGATCTTCAGTGTTACCTGAATGCTGACATTGACAAAATCAAAACAATATAACTTAAAAGTATTCATACCTCATGTTTTACAATCGTGCCGCCATGTCCGGTGGTGTTGGGCAGTTCATGATCATATGTGTCAAGAATGATAAAGCCGAAAATGCGATGGGATGAGCTGAAAATGGGTCGAGATCACCCGATATACAAGCAAGTGGACAATTTCAGAAAAGAATGTTGTGAAACGACGAAAAATACCAACTTTGTCTGATTTAGGTATGAAATGACGATGTACGAAAATAAACGCAAGGGGTAATAAAAATAAATTTATATTAACTGCAAATAGCACGTGTTTATTGGAGACTCGGTAATCTTCTTAAAAAAATTACCGAAAGTTAATTTTCAATGTTCAAAGTAACGGCGGACAAACAATAATTGATATTACAGGTTACGTTTGTCAAGATTGTTGCAATTTTACACATTCATTTGTTGTACCACTAGATGGTCTCTTTGGAATATATATGAGATCAAATATTACATAAAACTGGTATGTAAAATTTGTCACCTACGACAACTCATATCACATTAACACTAAACACATTATCAAAATACATGACAGCTTTTTGCAAATTAAAACGTCTGACTGCCACTGTGACGTGTATGTCTGTCGTATCCAAATACACCTTAATATTCTGTCGTATAATACAGGGTATCGAAACTGTTTTTCTTTTTAATTCATCATCGTCATCATTATCATCATCGTTGTCATCATTATCATCATCCTCATCGTCACCACCACCACCATCATCATCATTATCACCATGATCGTCATCACCATCATCATCATCATCAGCATCATTTTCTTTGAATAGTGTTTTACCCAAGACCAAGATATCTTGATTCATTCATACTGCTGAATTCGAAATGTGCGGTTTGTACAATCGGTTTTTTGTCTATTAGACAGCTATTTATTTCCAGTATGATATATTTCAAAACATAGTTTCATTTATAATATTCTGCTTTTAACAGTGTGCAGTGTTCATGCAGGTCATTTTGTAGTGATTCAGAAAGTATAGAACCAATGCTTATAATTAAATTGCAATGATTACTGGAACATCTGTTTTAATAACACTGACACGCATTAATTGCGTCGTTCGTAGCTATCTAAAAGTCTCAGATACCAAGGTATAAAGCATTAGGATGCTCATAACATAGGTACAAATCTAGCAAAAAAAAATGAAAAACACGTACCTCTTGATATCAAGAGGTGGGATCACGCCCTGGTATATCGGATCATTTGCGGGTGATTGTAAGATATCACTACTTAAATATGGAAAATTAACGATGGGAAAGCCGAAAGCGTCGCGTTTGTCGTATAGCTTAGTTGTTAATTTCCCGTCTGTGTCTATAGTAAGTAAAATGTCTTAGTATGAAGTGTGTGCTTGATTCTGTTGTACCTTTAATTTCTAGTTCACTGGGATATATTGCATTGACATATGTATGAAAATTGTCATTATTAATTGACAAAACGGTATCGATATATCTAAATTTCAAATTAAAAGACACCGCTTACTTTTTCTTCTTTTGATTCAGCAGTTTCTGATTGAAGTCTGCTTTATATGAATAAAGGAACAGGTCAGCCAATAAAGGAGCACAATTGGTTCCCATTGAAATGCCGACAGTTCGTTGAAAGACCATGTCTCCGTAAATATATAGTCTATTAAAAATTCCAGGATCTTTTTTATATCATATTCAGTGTATTTATGTGTAGAATCAGAGTGGTGTTTGAAAAAATAAGTATCATGATAACCAGTCACTAGGTATTTAAATTTCCTTGTACCACTTTTAGTGAGAAAAAAAAAACCAGTTGTCTATGATGCTAAAAGGGCTCTCTTTTAATTTTTATGTGGAATTGTTGTCTAAAGAGTAGAGAAGTTGTATGTTTTGATGCTATGAATCTGAGAAAAATTGTGTGCATGTTTAACAGTTGTTTAGAATTTTTAAGTATCCATGTCCGATTTACATCGCTTCTGGAATAAGCAATATTACAGTTCTGCTGAAATTTCTCCTTAACTGCTCTTAGTATCTTGGTAAGAAGTAAAGATAAAGGTTTGGTAGAATATTTGCTGGATCCTGCTATGTACATCTGCTTATATGGGGTTTTGTGTAGTTTAGGTATCCAATATAAATATGGTAGCTCAAAATCTGTATCGGTTGTAGACACATCAAATAACTTAATACAGACACGTTTTTTGAAGGATATCGTCCTTTGAAAGTGGGCTACGTGTGTATGTAGGATTACCAGAATTCGTATTAAACCCTAGTTCTTCTAATAAACAATTATTGCAATGTGCCTTATAAATAAAAAAAACTACATTATTTGCGGCTTTGTCTGATGGGACCAGTACATATTGGTCATGTAAGTTATCTAGCTCAGTTGCCACTTCTTGATCATTAATTATAGAGGGATAACGTGTTTTCAAAGTTCATTTAAGTTTCTGAATACGAGATTATTTTAACTATCAATTGTACCAATTGTGACGAGGATACACTCCTCACGTGTTTCACTGGACTTGACTGGACTCACGGCGGGTGTGACCGGTCGACAGGGGATGCTTACTCCTCCATGGCACCTGAGCCCACCTCTGGGTTTCCAGAGGTCCGTGTTAGTCCATTTTCATCGGATTTGTATCTATGTCCTGGACATTCTATTGATTTACACTTTGGTATCTGAGGTTTTTATATCGTATAGCTAACGTCATCAACAAATGTCAGTGAGCGTAGCTAATTAGCTGTCAGGGTAATGAGAATTGATCCGAATGTTTACTTTCTTTTTCATCGATTAAATCGTCAGCAATTGATTTATTTATTCATCTATAAACTTAGACATTTACTTAATATAGACACAGACAGGAAATTGGCAACTAAACTATACGACAAACGCGACGACGATTTCGGCTTTCTCATCGTAAATTTTCCACATTTAAGTAGTAATATACCTCAGTCACCCGGATATCGAGTTTATATTTCACAAATGACCCTATGTGCCAGGGCGTGTACAACATACAAACATTTCATATACAGAGGTAAACTACTCACTGACAAATTATTGACACAGGAATATCGAAAACTGCGTTTAGTATCAACGTTCCGCAAATTTTACGGTCGGTATAATAGTCTGTTTGCGATTACTCTGTTTCACTAAGTGAAATGTTGAGTTGCCTTTTCGTTGGCGGTTGTTGAGACGTCTGTACCTTTTGTGACGAGAATTCACTCATCAGGTATTTCATTGGACTTGACTATGGACTCACGGCGGGTGTGACCGGTCGACAGGGGATGCTTACTCCTCCATGGCACCTGATCCCACCTCTTGGTTTCCAGAGGTCGTGTTTGTCCATTTTTACCCGATTTGTATCTATGATCTCGACATTCTTTTGATTTTTATTTTGGTATCTGAGATTTTTTATATTAGAAACCTTTTCCATGTTTATTTTATTTAAGTGTTCAGTATGGACGCATTGCAAGCATCATTTTCCAAGTTGAGACGTTAGCTTCTGAAATAGCAATGGATACAAAATGATACAAACTCGAAGTGTAAAAATTATTTAGTCAACAAAAAAAAACATGCTTCATGATCGTCCCATTTTATTGACTCTATCTGTATAAAAATAGTTGCACTAAAATACTGGAACTATATTTTCATTTTCTCCGCTGCGTATGTATGTTATTTTTATATAAAATTCAAAATATAAATTTTATGTATAGATACTTAGCATCACATGAAATGCAAAACGTGTCAACAGCTTACAGCGGTATAAAAACATGTCAACAGTTTACAATGGTATGCAAAACGTGTCAACAGCTTACAGCAGTATAAAAAAAAACCGTGTCAACAGTTTACAGCGGTGTAAAAGAATGTCAACAGTTTACAATGGTATGCAAAACGTGTCAACAACTTACAGCAGTATAAGAACATGTCAACAAGTTACAATGGCATGCAAAACGTGTCAACAAATGGTATGTAAAACAGTCGACAAATGGCAGTGGTCTAGTCGTAGACCGTTCCCACTTTGGTTCAATTCTCGGTATCAGGTTATAAATGGAAGGGGCATTTCTTGCAGAATATCAATTCTCGAGTATGATATGGTTTCACTGAAATATTGCACGATTATAGCATCCACAATTACTTGAGAAAATGTTTATTCAATTTGCTTGTGTTAAATACCGTTAGGACATAAACTAGAAACTAACCGTCACAACCCTGTCATTTGTAAATATGACATCGACGGGGTCACATGGTCGGTGATACAATCCATTCTTTCATTCATCAATGATCAGTAAGAGCATGTTGCACTTATAGAATGCATTGTATGAGAATTGTCCAAACACAAATCGTACTTATTACTTCAAAGAAGCTAGTCGGAAATGAGACTAAGATGGCGTGCTGCAAATGTACGACATTAGAAATCCGAAGCAGTTGTTTCATTATGGGTTGATAGCGGGTTGTAGACACTATGAAGCACATATTTAGAAAATTCCGGAATTCCTAATTATGATTTAGTTATCGCATACACAGGTAGATAATGATGTAAATTATCGCCCTTTTAAAGAAAACTTTATAAATATCAAAAGTAGTTTGAGTACATACTCAAATTTTAGAACTATACACGTATTATCAAGAGGAAAATCATACATATGACCTAATAATTCTTTGTTAAAGAAAATATACTAAAGTGTTTCCTTGATAAATCTAAATATTGTAAAAAGTGGGGATTTCAGCCATAAACACACATATAAAGGTGAACCTACACACGTACAACAGCAAAAGTCAACTAGACTTTGTCAAGACAAAGACACGGGCTTTCCACTGTCCATGTAAAGACAGTCATGTCGAAGATAAGTATATGTAATTAGTCTTTAGTCCTTGATCTATGTTTCACGCAAGTCAGGGTGACTAACTGACATAAGTTTTATGTTCCTGTGTTAAGCCTGTCACCAGTCATCCCATTACATGATTTCACATTTTGACCAATGTGACCTTGACCTATTACCCAATGACATTGGAAAAGTATACACGTCTTGAGAAAGCAATGGAGACTAACTGACATAAGTTTCATGTTCCTGTGCTAAGTCTGTCACCAGTTATCGTGGTACATAAAATTTCACGTTTTTGTTTCTGTGACCTTGACCTTTGACCCTATGACTTTGGGTAAGTATACAGTTCTAGAGGAAGTCTAGGAGAATAATTGACAGAAGTTTCATGTTCCTCTGTAAAGTCTGTCACCAGATATAACGGAACATAAATTTTCACATTTTGGTCTCTCTGACCTTTACATTTGAATGTATGACCTTGAAAAAGTATACACTTATGGAGAATGTCTTGGAGAATAACTGACACATGTTTAGTTTCTAGTTTCATGTTCCTGTGTTAAGTCTGTCAATAGTTATCATACGTTTTGACCTCTGTGACATTGATCTTTGACTCAATGACGTTCGAAAAATAAACAGTTCTGGAGAATGTCATGTTGACTTACTGACACAAGTTTCATGTTCCTGTGTTAAGTCTGTCACCAGTTATCGCGTTACATAAAATTTCACGTTTTGACCTCTGTGACCTTGACCTTGACCCAATGACGTCAGAAAAGTATACAGTGCTGAAGAATGTCATGTTGACTTACTGACACAAGTTTCATGTTCCTGTGTTAAGTCTGTCACCAATTATCGCGTTACATAAAATTTCACGTTTTGGTCTCTGTGACCTTGACCTTTGATCTAATGACCTTGATTAGGTTCCATGCACATCTTTACTTGGTGATCTATCATCGGTGTAAGTTTAAAGTCTGTAAGTCTTCCCGTTTTTGAATAAAGAATAAACAGAACAAAACCAAGAGGTCTTTCCACTGGAAAGTGGAAAGCCCTAATTAAGATACAATATAAAAATAAATATTAGCATGTTTTATACATTTTCATATTTATGGCGATACACATTCCGAGAGTTTCTGACATGAAAATTTACAAGTATCATTCCAAAGTGTCACTAGAATCTCATACAAAGCTACGTGGTACAGATAACACAAGCCTTATTGATAATGATATCTCGTTTCCCATAGTGCACCTGAATAATTCGACATACATGATTATATGTGATAATACGTTTTGTACGGTACATACTCCACCATGGCCGTATCTTCGTAAGGTGCGCGATAGAAGCCGTATATACCCTGGGTAATTTGATGATGTATTTATAAATCAATCTGATCCATTACTTGCGCACTTTCTGGGCAAATCCAACAAGAACGCCACTTACTACAACAAATATAGCAGCCACAATACTAAGTGCAAATGACCAATTTAAACTATATGAATAAATAGCTCCGCTTGTTGTAGGAATTGGCAAAATTGGTCGTGATTTCCCCTGACTTACGCTAACACCGTACACAACAGCTCCAATCAAGATCAACAGACCTGAAAAAGAGTTTATATGATATTAAAAAACAGCAAACAAACAAAAAATGACAACATTCAATAAACTGAATTAATCATGTATGTTTGCTTAGAAAGGGAAAAGGAATTAAATATAGTTTTTGATACTGATACGTGTATATAAAGAGCCCCTTATAGACACAGCAAAACCATACTATTATATCGAACGTTGACATCAAACCGGTTATCTATTTTCCTACATTAACGATTTTTCAGTGAGTAGTTTACTTTTGTATATGAAATGTTCAATATTGAACACGCCCTAGCATATCGGATCATTTGTGAAATATAAATTCCATATGCGGGTGATTGTGGGATATCACTACTTAAATGTGGAAAATTTACGATGGGAAAGCCGAAATCCTCGCGTTTGTCGTAAAGCTTAGTTGTTAATTTCCCGCCTGTGTCTATAGTAAGTAAAATGTCCAAGTATGAAGCGCATTGACATATATATGAAAATTGTCATTATCAATTGACAAAACTTCGTCGATATATCTAAATGTCAAATTAGCTTTTCCTTCTTTTGATTCAGCAGTTTCTGTGTGAAGTCTGCTTCGTATGAATAAAAGAACAGGTCAGCCAAAAGGGGAACACAATTGGTTCCCATAAGAATGCTGACAGTTTGTTGAAAGACAACGTCTCCGAACAAAACATTTATATTGTCTATTAGAATTTCCAGTACCTTTTTATATCAACTTCAGTTTATTTGTGTGAAGAATCAATGTGGTGTTGGCAAAATAAGTATGATGATAACAAATCACTAGATATTCAATTTTTAAATTGTCGGGTACCATCTTTAGTAAAAATAAAAAAAAAACATGTCTGATGCTAAAAAAATCTCTCTTTTAATTTTTTTATGTGGAATTGTTGTGTAAAAGTAGAGAAGTCGTACATATTTTGATACTGTGAATCTGAGGAAAATTGTGTGCCTTCAAATTTTCCAAACGTTGATTAGAATTTTTAAGTATCCACATCTGATTTACACCGCTTCTGGAATAAGAATCTGTACAATATTGCTAAATTTGTTCTTAAAGGCTGTCAGTAACTTAGTAAGGAGTAATGCTAAAGATTCTGTAGAATATTTGCTGGATCTTGCGATGTACCTTTGCTTATATGAGGTTTTGTGAAATGAATCTATCTAGTGTAAAACGAAGGGATAATAGCTAGGAAAATATCTATAAAGAAAACAAAATAAACACAGCAATCGCAATTAAACCATTTAGTTAAGGGAAATGATAAAAGAAAATAATAATAAAAAAACAAACACAACAAGAAAATAATTTATAACAAAAGAAAGGGGTAGTAAGACAAGACACCAATTAAAGAAAATTAACACGGCAATGAAATAATTTATTTGACCTTGTATTATACCACTTATTCTTCTTCAGAAATATATCTATATTGTGTGAAATTCGAGCTCAACTGATGATGTATTATTGACATCATATTGTATTATCGTCTTGTGCATTTGTTTTGGGCTCCTTTTTGGTATTGTTAATAAAATTAAGTGACATGAATTGATACGAGATAATAAACAATCTCAAGAGAGAGGAAGGGGTAGTAGGAAAGGACAATATTAAAAAAAACCAGCCATATAGGCAACAAAATTGAAATAGAATATCAACTAAAATCTTGCAAATTTTAAGATACAAATTATGTGAGTAAAAAACAAAATAAAGCACTTCATTCTGTTCATCAGAAATAAAACTGTTTCCACTCAATGATCAAATAATTGGGAATATTCAGCAGTTTGGCGTACACAGTGTAATGATCTAACGCCACTAATAGAAGCAGCAGTGGTCCCCCAAACACTACCACAGCTTAATAACGAAGAGTGTATAATCCATTTACGTTTGTGTGTAAATTTCTGAATTCCATTTAAAAATACATGACACTTCGTCATGATTCATGGCTTAGAAAATCATAACGGTTATGTATCAATCAGAGCTACATTCAAACATACATATAATATTGTACAAAACCCTTTCATGAAAACATCGATACTAGATCAATTTTAACAAATTCGCTCATATTACCACATGACCAGGAAATTCAATTGTTTCTGGAGAAGAGTTAATCCTTTTGGGTCCTTGTGTTGTTCTTCTTAATAAAGGCCACAGACGATGCAGTAAATGAAATCTTTTGTAGGAAACATCGATTACTCTGCTGTGTTCTGCATAATGTAAATTTTTTTGTCGTTTTGTTGTTGTTTTACATTCTGCAGGGACGTTTCATTTACGTGAAGATGTCACCAGCTTAATATATATCATTGATTGATGCTAATGTAGTGAGGGTTCTTTTCCGTGTAAGTCCTGTTGTGACACGTGACTTCGGATTTAAGTCTTATCAAGAATATTAACTTCACTTATGTCAAACACTTGGCGAAAGACAAGTCACTACCGCATACAGGTAAATTTTCGCTCCATGTTATATTCGCCCTATTATGGCATTAAACATATTTACCCTGTCTTAAATTTACCCAAATCACCATTTGAGAATAGCATGTCTGTCCGCGATTCAATTATTAAGCTGTACATCTTTTTTTGTTTTAAATTTGTCTTCGAAATGGTGAAAAGTAAATGGGAGCGGAAATTTAGAGGCATGGGGTGATAACAAAGCAATTATCAAACAAAGTTCACAGTCCAAAATACAAATCAGGTGAAATTAGACACACAAAGACCTCTAAAAATTAAAAAGGTGGTATCAATTGCCATGTAGGAGTAAGCATGTGTCGACCGGTTACACCCTCTGAGCTCACAGTTAAATTCAGATGAAATAATTTAGGAATGACCAGACACCAGACATAGAACCCGGGGTCATTCACTTGCGTTTCGAACGATGTCACACTAGACAATATCAGTCGGTTTGACCATTAATTAACTGTATTAAAACTGTTGTGTCAATGATGATACAATGAGTATACATTGTATATTCACACTCTAGCTCCAAGATACAACAGCTCATTAACAGCGGTTGCTGTTATTGTTTCTGTCATTGCACTACCGTGAATTTGCAGTATACACTTAGAATATACATGTAATAGCTTATAGTTCTGCTTTATGAATTAACAAACTCCATGTTTTAACTTGATTTAACAAGCGGCGTGATAACTTAAAGACTCGGCCCTGGGAGGCAGGGAGAAATTCTAGCATTGTGTCTTCGTCTTGAGTTGTCCGTATTTGAAACAACATGCAAAGCATCGAAGCACTAGTAAAACCCAGAGAAGGGGGGTTCAAAGTACAAAACAGAGTACATTTTAACAGCCATCGAGGCATAGAGAGGGGGAACTGAGGATGGGGAATCACCTCTGAAAGACAGTCAAGATCGGGGATCTAACATCAACTGAAGGATATGTCAACTGTCGACTGAGCTACGCTGCCCTTATACAAATTTCCATTGGTTAAAACCTATTGATCTGAATAGTTCGAAAAGCTGGTGTATTCCAAATAGTCGGTGTACATCAGCTTTCTAAATATAGTTTTGGGGAAGTCCATTTTAGGTTTTTATTTCTGACTCGTGCTTATCTTATCAATTTTTTACCAATCACGAGAGGATGGTAATTTTAGTTAAAGTATAAAATAAAACAAATTATTTTGATAATAAATATGATGTGATAAGAACTCCACCCACATCCCAAATCATCTTACATTGATTGAGACACCCCTTATTATATGTAACTGACCGGGGGATACAGACTACGTGAATGGTTAATATCACATTCATAACGCAATCTGGTAACCATGATATATTGTGGAATCAATATCTTTGTAAAAATGACTCAACGTTGACACACCTTAACAATGACAGTTTTACTGTGCTATCTGCTATTTTTTATATTTTATATATTAGTACTCTGTGAAATTTATATCATTGAAAGTGTAAAATGTCTCAAAACTGCCAAACCTTTAAAATGATTTAAAATTTTATATATACAGGTACTCAGTGACATCGCTAACATTGTGTTGTGTATATCTTCACAATGATAAATACACAATACCAAAGTTAGAGTGTTTAAACAAAAAGGCCAAAACAAATGCTAAAACACGATTGTGTCTTTTAATAAGACTTCATCAGTTGAGCTCGAATTTAAAATAAATACTGAGTTCCAAAACAAAAAGTGATATTATAGGGTAATCACTGTAAAATCATGACAAGCTTAACTTTCAGGAGTTAAGAATTCAAACTGTGATATCCGATTTATTGTTTTCGTTCATTGCTTTGTAATACGAGTTACATATCACCACTTGAAACGTAAATACATATCTATGACATTTAATATTCTGTAAAATGTGTCTCTTGCTATATCAGTGGAGTCTATAAGAATCGTATTTCTATACCGGAAAGCTAACCAAAACATGGTGGTATTTCTTTATGTTAAAAAATATCGGTGTTAAATAATATATCGATGTTTGTGCATTCGCAGAATGACAGAAACTTAGTTTCAATTTCGATTTTTGGTTTTAACATGTTTGAAACTAGTTTCGTTAGGTTTGAAGTTATGGAGTAATAACAGTTTTGCCTTTTCAAATATAAAAATTTCAGATACCAAAGTATAAATCAATAGAATGTCCAGGACATAGATACAAATCCGGTAAACATGGACAAGCACGGACCTCTGGAAATGGCATATTAGGAACTGCTGTGTATTCCTGCTTTAATATGTTTAGTGTATAACATCACCTAATCTATATTGAAACATAGTTTAAAACTTTTATTTATAAAACAAGAGTCAAAGCCAGTCATTCTGTTTCATTACTACTGCGTCCTTACCGCCATCTTTGATTGTTTTGACCGTGTGTAAACTACTTAAACCATCTTCAGAGGTAGTTTCATTGGTGTGACCGATCAACAGGGAATGCTTATGATTATACACCTGATCCCACCTCTTGATTTTCAGAAGTCTGTAATTGTCCAATTTTTTACCAGATTTGTATCTATATCCTGGACATCTTAAAGATTTATACTTGTTGTATCCGAGATTTTTTATATATAGTTCTTATCTTGACATTAGACATTTTCATCATTTCAAATTTTAACAAAGAAATCATGAAATTAGTATGTTCGTTGAAAACGAGGTCTAAATTGCTATACATCCGAGTGTACTATATGTATATCTATATCACGACTTTGTTAATAATAATACCGACCTTTTTTCTTCACACAATTTCAATTACCATAAACATATTCTCAAAACCTTCTTTATAGCCTTTCTTGTTATGTTGTAAAGTATTTTTACGCCTCTCAGTAATATGATGAAGTTGTCGTGTTTATACTTATGTATTATATTCACGTTCTGTGTGATATCGGACAAATATATTGAAAGGGTTAGGAGGGAATAAATTGATAATTTAATATTATATATGACTCACTCTGGAGTTTTTTATTCGCATTGATGATTAATTATGTGGTCCTTGACACATTTTTTTTCATAGGTGCAATAAGGTTCACATAAAATGTAGCCTTTGCAGTACATATTTTTAAAAATATTTTAAAGCTAAGGATTCAGAAAAAAAAACTGTTCATAGTTTAGTGTATGGCCATGGAAAACGAAAATTGAAAACCATTTATTGGAATAGAGCCAAATGTAACAAAACTTAATAATGGAATGTGCCCAAACGCAACAGATTTACACATCGTTTATAAATTGGCGGATCGTCTAATGTAACAGAAATTAAAAATAGTTTATTCCGGATATATATATATATATATATATATATATATATATATATATATATATATATATATATATATATATATATATATATATATATATATATATATATATATGTGTGTGTGTGACCAAGCAATGTAAAATAATGTTCACTTGTTCACATATATATATATATATATATATATATATATATATATATATATATATATATATGTGTGTGACCAAGCAATGTAAAATAATGTTCACCTGTCCACATATATATATATATATATATATATATATATATATATATATATATATATATATATATATATATATATATATATATATATATATATATATCCGGAAGAAACTATTTATATTTTCAGCTCAACTGATGAAGTCTTCTTGACAGAAACGATCGCCATGAGCAATTGGTTTGACCTTTGACCTTTTTTATAAGACTTAAACAATGATATTCAAAGATTGGCATTTGGCCAAGTGTAACAAAACAATCAATTGTTATATACTGGCATTTAGCCAAGTGCAACAAAATATACAATCGTTATACACTGGCATTGAGCCAAGTGTAAAAATATATACAATCGTTATACACTGGCATTTAGCCAAGTGTAACAAAATATACAATCGTTATACACTGGTAACACAAACTTAGATATCTATAAAAATATAGACAATATGTCACTGACAGTGACATATTTACTTAACACATTATTGTAATTTTCATTAAGAGTCAATATTGTTGACCATTACACAATAATGGAAAGCCAAGCTTTTATAACAAGAGAAGATATTAAACCGGGTTCTTAGTGTTAAGTTTGAACTACTATTAAATTCAAGAACCATATAGTCTATGATTCTATTCCTCTGTACTAACAAGGGGATGTCCGTAAGTATATATCAACGAACGGAGTCCATTTATCAATTGATTGTAAGTCTCAGAATTGATCCTACGACTACATGAACAACTTGCTATCATCTACCATTAAGTGTACGCCAACTGTGTTTTACGCTACACTCAACAAATTTTCAGTTATATGGGACGGTTCGTTTTAATGGTGGAAGAAAGAACCCGATTCAGATGTACCCGAAAAGAGACCGCCGGTCTTTACAAGTAAAAATATTTAACCAATAGATGAACAACTGGGTTCTGGTCATTAGGCCACGGAACCCCCGCCGCCGCCCATAGAGATTGTTACAACAGGACCTGATGACATCCAATTGGTAAGTCTTAATTCTTTCATTTCTATGTATCTTAATAACATGTTCCATGATTGTCTGAAACCGGTTTATTGTGGTATTTTGTGCTGAAAGGCATTCCTAGGATTTTCGTGTAATTGCCGTACTTCATCTTTGTAAATGTAGCCATTATGTTTATAATATATCAAGATTTGAGCTGAAATGTACGTAGATGACTAAGAACTAAATAAAGTAAATGGTTGATTAAAACACTTAAAACGATTTGTCAATGGTCGATACGGGAATCTTGATAAACATCATGAAGTCCCCCTCTCGGGAATATTAGATAGTATTCTGGAACACGACCACAGACAGTGCCTACCTTTAGTCAATCGTACTCTTCATCGAACTTGACCTTTTCACCGAATTTGACCAGTTCCTCGAACTAGAAAGGTTTCCATCGACCGTTTGCGATAGGTGTGGCATGCCAGCAGAGGACGCTGACTCCTTCCGGACACCTGGTCCTATCCCGTTTGGGATTCGCAATAGT
This sequence comes from Atrina japonica, assembly GCA_030159075.1. Taxonomy (NCBI): domain Eukaryota; kingdom Metazoa; phylum Mollusca; class Bivalvia; order Pterioida; family Pinnidae; genus Atrina; species Atrina japonica. The sequence continues at coordinate 130,395 of BROG01000498.1, read as the reverse complement.
TCTTCATTTTGAGACAATTTGCAAATCTAATTTGTCGTATTCTAATGGACTTGAGTTTCGATTATCCATTGGTACTTATTCATTTTTACTTGTCTACAGTCAGTAGTATTTACACTTGCTAAACAAGACTTCTGATATGGGTCCACATTTCACATTTTGCAATTTTACAGAGAGAGAGAGAGAGAGAGAGAGATATTTTAATTTACCTGAATGTATAGGTAACTCACCTGAGAAGAGTGCGCTGCCTATGGCCGAGCTTTTAAATAGCTTAGTCCACTTGTCGTGATAGACAAAGGCATAGAATCCCGTCATGATAAGGGCCCCACATCCAAACATCAGCCCAAGGATATTCATAGCACGAACTGCTTTTAGCCATCCTGTGAAATACAATGGTCCAGAGTAAGTCATATGTACATTGTAGAGGTCAATAAAGCCTGGCATTTTACCAAAGGTCTTAGATTAAGTCGTAACACTACAATTAGGACTTGTGTTAAAGACTTACGACTAGTATGAGCAAACTGGTCATAGCTTTACGGCTACCAAAATTCAGCTTGTTTAGTTGTCATTGCATCATTATTGCTGTTGTAAGTGACAAAATTGCTCTACAGTCGAGAGACAAAGTGAGGGTTTTTTTTCTAAATATATCATTTGAAACAGCCTTTTTCTAATAAATATCGCAAGTCAATTCCTCATATACATGTGAGATCTACACGTACAGACATGACACCTACCGGTTCATGATATCTGCACATATAGGTGTGAAACCATGGTGTAAGACCTACAAATATAGGTATAAGACCTACATGGTGAGACCTACACATATAGATGTGAGACCTACATATACAGATTTGAGACCTACACATATAGGTGTGAGACCTACATATACAGATGTGAGACCTACACATATCGGTGTGAGACCTACACATATAGGTGTGATACCTACATATACAGATGTGAGACCTACACATATAGATGTGAGACCTACATATACAGATGTGAGACCAACACATATAGGTGTGAGATCTACTTATAAAGATGTGAGACCTACACATATAGGTGTGAGACCTACATATACAGATGTGAGACCTACACATACAAATGTGAGACCTACATATACAGATGTGAGACCTACACATATAGGTGTGAGACCTACAAATACAGATATGAGACCTACACATATAGGTGTGAGACCTACAAATACAGATGTGAGACCTACACATATAGGTGCGAGACCTACACATACAGGTGTGATACCTACAAATACAGATGTGAGACCTACACATATAGGTGTGAGACCTACACATATAGATGTGATACCTACACATATAGATATAAGATATACACATATAGGTGTGATACCTACACATATAGATGTGAGACCTACATATACAGATGTGATACCTACATATACAGATGTGAGACCTACATATACAGGTGTGAGACCTACACATATAGATGTGAGACCTACATATACAGATGTGAGACCTACACATAAAGGTGTGAGACCTACAAATACAGATGTGAAACTACACATATAGATATAAGATATACACATGTAGGTGTAATACCTACATATACAGATGTGAGACCTACATATACAGATGTGAGACTTACACATATAGATGTAAGACCAACACATAGATGTGAGACCTACATATACAGATGTGAGACCTACACATATAGGTGTGAAACCTACATATACAGATGTGAGACCAACACATATAGGTGTGAGATCTACTTATAAAGATCTGAGACCTACACATATAGATGTGAGACCTACACATATAGGTGTGATACCTACATATACAGATGTGATACCTACATATACAGATGTGAGACCTACACATATAGGTGTGAGACCTACAAATACAGATGTGAGACCTACACATATAGATGTGAGACCTACATGATGTGAGACCTACACATATAGGTGTGATACCTACATATACAGATGTGAAACCTACACATATAGATGTGAGACCTACATGATGTGGGACCTACATGAAGAGAACTACTCATATAGGTGAGACTTATACAGTGTGAGACGTACACATATAGATGTGAAACCTACACATAGGTATAAGGTAGTTGTGAGACCTAAACGGTGTAAGACCTACACACATAGATTCCCATCTACACCTACACATATAGGTGTAAGACCTACACACATAGATTCCCATCTACACCTACACATATAGGTGTAAGACCTACACACATAGATTCCCATCTACACCTACACATATAGGTGTAAGACCTACACACATAGATTCCCATCTACACCTACACATATAGGTGTAAGACACAAATATGAGAACTACACATACATGTGTGTAAGTTGTGATACTTAAAAGGTGTAAGACCTACACATATAGATGCGAAAACAATACATATCAATGCGAGACCTACAAATATAGGTGTGAGACCTACATATGTAACTATGAGACCTACATGGTGTGAGATCTACACATATAGATGTAAGATCTACACATGCAGATATAAGATCTACGTATGTAGATATAAGATCTAAAGATATAGATGTAAGATCTACACATATAGATGTAAGATCTACACATACAAATGTAAGATCTATACATGTAGATGTAAGATCTACACATAAAGATGTAAGATCTACACATAAAGATGTAAGATCTACACATATAGCTGTCAGGCCTACACATACAGGTGTCAGACCTACACATATAGATGTCAGACCTACACCTACAGGTGTCAGGCCTACACATATAGATGTCAGATCTACACATATAAGTATCAGGCCTACACATATAGCTGTCAGACCTACACATATACATGTAACTGTCAGACCTACACATATAGCTGTCAGACCTACACACACAGCTGTCAGACCTACATATATATATTCCTATGTATGACTTAAGACAAGGTTGGTAAGTCTTAAATTTAAGATCAGTGGACTAAAACAAAGACTGTTTGTCTGTTTGTTAATCAGTATGTCTCGGGATCAGGAAGGGATCATACACTGCAGTAAAATTTATCATCATTTTTGTCCATTACTACTAGTGTCTTAAACATAAGTACTATATATCATAATGGCTCTCAGCTACCAAAACTAAAGATAGAGTTCTATAGAGTCCATCACTTAGGGTTGCCGTATCCCAAATAATGATATTCTGCTACGCGGATAACTCGAATAATTCAAGCCCAATCCGTTTCCGATTCTTTCCATCTTCTGATGTAGTGAAAGGAATATAACGGCTTAATTCTTCGGGTTACTACCCGACCGAGATGTTAACGTAATATCGGTTCGCGTGTAGTCATATAAAACTTACATCTAGATACTTGTAATTAACGATGATGAACAAAAAAAAGGTGGACTATCTCGAACATTTGAAAAAGGATGTTAGGCCTATACATCGATGGTGTCATGGATAATTATATAAGTGTGTGGTATATTATTTAGTCAGGATTTTTCCTTGTCGATCCCTTTAAAAAATGTTTCAGCATTCGAGGTGGAGACTCTTTAATCCTTTCAACCCTACAGACCATAAAAGACTGGTCTTAAGCAACAGAAAAGAGCATACCACTCGGATATTCAGGTGTGATAGAGTCCATTCTCAGCGTGTGTGATTTTCCACTTGTTCACCACACCCACACACAGAATCACTGCCGGTTAACTCGTAGTTGGACTGAAGGAACAGAATGCTTTATATGTATCATGTTTCCACTTTTTGATACCAAAAAGTGGAAAAATTATTATGTTTCCACTTTTTGGTAAAACCCCTGGTAAATCAAAAAGTGGAAACATGATATATGGTTTGTCGTCAGGTCACATCTTCTTTTTTAAATGTTCGGGTTGTTCTACAGTTCTTTGGTTTTGTTCATCGTTTTTAAATACTTCACTCTTGTTATCGACAGGCCTCGAAATAAGCACTAGTCCGCCAGTGAACTATTCAAGGTTGTTCTTCAGCTAGTCCGGTTGACTAGTAGAACTTCTGTACAGCATAGGCGTCGGAAGCAAATTGAAAGTGGGGGGCTAAACCAACTTAAAACACACACACGCCAGAAGTGGGGGGGGGGGGCTAAACCAACTTAAAACACACACACGCCATAAACGTCTTGGGGCTAAGCCCCAATTTTCAACACCTATGACTATTTTTGCAAAATAGTGGGGGGGGGGGGCTAACCCCCCCCCCCCCCCCCCGGCTCCGACGCCTATGACAGTATAAATATGGACAATGATTAATGACAGTTTATAATGTACACTGAATGTCACCTCATCAGCTACTTAATTTTTTTCTTAACTAAAAAAAAAGACAATCATGGTTGTTTGAACTTATGATGGTACTAATACACAAAATATAGTACTGATTCGGTAAAAACATGCCAATTTGTTAATCCATTGTACTACTTTGGGACGAGTAAATTTGTCGTAGGACTAGTGAAATTTCTTTCCAGCTAGTCCGATTGACTAGTGAGACAGAATGGATAGATTTGACCCCTGATTGGTATCTCGATCTAAGTTTTATATGAATATAAGTGAAACCGTCTTTCTCGATGTCATGGCCAGTGTACACTATAATAGGTGTGTCACAAGTGGGTGTATGAGAGGGGAGATGATACCGTGACCCAGTTATTTCCATGATGTTTAACATTTGTCATCACGATCATGCTCGTAATACGAGTCCCCTACGTGTTAGATGATAGTTACTGGACTTCCGCTAAATAACACTTATCTGAGAACATTATAAATCTAATTTATGCTTACCTGAGTCAACCAGGTAGTCACCTGTACACGACACAATTCCCTGATTGTAAGTAAAACATACAACCCATAATCCATAGTGTCCCAATCGGATACTTCTACCAGACGATACTGCGTCAGTTACGTGCCAGTAGGGACAAGCTATAGCCACGATCTCCAATATCCCCGACACAGCCAGAACACCAATCGCTACCAAAGCTAGGGTCGGATACTTTTTTCCTCCCGCCATCTTTAATTAATACACCGTGGTAGTAGAGGAATGTCGTTTAAACAAGCGAACGTTACAAGTATTAATAAATAGCTTGTATACGGATAAACGTGCCTCCGGGGTCAGCTGAACATGACGACAGACAGAAAAGCATCGAACTTCTCCTTACACATATTACCTGTAGGGGCACCTTGTTGTATAACACAATAACACAGCGGTGTGTCGTAATACGTCAGTGAACGAGAGAGAGAGAGAGAGAGAGAGAGAGAGAGAGAGAGAGAGAGAGAGAGAGAGAGAGAGGTGGGGTCTGTGTACTGTGTAAACAAACTATCTACGATTTAAATGAGCGGTTAATATTAAAAGTGACAATCCTATTTCAAGGTTGAAGTTATATATCTATTGTGATTAATATAATTTAAATATTGCAAGTGTCTAAAATTTTCATACGATAATCAACAGGATAGGTGAACATGCGCATTATTATTCAACTTTCACAGTCCATGTACTAGTTTCTCGTCAATTGTGTCATTTTTCCTAATATTAACCGGCGTCGTATAATAAGCGGCACGGCCTCAAAATGTGTCCGGACGGACCGATAATGTTCACCTTTTCGGTCCGACCTCCTTCTATAATTTTCGGTTCGGGTAGCAGAGTATCATTATCATGGATATTAAAAACTGAATTTAATAAAAAGAACTTCAACTTTGACATATCTTAATCATCAACTCCCATTTATTTTAAACATGTTAGATCTACCTATATTTTAGTGATGTTTATCGCTGGTTTGATATTGTTCAGTGCATCATTTCTTGAAAGGAGTGACGGTATTCTCTGGAATTTATTTTCTAACACGTGCATACCCCAGCTAATTGTACAATATATGAATGTTATTACATTTCTACTGAAAATATATACCACTTTATGTTGTGACAATATATCAATAAAGTTTTCAGAGTATGGTGGGATTACCTTAGCGAGGGCATGCAGGTCTATGGCTTCCCTATCGCTTGTTGACACACTGATTTCAAACTGAAACCCATTGTTTTATCACGCGTTTTAATATATGGGTGGATCTTATTAAATACAGTTTCCCTCTTTTCTATAAAATCTGAAATATAAACTTAGTAGGCAAAGTAAGTTTTGTTTTTTATATTCAAGCACTACCATATGTAATTATGTCAAATGTAAAAGGTCAATTAATCATCTTTATTTTGCTAACTACAAATATAAATGTTTTATCTCTATATTGCCGATGCATATTCATAAGATTGATTTTTGCTTTCATGCGTCGTTTTAACTGAATTTTTAATCAAATTAAATTTCAATTTAAAACATAAACGGCATACACCTACTGCAGAAATGATAGTGACAAAACACACACACACACACACACACACACACACTTGTTGCTACCTTATCTCAGGTATACTACCTACCATAAACCAGTTATCTATTAGATAATAACAATATACAAAAATAAACGTCATTACATAAAAATATCCGATATATTTTGGAAAATTGATGACACATTTTGAGGCTGGGGCGATCAGTATACGACACCGGCTCAAAATGTCCGGTATGTAGGATCTTGTTATGAAATAAGCTGCCATTTCCGGTCACGTATAGTCTATATGTATGACAAAATGTCGATAGGATATGAATCAAATTAAACTATTATTATTAAATCAACCAGAGTATGAATTATGTCTTGAATGCTGTTTGTTTCTAATCTGAATTCGTTTAACAAAAAAAAAAAAAAAAAAACAAAAACAAAAAACAAAAAAAAAAAAAAAAAAAAAACACTAGAAAGTAATTCATTGGGACAGATGTAAAGTCTTACGTTTATTTTTTGTTAACTTCAAATCCACCTAGCCCTTTGGGTAAAACGTAGAAACGAGAGATTAAAGATAAACTAAGAATATATATGTCATGAAAGCGTATGACAGAATTTCATGGTAAAATGTTTGTCATGAATATTCAGTGATATGTTTTCTAAATAAGACAGATAATATATAAGTTAATCTTAATTAATTACACTGTATTCTGAAAATATTTTGTTTTGCTTCATACATATTTGTGTGTAAGATCAAAATCTTGCGCGTGAACTTACGTGTTTTTTAACTGAAACTTCTAATTATCATCTGATTTTGATCGCTTTAAAGTCAAGTTCCGGAGAAGTCATTTTATTATTTAACATTTTCTTTAGAAAACCATTCCTAACAGAAGAAAATGTTTAAGAAAATAAAATGAAAGCTGAAAAATCCTTAGGTAAAGATAAATCTAATCAAGGCCACGCCAAATTAGCTACTTGTTCTTCGGGACCGTTCACACGTGAAAATCGATGTTCGGAACACTCGCATCAGATTCCAAAATTAATGAGAAGATTTTTAATCATTTGAGTTTTTGAATTAAATGAGTATTTCTAGTGAAAGACAAGTGTGACGAACCTGCCTTGCCTTGCTAGTATTTTTCTTTGTTTTATCCTTTAGTTTATTATCATTTTATTTCTGTCTCATTTATTCACTAATTACCTCCATTTGGCGGCGCTGGCGTCGTGTAAATCAGGTAATATATCAAGATAAAGGTCCTAAGGTAAAAGTTTAATGTCATTAAAGTCCAAAAAATGGCCATCTGATGACTGGAAGCCATAATGTAATCGACTGACCTACCGAATTTGATCAAGTGAAGTAGATGTTTTCACAATAGTGTTGCGTGAAACAATTAATTGGACAAAAGTTAGCTCGTTGCCCAAACATCAGATCTAAAATAGTAGACTTATGTTCCCTGATTTTACGCCATGCAACGGGGACATCCTCGCCATAATCCTGAAAATTACGGTAAGGTGTTATTTTGGTTGTCTTCGGCCAGGTTGCAGTTGAATACGATAAAAAGTTACTATCGAGAGACAAAGTATAAAAATTATTCTGTCGCCAATTTTCAAATGAGGTTATTGTCATTGTTGGTTAAACACCGTTGTTTCCTGGCCATGTTGTTAAATACCGTTGCTTCCGGGCCATGGAATTAGTGTTCGCCATGTTGTTAAATACCGTTGCTTCCGGGCCCTGGAATTAGTGTTCGCCATGTTGTTAAACACCGTTGCTTCCGGGCCCTGGAATTAGTGTTCGGCATGTTGTTAAACACCATTGCTCCCGGGCCCTGGAATTAGTGTTCGCCATGTTGGATCAATGTAAGCTTACAAAATAGACTTATGACGCACACAAATTCAGACTGACGATTTGCTGGAATGTGAAGAATTGGGCGTCTCGTACTTTGGGTGGCCCAAATTAGGTTGGTCTCATTACCAGTTACTAAATAAGTGAAAGCCTTTTTATATTAAGGGTACATTTTTTCAGAGGGATTTTTTGTATTTACAACACGGGCGTTCTTATGTTCATCTGCTCCATCTTGCATTTATTTTTCTAAGTTTTAGATGTTTTGACATAATACCATGAACTCATGCTAACGATAGATTTGTTAAATGGATCCAGGATTTCCTTTTTAAAGATAAACTTTGACGTCCTAATTCAATTAAAGTTGCAAATATAAGCATGTACACAATTACCCAGTGAATCTATATGACTTTTGTATGCAATAAAACGAGGACAGATAACCAGAACAAAATAATAATAATAGTAGTAATAATAATTATAATAATTATAATAATAATAATAATAATACAGTGTATGTAAGCTGTTCTTTTTAAAAGTTATAACATACTTACACACGAGTCGCTTACAATATTTTGAAAATCATAAAGAAATGCAATAATAATTATAACAAAATACAATTTTGGCATAATATATCATAAAAAGAAATGTTACATTTTTAGCTGAATCACAGGCGACATTTTCCAACAGTAAGACACCCAGAGCTTTCTAACAAGCAAATTGTCCATTTAGTCTACATTCCAAGTCACGCCCACTTTTTTCAACAGATCCAGAGAGTGTTAATATCCTTGAATGTCGTGGACTGTACATGTATAATTAATTTCCACAAACATATTGATAAAAAAATATGATAGATCTATATCAGAGGAAAGAAGGGAAATATTTCTTTCTTCTTTTAAACGAATTTCAATGCAAGAGGACAATGCAATACTGTAACTTTCACTTATTGCGTAAATGAAAACACACACACAATATATATATATATATATATATATATATATATATATATATATATATATATATATATATATATATATATATATATATATACACAGACATACACACACAAATACACACAGACACAGACAAACACACACACACACAGAGACACTGACAAACACACACAAACACACACACATTTACTTCAAAGGTATCGGGTTTTTACAAAACAATCAGCAAATGTTTGCGTTCTGGTTTTTGTAAAACAGAACAAAGAATGTTAATATTCTCCACTGTTTGAAATACTTATACGAGATAAAAAAAAATCTGTAAGATAATACAAGATATGGTCAATTGCATTTAATGATATCTTTAGAGTTTATATTTGGAAGGATCAACATGTTCATGTATCGTTCAAATTTCACTTTGATGTCCGTCGAAGTAAAAAGAAATTCTAAACATAGACACCTACACAAAGACGTATTTTTGTTTGGAATATTTGTCTGCTTATTTATCAGAGAATTGTCCATAGACTACCTGTTTTTCATTATAAAGTGTGTAGTGTATCTCTATATACACCATAGCATTTGGACCGGTGCAAAGGGGTGAAAGGTATGTTGGTGTGCTATGGTGTATCTAGCTACCCATGTTGTACGCAGATACTATAAATATACACGATGTATCATATTCATTTTTTAATAAACACACCAAATGTCATTTGAAAAAATTACATGAAAATATAGATTGAGCAAACATTTATGTAGTTATTTGATTTACGAACAGAAATGAATTGAAAATTTTATCAACGTTGTTAAATTTGATAATCGTGTGAATGATCGTCGTATAAACTTTCTAAACTTTTGTTTTTATTAAACGGTTAGGTGGATTTAGGACTTTCCTAAATCACACCTGTATGTTCCGTGTACAATTCTACAAACCTAACTAATTAAAACACGAATTTACAAATTATATATAGCACCTTGAAATGTCCTTGAGGAAATGTCACAAGGAGACAAGGCACTAGATCTACATACTTGCCGCCGTCATACATAGAAGCCGTCATACTTGCCGCTGTCATACACAGCAACCGTCATACTTGCCGCCGTCATACACAGCAGTCGTCATACTTGCCGCCGTCATACTTGCCGCCATCATACATAGCAACCGTCACACTTGCCGCCGTCATACACAGGAGACGTCATACTTGCCGCTGTCATACACAGCAGTCGTCATACTTACCGCCGCCATACACAGCAACCGTCAAACTTGCCACCGTCATACACAGCAGACGTCATACTTGCTGCCGTCATACGTAGATGCCGTCATAATTGCCGTCGCCATTCACAACAGCCGTCATACTTGCCGCCGTCATACACAGCAACCGTCATACTTGCCGCCGTCATACACAGCAGTCGTCATACTTGCCGCCGTCATACTTGCCGCCGTCATATATAGCAACCGTCACACTTACCGCCGTCATACACAGGAGACGTCATACTTGCCGCTGTCATACACAGCAGTCGTCATACTTACCGCCGTCATACACAGCAACCGTCAAACTTGCCACCGTCATACACAGCAGACGTCATACTTGCTGCCGTCATACTTGCTGCCGTCATAATTGCCGTCGCCATTCACAGCAGCCGTCACACTTGCCGCCATCATACTTGCCGCCGTCATACATAGAAGCCGTCATATTTACTGCCGTCATACACAGCAACCGTCATACTTGCCGCCGTCATACACAGCAGCCATCTTACTTACTGCTGTCATACGCAGAAGCCGTCATACTTGCCGTCGCTATTCACAGCAGCCGTCATAGTTACCGTCGTCACACTTGCCGCCGTCATACACAGCAATCGTCATACCTGCCGCTGTCATACACAGCAGCCGTCATACTTGCCGCTTACATACACAGCAGTCGTCATACTTACCGCCGTCATACACAGCAGCCGTCATACTTGTTGCCGTCATACGTATAAGCTGTTATACTTGCCGTCGTCATACACGGCAGCCGTCATACTTGCTGCTGTCATACGTAGAGGCCGTCATACTAACCGCCGTCATGCACAACATAAGTCATACTTTCTGCCATCATACACAGCAGCCGTCATACTTACTGCCGTCATAAGTAGAAGTTGTCATACCTGCCGCCGTCATACACAGCGGAAGTCATACTTGCCGCGATCATACGCAGCAACTGTCATTCTTGCCGCCGTCATACAAGCAGTCGTCATACTTGCCACCATCATACACAGAAGACGTCATACTTTCTGCCTTCATACGAGAAGCCGTCATACTTGCCGTCATCATACACAGCAGCCGTCATACTTGCCGCCATCAAACACAGCAACCGTCAAAAATTGTGACATCAGTATTCGTGATCCACGTCAACCCGCAAAATAGAGTGACATACACAAATACCCTAAATTCGCACTCAGTATCAACCGAGACAAGTAGGCATAACGATACACATGTAGTTCACACCAGGAACCGATACTCAGTGTTGAACGGACTACCCCGGTCACCAGCGCTCTGCACTAACACAAACAACGGGCACAGATACTTTTAGTGCGGGGAGTGAAGTTTCAATCTGTAGTTTGAACATAGGTAAGGGACTTTGTACAAAACTAAAAGACTATGATTTTGTAAATAGTATTTGTATATATGATATCATATGTTTAGCTGGATCAGTAGCAATGATAAGGTTGAATTGGATGGAGATGAACACTTAGTTTTCCCAAGGGAAAGGGAGAGGGGAGGCGGTATGGTCGTCTTTTACATATCATCTTTGGTATATCAGTTAAATTGACCTCGAATGTATTTTATGGAAAAATATTACCCCGACGCCAAACAACTGTAGCTATAGCTAGCTATTACCCCCAGATAACAGTGTATTCTACTCACGTAAAGATGTAGATCATTTTCAGATATTGGAGGAAACAACTTGTAAGTATATGGTAAAAGGGTGTACATATATTGTAGGGGATTTGAACTCAAGATGTGGATTAAGAGATGATTTTATAAGTAATGATACCATTAGTACTACTACTGTTCATTCGCTTCAACCTGTTTTAAGATTTAGCCCATACACTTGTCCTCAAGTAAAACATTGTACAGGTAAAACTGTTTACCTTTTTGGTAGTAAAGTACTGGATTATTGTAAAACCACAGGTATGAGAGTCGGTAATGGAAGACCTAGAAATGATCCCAATAGTAATATTACGTTCTTTAGTACTACGGGTATCGGTATGCTTGATTATCTATTAACAGATGTAACAGATATGTCAAATATTAAGACTTTTTTATCTTGTGTATTTAACACGTTTTCTCTGTTATAGTATACCTTTCAATAAATGAGTCCTCTGAAGGTCAAGGTCAATTTATTAGGTGTCAAAGTAAATGTGTGAGATGGATTGATGGAGAATTTAGAACTCCGTAAATATCTGACAGAAAACAGAGATAAGTTATCTGCATTTCTAGATAACACATAGAATTCTTTAAATGACGTTAACCATAGTGTTAGCAGCTTTTGTTCTATGTTAAACGACATAGCTTCACCATTTTGTCTTGTAAATGAAGGATTTAGTGATAACGTCCAACATATAAGGAAGAAATGTAATATAAATAAACCATGGTTTAAAGATAATTGTAAATGAAATATGGCATGATGCAATTTTTGCAAACAAAACCCTAAACTTTTTATAAACATTTTCAAAGAAACGACTCCAATATAATTCAATTCCAATTAAAGGAGAGCGAGAAATGAACATTTCAGGAGGAGGTGTTAGAGGTAATCGACGAATTTAATTACTTGGGGATGTTATTTAAATACCATTGGAAATTCTCAGTCACACAGAAACATTTAGCTAAACAGGGACGAAAAGCTTTATTTGTTATAAGCATCATGTTTAAAGATTTTTTATTTAATATAGAAACAAAGTTATCGATTTTTCATACCCACGTAAATAGCATCTTTGGATATGCAGCTGAGGTACGGGGGTTTCACAAGACCCCGGATATTAAAAAGATACATTTTTGTTTTTGTAAACGAATTTTTTAGTAAAGCGTAGTACCTGTAGAAATTTAGTTTATTATGAATTGGGTAGGTTTCCTGTAAGTGTAGCCAGGAAACTAAAAATTATAAAATACTGGATTTCACTTAGAGGTACGAGTAAATATTATAAACATACTGCCAAAGTAATAATGCTCACTGTATTTTCAAGGCCTGCTATAATGAAATGATTATTGGTAAAGACCATGGGATTGCACGTGAAGAGCAAATTACATAATATTGGACTAGGGTACCTCTTTTACGAAAATTCAGTTGATAACTCAGTTTATTGTGTAACTGGGCAGAGATAATATATATATATATATATATATATATATATATATATATATATATATATATATATATATATATATATATATATATCAACAGAATATTGTAGCTGAAATACATGAATCACCCACGGGTCATTGTATCAACACCTTGTGGATCATTTTTGTCTCCAATCTTATTTAAGAAAACCAATTCACAAGACTTTTTAGACTTATATTGCTAATTTCAGATTATCTCCACTTAATTTAAAGATAGAAAGTGGAAGATTTGACAAAGAATAAAGTTCTAATAGACTTTGTACATACTGTAATTCAAATGATAGAGAGGATGAGTTTCATTTTATTATTTATTAGTTACTCTAAGACGGATTTTGGCTATACGTTTAGATATATTATTTGGCCTTGTCTGAAACCACTTTCTCTTTAGAAAAACGAGTTAAAATTGTAGTTCAACTGATGAAGTCTAATTGACAGAAACGATCGTCTTGAGCATTATATCTTTAGTTTTATGTTTATAATATTCTTAGGTGCCATTCGTATAATACATTATGAGGAAAATACATAAAAAAGATATTTCCGAATTAGACTTAATGTTTTATGCTGACTCAGCTACTCAGTAGAAATAATGTTCAAGATTTATGTACCTTAGGAAAATATTTAAATTGCGAATATGCAGAGTGAAACAGTTCATTACAATAATTTATACTTAATGACTATGCCATTTTTTATTACGCATGTATCTGCAGTTTATGTACGCACGATACTATTTGTAGTTCATTTGTGATACTCTTGTTCTCCATAGAAACCAACTGCAGTGTCTCTGCGAGGGATATACGTATTGACTATTCATGTTTATACAATTTTATACTGCCTGATTGTATTTCTATTTGCAGGGAGCTGATGTCCAGAATATGACGTTTTCCCATTTAATTTTACTAAGGATCCACATAAATTTTGAGTGAAGGTTTTGAGTTTTTCCTTATAAAAGATTCAGTTTGTAATTCATGCAGTGAGAGAAATCACGAGGTATTGAATATGTATGGACATAGATCAAAACATCAGTACAATTTACTTACAACTTGAACATTGAAGGAGCACTGGTTTTGTTGGTTTACATCAAAACATCAGTACAATTTACTCTCCACAAAACTCGAAAGGAGCCTAATAACACTGAAGTGTAGTGCTTTATTGAACATTTCTCATGTCATATATTGTTGTATATATTGTTGTATATATTATTGTATATATCGTATATTTGTACTATAGTGTAGCGCTATACTGAACATTATTCATGTCATATATTGTTGTATATATTGTTGTATATTTGTACATATGTTATTATATCCTATATGTCTTTTACGGCTTTTGGAAATAAATGAACTTGAACTTTGTCCTTAAGTGTATGCTAATATCTTAACTGGTCTTGAACCTTTTGAGTAATTAAACTAATAGATGTCGCACTTACTCTGACCGGCATCGTTTGTCTGTAGGTGACAGGTGGCACATAAAAAAGCTATAACATAATTATTCAATATTAGACGGCAATAATACAAATGATATTATTATTGAACATTACATACAAATTAATTACAATGAAAATCCTAAGGTGTTCACTAATTTCCGATCACAAATTAAATGTAAAATGTCAGGTTGAAAACGAAATATCATAATCATAATATAAATAACACAACAAACACACACGCACACACACATACACATGTTTTACTCATATATACATGTAGGTATTGATGGGGTTACAGCGAACTAAAACGAAATGGATCCAAAACAAAATCCGATTCAAACATATTTGTA
Organism: Atrina japonica; assembly: GCA_030159075.1. Taxonomy (NCBI): domain Eukaryota; kingdom Metazoa; phylum Mollusca; class Bivalvia; order Pterioida; family Pinnidae; genus Atrina; species Atrina japonica. The sequence continues at coordinate 115,184 of BROG01000498.1, read as the reverse complement.
AGGCAGCGCGACAATGAAATAAAGAAAACGAATTTGCAACAATATGTTCATGAACCGTCATCAACGGAAATTTTACATGGATATTATTTATGTAATATTTGATCACATATACATTTGAAAAATACCTCCCGATGAGAAAATATTAAAAATAAGACATCATCTCTTGTTCAATACTTCTTTTGAATGTTTATTTGAAAATTGTAATATCACAATTGTATATACCGTCATCTGTGGTCGTTATCATTCTACGGAGAGGGCACGAATAATTTTGCAAAAAAATTTGCCCAACCCTATTTCTAACAACAGGCTTCAATCGCTCACATGAGAACCATATACAAATTTGGAAAGAAGACCAAGAAGAATATGTACATGTAGGCTGATCTGGCCAAGAAATAGTATTGCAATATTAAGAAATTCATAAAAATATCTAAAAGTTACATGGACATTTGAGCAAAATTGTTGCACAAATACAGCTCTTCACCATATCTTCACCTACACATATAAGTAAAACACATTTAAAGAATGTAAGGGAAGATAATTGAGGAAATCATGCAAAAAATGAATGAAAATGAAAAGACTTCAAGAACACGTCAAAAATTAATATTCCGAGTTGTATAAAATACAAACTTAAATCATATAAAATTTAATGTCCTCCAAAGTGAAGTATCAGTATGCGAAAAAACAGTAAGCGAAAAAACAGAAAAGCACTCAAAATTTATATATTTGTAATTTGTGAATTTTGAGTATTAAATCATATACCCATGTAGATCACACAGAAACAAGTCGTATTTCAATTCATGTAGTAGTTTTGGAAAAGAAAAAGAAGGTATCTTATGTTGCCTATTTTGCCCTACCCCGGGGCTCATCTCGCTGAGGTAGAGGGCCTTGAGTTCTAGCTTTCTGTACAGTGCCATCAAAATTCCTCCAGTTGTTTTGAAACAAAAGCTGATAGTTTGAAAAATGCACCCCCTCCTCTTTGCATTTTTGAAAAATTCATAAATATTTCTAGAAATTAAATTTTGACAAGATTCTTGCACAGAAACAATTTTTTCACCTAATTACAAGTAAAACACGTTGAGTGAATGCATTAAAGTGAATGCAGGGGGAGATAATTAAGGTAGTTATTCAAAAAATGAATGAAAATGACAAAGTCTGAAAAGACCCTAAACGCGTCAAAAATTAATATTCCGATTTCTATGAAAAATACAAACTTGAATCATACATCCATGTATTGTTAAATTATTATAAGAATGTGTAAATATAGTTTACAGCGAAAACAAAAGTTACTGGTGTACCAGCGTTTTAAAAAAGGTCTTTCAAAGATTTTGTTAAGGCTTTGTTTATAATATCGCTGGTAAAACATTATTTTCAAAGTTTGTTATTTCTGGATAATTTGACCATAGCTCTATATCAGTCATATATAGTAGGCTTTATATTATATTTATATAATGTAAATAACTAGAATCATGTATTTCTATATTCCTCGTATAGACAATACTGGGGAAGACTTTACCTATCAATCATGGTATGGAGTCATGTTAATGGTCACTTGTAAAACAAATGAAATAGGTTCATAAAGCTTCGGTACCTCTCCATATGAGTGAAGTGTTCTCGAGTGGGACGTTAAACAACAATAAACAAACAAACAAAAAACAAACAAACCTAAAGCCTCGGTACGTAAACGGTCACTTATACAACGGGAAGAGATCAGTGCGAGACTGGGGAAAATGAGACATATGAGCATTTTAATTTTAAAATTCATTTTGAACAAATCTTCATACCTTTTTTTCTTATTTACAAATATTTTTAATATTGAAAAAAATCTAAAATATATATATATATTCAAATATAAACAGTCAGTCGAATTATTAATACAAAATATTTTATAAAATATATTGGGAAATTATTTTCTAAAATGAAAAAAATCATATTTTCTAATATGAAAATATGTCGAATTCTTAATATTAAAAAATCATCCGATTTTTGATATTAAAAAATGTAATGTTTTAAAAATCTCATTAATATTTAAAAATCCAATCAATCTTTTCATGTCAAAAAGTTATCTTCTAATACGTTTATTTAAAGCTGTTTTAATATTAAACATTGAATTTATTTTGATATTAATTTTGCAATATTAAACATTGAATTTATTTTGATATTATTTTTGCAATACATGTATTTAAAAATAGGCAATAAATTCCCCAATTGGGAAACCATGTATAAAAAGTCGGTTAATCCATTTTTATAAAATTTCCGCTGTAAACCATTAAGCCCCTATTTTCTCTTAACAATTATATGCGATCACCTAAAAATATATAGCGTCACCTTTACGGGTAATGATATATAGTACTAAAATAATCAAATAAAAAAGTACATGTTATTATAATTATTCTAATTGATTAAATCCTGTCTTCCATATGTTGACTGGCTTATTAGTAAAACAACGGTATGGTAAGTTATTGATACGAAAACTCAACTCTTCTTGCTTCAGTAATTTTCACACCTCGCCCCGTTGAGATAGACCAAATACGTGGACAAGAGTCTGTATCATTTCAACTATACCACTATCCATTGAATTTTTGTGAGAAATGTGAAAAATGTTTCTCATGTGACGTCACAAGACAGGCGGGATAACCCGCATAGCTTTCTCGAGGACGGTAGAAACTGTGATATAAAAGGCGACCAAACAACGCTTTATGATGAGATATATTTTTTAAAAAGTGCACATATCTTTTTCAATATGTATTTTCTTCATATTTTTCCACATTACAAAAATTTTATAAACTTCCTATGACCTTTAAATCAGTCTTAAGTATCAGCCCTAACTACCAAAATGTGTGAATTCCAAGAATCTATACAGAGTGGGACGAAGGAAGTTTTGTGAAATGTAGAAATTAAACTCTATATAACTTTCATACTACCATATATATATAGTTTTCATCTGGATATCACACAATAAATAAATAAAAGAAAAATAAAACCCAGGTTATAATGCTGAAAACGATCATGTCTGTCAGTTAGGCTTCTTCAGTTGAGCTCCAATTTTAAATAGATTTTTTAAAGGGATCGAAAGTGGTATAATACAGGACCAAATGATAAATCCAAAATGCATAACCAAATCTGTCTAAGAGTGAACACTGTAAAAAAATGACTATCTTAGCTTTTGAAGAATTTAATTGGTGTTATCAATGAAAAATTTGACTTTAGTATAAGATTATCACTTGATAACGAAATAAAATTATACTCACCTGTTATGGAGTTTTATCATCCAGATCAAAATACATGTATTGAAAGCGAGGCGTTGTATACGGACAACCTGAGACGTCATAGACTTTGAAACAGTAAATTTCTAATGAACTTTTATCAAACTACATAAATAAACAAACATTATGATAGCTGATATTTCGCTGATTAAGAACTTAGTGTTCGAAAAATCATGGGGAAAAGTTATCTGCTACAAATTTCCAACGACCTTATCGTAAAAACAGTGTCCAAAGGCATATTTCAAGCCATTAAAATAGTTTTATTTACATTATGATGTAGTCAATATGAATTGACTTAAATGAATACTTATAGGAATACTTTTAAAATGTTTTTTTTTTCAATATCATAGATATGTAAGGGTAAACTGCGTCGGATGTATGTTCATACGATCATGTGTTTTGTAACGGTATATTGGGTGTGGTTTATGTTCATATGATCACGTGTTTTGTAACGGTATATTGGGTGTGGTTTATGTTCATATGATCACGTGTTTTGTAAGGGTATATTAGGTGTGGTTTATGTTCATACGATCACGTGTTTTCTCAGGATATATCGGGTGTGGTTTATGTTGATACGATGATGTGTTTTGTAAGGGTATATTGGGTGTGGTGTATGTTTATACGATCACATGTTTTGTAAGGGTATATTGGGTGTGGTGTATGTTTATACGATCACGTGTTTTGTAAGGGTATATTTGGTGTGGTTTATGTTCATATGATCACGTGTTTTGTAACGGTATATTGGGTGTGGTTTATGTTCATATGATCACGTGTTTTGTAAGGGTATATTAGGTGTGGTTTATGTTCATACGATCACGTGTTTTCTCAGGATATATCGGGTGTGGTTTATGTTGATACGATGATGTGTTTTGTAAGGGTATATTGGGTGTGGTGTATGTTTATACGATCACGTGTTTTGTAAGGATATATTGAGTGTGGTTTATGTTCATACTATCACGTGTTTTCTCAGGATATATCGGGTGTAATTTATGTTGATACGATCAATTGTCAAACGTCCCACTCAAGAATCTTTCACTCATATGGAGACGTCACCAATGCCGGTGAAGGGCTTCAAATTTTGGCCTATGCTCGACACCTATGGCCACTGAGCAGTGAGGGTTCTTTAACGTGCAGACACTCACTGTGACACGGGACCTCGGTTTTTACTGTCTCAGTCCGAAGGACAGGAGCGTATCCGGGTTGGTAACCATTTCACATACTTCCCTGCCCAATCCGAGGATCGAACCCGGGTCGCATTGGTGAAAAAGCGAGTGCGCTAACCACTGCGCTACCCGGACACCCTGTTTTGTAAGGGTATATTGGGTGTGGTGTATGTGTTTTGTAATGGTATATTGGGTGTGGTGTGTGTTTTTGGGTATATTGGGTGTGGTGTATGTGTAAGGGTATATTGGGTGTGGTGTATGTGTTTTGTAATGGTATATTGGGTGTGGTGTATGTGTTTTGTAATGGTATATTGGGTGTGGTGTATGTGTTTTGTAATGGTATATTGGGTGTGGTGTATGTGTTTTGTAAGGGTATATTGGGTGTGGTGTATGTGTTTTGTAATGGTATATTTGGGTGTGGTGTATGTGTTTTGTTGTATATGGTATATTGGGGTGTGGTGTGTGGTGTGTTTTGTAAGGGTATATTGGGTGTGGTGTTGTGTGGTTTTGTAAGGGTATATTGGGTGTGGTGTATGTGTTTTGTAATGGTATATTGGGTGTGGTGTATGTGTTTTGTAATGGTATATTGGGTGTGGTGTATGTGTTTTGTAAGGGTATATTGGGTGTGGTGTATGTGTTTTGTAATGGTATATTGGGTGTGGTGTATGTGTTTTGTAATGGTATATTGGGTGTGGTGTATGTGTTTTGTAAGGGTATATTGGGTGTGGTGTATGTGTTTTGTAAGGGTATATTGGGTGTGGTGTATGTGTTTTGTAAGGGTATATTGGGTGTGGTGTATGTGTTTTGTAAGGTAATGGTATATTGGGTGTGGTGTATGTGTTTTGTGTAATGGTTATATTGGGTGTGTGGTGTATGTGTTTTGTGTAATGTAATATTGGGTGTGGTGTATGTGTTTTGTAATGGTATATGTGGGTGTGGTGTGGTGTATGTGTTTTAATGTAATGGTATATTTGGGTGTGGTGTATGTATTGTGTTTTGTAAGGATATATTGGGGTGTGGTGTATGTGTGTATATTGTGTGTTTGTAATGGTATATTGGGTGTGGTGTGTGTTTTGTAATGGTATATTGGGTGTGGTGTATGTGTTTTGTAATGGTATATTGGGTGTGGTGTATGTGTTTTGTGTTTTGTAAGGGTATATTGGGTGTGGTGTATGTGTTTTGTAATGGTATTGGATGTGGTATATTGGGTGTGGTGTATGTGTTTTGTAATGGTATATTGGGTGTGGTGTATGTGTTTTGTAATGGTATATTGGGTGTGGTGTATGTGTTTTGTAATGGTATATTGGGTGTGGTGTATGTGTTTTGTAATGGTATATTGGGTGTGGTGTATGTGTTTTGTAATGGTATATTGGGTGTGGTGTATGTGTTTTGTAATGGTATATTGGTGTATGTTGGTGTGTATGTGTTTTGTAATGGTATATTGGGTGTGGTGTATGTGTTTTGTAAGGGTATATGTGTTTTGTGGTATATGTATGTGTTTTGTAAGGGTATATTGGGTGTGGTGTATCAGTTCATATTATCGTGTGTTATGTAGGGGTAAATTGAGTGTGGTGTATGTTTATACTGTCACGTGTTTTGTAAGGGTATATTGGGTGTGGTGTATATTTATACGATCACGTGTTTTGTAAGGGTATATTGGGTGTGGTGTCAGGTCATATTATCGTGTGTTTCGTAGGGGTAAATTGAGTGTGGTGTATGTTTATACTGTCACGTGTTTTGTAAGGGTATATTAAGTGTGGTGTGTATGTTTATACTATCACGTGTTTTGTAAGGGTATATTAAGTGTGGTGTATGTTTATACTGTCACGTGTTTTGTAAGGGTATATTAAGTGTGGTGTGTATGTTTATACTATCACGTGTTTTGTAAGGGTATATTGGTTGTGGTGTATGTTTACACTATCACGTGTTTTGTAAGGGTATATTAAGTGTGGTGTATATGTTTACACTATCACGTGTTTTGTAAGGGTATATTAAGTGTGGTGCATGTTTACACTATCACGTGTTTTGTAAGGGTATATTAAGTGTGGTGTATATGTTTACACCAGCGATATATAAAAGCTTTATATATCGCTGGTTTACACTATCACGTGTTTTGTAAGGGTATACTGGTCGCTGAACTGTATTTCTGTATAAATGTGCTATCCCAACTATACTAGACTTATTTTAGTTTTTAAGGATCTGTAAGCGTCTTTCTTTTGAGGATGTACGTGTTGATATTTTTATATACTGTTTGTGTTAAAAATCTAATAAAATAAACAAAATTAAGATTTATTTAAATTTCCTTAAGATAACCACCTAAAAGTTATATAACCAAATTATCTCAGGTGAAAAATGACAGGATACCTGTTTGTTATGTCATCAATGTTCACTTACCGGCGTCTTGCATGCGCGATTAAAGCCAGACGCTATTTTGCACAACTGACTATAATAGTAGTGTGTATATATGTATTACCAACCCGACATAGATTTAATTTTATGATTTATCTTTGTTGGCTCACTATTTCATGATTTGTGATTTTTAGAGATTATAATAAAGATGTGTAAATGTGGTTTACAGTGACAAAATAGTACTTGATGTACTGATGTACTGATGTACCAGTGTTAAAGGTGGTTTTTCAAAGATTTTGTGTAAGCAGAGATAGGATTTGTATAATATCGCTGGTAAAATTTATTTTGGAAGTTTGTATTTTATCATATATCTATTGTCATTATATTGTTATTTTTTATGCGATGTATGCTAGGCTTTGTATAATATCGACTTAAAACAATATAAATAACAAGAAGGACGTAATTCTGCATTACTCGTCTAGACGATACAGGGGAAGAGTTACCTGTCAATCATTGCATGGAGTTAAACGTAAACAGTCTCTTGTAAAAATAAGTACAAGAGATTTATGTAGCTGCAGTACGTAAACGGAGAGAGAGAGAGAGAGAGAGAGAGAGAGAGAGAGAGAGAGAGAGAGAGAGAGAGAGAGAGAGAGAGAGAGAGAGAGAGAGAGAGAGAGAGAGAGAGAGAGAGAGAGAGAGAGAGAGAGAGAGAGAGAGAGAGAGAGAGAGAGAGAGAGAGAGAGAGATGTAAATCGGTGTCGGCATACGCGTCTCAAATGTCTTCATTTATCGGGTTCGGTATTTCATATATTATGTATATATTGAAATGAAAGTAGGGTTATCGTTCCTAACGGAAGCAAAGCTTACGCAAGACATGCAGATCTAGATGGTCGGATCTAGATACAAAGTATATCTTAATGCTAAAGCGACTATCGGATCGGTTGTATGTTCATAGAATATCGCGATACGGGAACAGAGGCGTAAGATGTAGAAGCTTACTTGATAACTTGGCTGTTAAAGTTTTAGCTACTGCAGCATTTGTACATCAAGCAATCGGTAAAATGTTAACATTAGAAAGCTTGAAATTTGATAATTTGACTTTGCGATCTCTGCCAATAGACTCGGAGGAGGAGAATTATGTGCGTCAAGTTCCAGGTGCTTGTTTTTCTAAAGTTCTGCCAACACCAGTGAAGAATCCCAAACTTGTTGCAGCCTCACTGCCAGCACTTACTTTGTTGGATATTCCAGAAACGGAATTGAACAGAGAGGACTTTGTAGAATATTTCAGTGGAAACAAACTTTTGCCGGGCAGCGAAACTGCTGCACATTGTTACTGCGGTCATCAGTTTGGCTACTTTTCTGGTCAGCTTGGAGATGGAGCTGCAATGTAATTCTTGCTTTTGTTATGTACATGCATACTACTTTTTAATTAACTCACCAACCCCTGAAAAAAATTGGACTCTTCTGTAAATCAATAACTTAGACCAATTCAAATGTGTCTTTAGGGGTATAACTTGTGTGTAAAATCAGTTGGTCTTATCTGTATTATATGTACCACTTGTGAAAGTCCAGTGGTAAAATGTTACACTCGCTAGTGGAAGGTCTTGGGTTTTATTCCGGTCATACCAAAGACTCCTAAAAAGTGGTAGTAGCTCTTCCTTCACTGAGCACTATACATTAAAATAGAAAGTCACAGATTTTAGGATGAGACATAATAAAACACAGGTTCTGTATCATGAAAGGCTTAGCACATAATAGAATCTTCATTGCACAGGTCAAAATTAGTAGCACGTCACCAAGAATTCTCACTACATGGACCAGAGGTGTTATCAGCGTTAAGTGAAGTGCCACCAATTTTTAGGGATCTTTTATGTACCTGCAATGATATTGGTCCTTGTTTTTAGTTTTTTTTTCAGAAAGACTTTCAAATTCAGTAAAGAGCATTTAACAAAGGAACAGTGACTTCCTTTTTTTTAAATTTTGAGGTATGACCCGGTACCTGAAATTTAACCACAGACCTTTCAATTTAGTATTAAATGCTCCAACACTCTACCACTGCAAGTGATGCCGTCATTGCAGTGGTCTGTCTTGTCTGTAATACTGCATGTGGAATAATGTGATAGCATTGTGTTAGTCTGAATAAATAATATGATAGTATCGTAGTACATGTATTGCTAGAGTCTGGATAAATAGTCTGATAGTATTGCTAGAGTCTGAATAAATAATTTGATAGTATTGCTAGAGTCTGGATAAATAGTATGATAGTATTGCTAAAGTGAATAAATAGTCTGTTAGTATTGCTAGAGTCTGAATAAATAGACTGATAGTATTGCTAAAGTCTGAATAAATAGTCTGATAGTATTGCTAGAGTCTAGATAAATAGTATTGATAAAGTGAATAAATAGTCTGATAGTATTGCTTAGAGTCTGAATAAATAGTCTGATCAAATATTGCCTATTTAAGTCTCATATTCAAAATAGTCTGATAGTATTGCTAGGACACATTTTTCTGAAATAAAATAGTCTGATAGTATTGCTAAAGTCTGAATAAATAGTCTGATACAGCGCTCTACAATGCGACCAAATCACTCGCAATTTTTTAGATTTTGGCGAGTGTTTATCCTCATTCAGTCGCCACATTGAGACCAGTTTTTTCCCAAATCAAGTACGGAAATCAAAAGTTTGTCAGTTTTCAACTGGTGAAATTACATTATCGAAATCAAGAAGGTCTGTTATGCGCTTTACAACAACCAATATTGGTTATTCAGTTTCGATAAACTAGAGCATCTAACTCACGTGGATTACTGTGCTGAATAAAAAACACGTTGTATCGCTTTCATGTTTTCGACTTGAAATTTTCCTAACAGCACACGTATGGCATTGTCGGTTTTTTCTCGGTCAAAGAATTTCAACAGAAGCATCATTTAGACACTAACTAAAGTTTAAATGATTTTTGACCATATTTAAAGGGATACTGTAAAAAAACCGATTATGGCTCCTGTGTTCGACCTGGCTAGGCCCGAACTTTCTGCCCCAATTTCGATTTTAATTTAAGGGCGATTTTTAAGTGGCAAAAATCATGTTTTGGGCAGAAAGTTCGGACAGCCTAGTGTTCGACGAGGAGGGCAGGCAGACCTAACAGCCTAATTCCTTTGGGGGCAACACAATAAAACGGCCGCTTACAGAATCCCCCAAAGGGATTAACCACAGTCGAAAACTGGTAAATTTTATCTGTAAATCAAAATCGAGAGTCAAACATCCGATTGACGGACAAACACCTAGTAAATTAAAGAAACTTTATAGGTGTTTGTCTGACGATCAGGTCACGGGTGTTGGACTCTAGATGCCTTAAGCAAATACTTACAGACAAAATTTACAGTTCTTGTGGGCAGTCTGTTTTGTAAATTCTGTCGAAAAGAAACTGGCGCTCATTGTGGAAAAATTATAAAAAAAAGTTTTAAGGTTGCCTCAATATTAGAAAGCAACAAAATATAGGCATTGTTTATAAACAAATCACTCTTTGGATTGAAAAAAATGCACAAAAAGGTGCAGTTTATAACCTTTTTTAAAATGGATTGAAACAATAAAATGTTACATCAACTTAGAAAATTAATATTTTATTTCACTTCTGTATTTTCATCCAGTGGATTTTTTAATGAACACACACACTGCATATATAAGATAGCATATTGGCGAGTAAAAGTTCCTGGCTGGCTAGTAAAATTTCTGGTTCACTGGCCAAATGAAGAGTGGATTTTTTTAGTGTTGTAGAGCACTGTGATAGTATTGCTAGAGTCTGAATAAATAGTCTGATAGTATTGCTTAAGTCTGAATAAATAGTCTGATAGTATTGCTAGAGTCTGAATAAATAGTCTGATTCTGTATTGATTAGAGTCTGAATGTAAATAGTCTGATACGTATAGCTGGATTGTCTGTAATAAATAGTCTGATAGTATTGTTAGAAAGTCTGAATAAATAGTCTGATAGTATTGCTTAAGTCTGAATAAAATAGCTTCTGATAGTAAAAGTTAGAGGTCTGAAGAAAAATAGTCTGATAGTATTTGCTAGAGTCTGAATAAATAGTCTGATAGTATTGCTAGAGTCTGACTGACAAAAATAAATAGTCTGATAGAATTGCTAAGCTCTTTCTGGCATAAATAGTCTGATAGTATTGCTTAAGTATGAATAAATAGTCTGATAGTATAGATGATTATGCTAGAGTTTGAACAAAATAGTCTGATATAGTTTTTGAGTATACCAAAAAAATAGTCTGATAGTATTGCTGGAGTCTGGATAAATAAGTCTGATAGTATTGCTATAAGTCTGGATAAATAGTCTGATAGTAATATTGCTAGAGTCTGAATAAATAGTCATTGATAGTATTGCTAAGAATCTGAATGGAAATTAGTCTGATAGTATTGCTAGAGTCTGAATAAATAGTTTCCAGTATTAGTATTGCTAGAGTCTGAATAAATAGTCTGATAGTATTGCTAGAGTCTGAATAAAAAATAGTCTGATAGTAGTGATAAAGTGAATAAATAGTCTGATAGTATTGTTTTAAGTCTGAATAAATAGTCTGATTCGTAAATTGCTACAAAGTCTGGATAAAAAGTCTGATAGTAATTGCTAGAGTCTGGATAAATAATCTAATAGTATTGCCATTAGTCTGAATAAATGCAAGTCTTGATAGTATTGCTAGAGTCTGAATAAATAGTCTGATAGTATTGCTTGTGTTAGTCTGAATAAATAGTCTGATAGTATTGCTTAAGTCTGAATAAATAGTCTGATAGTATTGCTAGAGTCTGAATAAATAGTCTGATAGTATTGCTAGAGTCTGAATAAATAGTCTAATAGTATTGCTTAAGTCTGAATAAATAGTCTGATAGTATTGCTAGAGTCTTGATAAATAGTCTGATAGTATTGCTTAAGTCTGAATAAATAGTCTGATATAGTATTGCTAGAGTCTGGATAAATAGTCTGATAGTATTGCTTAAGTCTGAATAAATAGTCTGATAGTATTGCTAAAGTGAATAAATAGTCTGATAGTATTGCTAAAGTCTGAATAAATAGTCTGATAGTATTGCTTAAGTCTGAATAAATAGACATGCGATAGTATTGCTAAAGTCACTGAATAAATAGTCTGATAGTATTGCTAGAGTCTGGATAAATAATCTGATAGTATTGCTAGAGTCTGAATCAAAATAGTCTGATAGTATTGCTAGAGTCTGAATAAATAGTCTGATAAGTATTGCTTAATTTCTGAATAAACTAGACTGATAGTCATTGCTAGAGTCTGGATAAATAGTTGATCGTATTTGCTAGAGTCTGGATAAATAGTCTGATAGTATTGCTAGAGTCTGAATAAATAGTCTGACAGTATTGCTAAGAGATTCTGAATAAATAGTCTGGATAGTATTGCTAGAGTCTGAATAAATAGTCTGATAGTATTGCTAAAGTCTGAATGAAAAGTCAGGATAGTATTGCTTAAGTCTGAATAAATAGTCTGATAGTATTGCTAGGGGTCTGAATAAATAGTCTGATAGTATTGCTAGAGTCTGAATAAATAGTCTGATAGTATTGCTAGAGTCTGAATAAATGTTTGTCTGATAGTATTGCTCTAAAGTCTGAATGAATAGTCTGATAGTATTGCTTAAATTCTGAATAAATACTGACTGCTATAGTATTGCTAGAGTCTGGATAAATAGTTTCTGATCGTATTGCTAGAGTCTGGATAATAAATAGTCTGATTAGTATTGCTAGAGTCTGGATATAAATAGTCTGATAGTATTGCTAACTTAGAAAATTGGATAAATAGTCTGATAGTATTGCTAGTATTTTCATCCAGTGGATTTTTTAATGAACACACACACACATATATATATATATTGGCGAGTAAAAGTTACTGGCTGGCTAGTAAAATTTCTGGTTCACTGGCCAAATGAAGAGTGGATTTTTTTAGTGTTGTAGAGCCCTGTGATAGTATTGCTAGAGTCTGGATAAATAATCTAATAGTATTGCTTAGTCTGAATAAATAGTCTGATAGTATTGCTAGAGTCTGAATAAATAGTCTGATAGTATTGCTTAAGTCTGAATAAATAGTCTGATAGTATTGCTTAAGTCTGAATAAATAGTCTGATAGTATTGCTAGAGTCTGAATAAATAGTCTGATAGTATTGCTAGAGTCTGAATAAATAGTCTAATAGTATTGCTTAAGTCTGAATAAATAGTCTGATAGTATTGCTAGAGTCTTGATAAATAGTCTGATAGTATTGCTTAAGTCTGAATAAATAGTCTGATAGTATTGCTAGAGTCTGGATAAATAGTCTGATAGTATTGCTTAAGTCTGAATAAATAGACTGATAGTATTGCTAAAGTGAATAAATAGTCTGATAGTATTGCTAAAGTCTGAATAAATAGTCTGATAGTATTGCTTAAGTCTGAATAAATAGACTGATAGTATTGCTAAAGTCTGAATAAATAGTCTGATAGTATTGCTAGAGTCTGGATAAATAATCTGATAGTATTGCTAGAGTCTGAATAAATAGTCTGATAGTATTGCTAGAGTCTGAATAAATAGTCTGATAGTATTGCTTAAGTCTGAATAAATAGACTGATAGTATTGCTAGAGTCTGGATAAATAGTCTGATCGTATTGCTAGAGTCTGGATAAATAGTCTGATAGTATTGCTAGAGTCTGAATAAATAGTCTGATAGTATTGCTAAAGTCTGAATGAATAGTCTGATAGTATTGCTTAAGTCTGAATAAATAGTCTGATAGTATTGCTAGAGTCTGAATAAATAGTCTGATAGTATTGCTAGAGTCTGAATAAATAGTCTGATAGTATTGCTAGAGTCTGAATAAATAGTCTGATAGTATTGCTAAAGTCTGAATGAATAGTCTGATAGTATTGCTTAAGTCTGAATAAATAGACTGATAGTATTGCTAGAGTCTGGATAAATAGTCTGATCGTATTGCTAGAGTCTGGATAAATAGTCTGATAGTATTGCTAGAGTCTGAATAAATAGTCTGATAGTATTGCTAGAGTCTGGATAAATAGTCTGATAGTATTGCTAGTATTTTCATCCAGTGGATTTTTTAATGAACACACACACACATATATATATATATATTGGCGAGTAAAAGTTACTGGCTGGCTAGTAAAATTTCTGGTTCACTGGCCAAATGAAAAGTGGATTTTTTTAGTGTTGTAGAGCCCTGTGATAGTATTGCTAGAGTCTGAATAAATAGTCTGATAGTATTGCTTAAGTCTGAATAAATAGTCTGATAGTATTGCTAGAGTCTGAATAAATAGTCTGATAGTATTGCTAGAGTCTGAATAAATAGTCTGATAGTATAGCTAGAGTCTGAATAAATAGTCTGATAGTATTGCTAGAGTCTGAATAAATAGTCTGATAGTATTGCTTAAGTCTGAATAAATAGTCTGATAGTATTGCTAGAGTCTGAATAAATAGTCTGATAGTATTGCTAGAGTCTGAATAAATAGTCTGATAGTATTGCTAGAGTCTGAATAAATAGTCTGATAGTATTGCTAGAGTCTGGATAAATAGTCTGATAGTATTGCTTAAGTCTGAATAAATAGTCTGATAGTATTGCTAGAGTTTGAATAAATAGTCTGATAGTTTTTGAGTCTGAATAAATAGTCTGATAGTATTGCTGGAGTCTGGATAAATAGTCTGATAGTATTGCTTAAGTCTGGATAAATAGTCTGATAGTATTGCTAGAGTCTGAATAAATAGTCTGATAGTATTGCTAGAATCTGAATAAATAGTCTGATAGTATTGCTAGAGTCTGAATAAATAGTTTGATAGTATTGCTAGAGTCTGAATAAATAGTCTGATAGTATTGCTAGAGTCTGAATAAATAGTCTGATAGTAGTGATAAAGTGAATAAATAGTCTGATAGTATTGCTTAAGTCTGAATAAATAGTCTGATCGTATTGCTAGAGTCTGAATAAATAGTCTGATAGTATTGCTAGAGTCTGGATAAAAAGTCTGATAGTATTGCTAGAGTCTGGATAAATAATCTAATAGTATTGCCATAGTCTGAATAAATAGTCTGATAGTATTGCTAGAGTCTGAATAAATAGTCTGATAGTATTGCTTAAGTCTGAATAAATAGTCTGATAGTATTGCTTAAGTCTGAATAAATAGTCTGATAGTATTGCTAGAGTCTGAATAAATAGTCTGATAGTATTGCTAGAGTCTGAATAAATAGTCTAATAGTATTGCTTAAGTCTGAATAAATAGTCTGATAGTATTGATAAAGTGAATAAATAGTCTGATAGTATTGCTAAAGTCTGAATAAATAGACTGATAGTATTGCTAGAGTCTGGATAAATAGTCTGATCGTATTGCTAGAGTCTGGATAAATAGTCTGATAGGATTGCTAGAGTCTGGATAAATAGTCTGATAGTATTGCTAGAGTCTGGATAAATAGTCTGATAGTATTGCTAGAGTCTGGATAAATAGTCTGACAGTATTGCTAGAGTCTGGATAAATAGTCTGATAGTATTGCTAGAGTCTGGATAAATAGTCTGATAGTATTGATAAAGTGAATAAATAGTCTGATAGTATTGCTAAAGTCTGAATAAATAGACTGATAGTATTGCTAGAGTCTGGATAAATAGTCTGATCGTATTGCTAGAGTCTGGATAAATAGTCTGATAGGATTGCTAGAGTCTGGATAAATAGTCTGATAGTATTGCTAGAGTCTGGATAAATAGTCTGATAGTATTGCTAGAGTCTGGATAAATAGTCTGATAGTATTGCTAGAGTCTGGATAAATAGTCTGATAGTATTGCTAGAGTCTGAATAAATAGTCTGATAGTATTGCTAGAGTCTGAATAAATAGTCTAATAGTATTGCTTAAGTCTGAATAAATAGTCTGATAGTATTGCTAGAGTCTGAATAAATAGTCTGATAGTATTGCTAGAGTCTGTATAAATAGTCTGATAGTATTGCTAGAGTCTGAATAAATAGTCTGATAGTATTGCTAAAGTCTGAATGAATAGTCTGATAGTATTGCTTAAGTCTGAATAAATCGACTGATAGTATTGCTAGAGTCTGGATAAATAGTCTGATCGTATTGCTAGAGTCTGGATAAATAGTCTGATAGTATTGTTAGAGTATTGATAAATAGTCTGATAGTATTGCTAGAGTCTGGATAAATAGTCTGATAGTATTGCTAGAGTCTGGATAAATAGTCTGATAGTATTGCTAGAGTCTGGATAAATAGTCTGATATTACTAACTTCTGAATAAATACTTCGATAGTATTGCTATTTTCTGGATAATGAGTCTGATAGTCTGACAGTAATCTGAATAAATTGGTGACGTGAAAGTATTGTGATAGTCTGAATTAATGTGATAGTATTGTGGTAGTCTGAATTTTATTGTGAAAATATTGTGAAAATCTGAATAATTGATGTGATAGTATTGTGATAATCTGAATAATTCATGTGATAGTATCATGAAAATCTGAATAATTAATGTGACAGTATTGTGATAGTCTGAATAATTAATGTGACAGTATTTTGATAGTCTGAATAATTAATGTGACGGTATTGTGAGAGTCTGAATAATTGATGTGATAGTATTTGAATTTACTGAATAATTAATGTGATAGTCTGAATAATTAATGTGACAGTATTTGGATAAACTGAATGATTAATGTGATAATCTGAATAATTGATGTGATAGTATTGTGATAGTCTGAATAATTAATGTGACAGTATTTTGATAGGCTGAATAATTAATGTGATAGTATTGTGATAGTCTGAATAATTGATATGATAGTATTGTTATATAGGTTGGATTCCTGTCCTTCGGATTAGACAGTAAAAACTGAGGTCCCGTGTCACAGTAGGTGTCAGCATGTTAAAGAATCCTCACTGTTCAGTGACCTTAGTGTTGAGCATAAGCCAAAATTTGAAGCCCTTCACCAGAATTTGATGACATCTTCATTTGAGTAAAAGAGTCATGAGTTGGACGTTAACAATAAAGTTCAATACAGTTTGATTTAATAGATGAGGCACAGACAATTTTTTTCTGCATAGTTACAACCCATGATTAATTATTTATGTTTTTTTTTAACAAATTGCAGTTATCTCGGAGAAATTATAAACAAAAGTGGAGAGAGATGGGAAATACAGTTAAAGGGAGCAGGCCTAACTCCTTACTCTAGATCAGCTGATGGGAGAAAAGTTCTAAGGAGCACAATACGAGAGTTCCTTTGCAGTGAGGTTTGTCAACGTGAAGTTTAATGTATTAGCTTAAAGGGGCATAAGCTGTGGTTTTTTGTTTTTATGCCCCCACTTGGAAAGTGGGGGCATATAGATTTGCTCTTGTCCGTCTGTATGTACGTAAGGACGTACGTCCTGCCTCTTTGTGGCACCTGTCGTTTCTGAACCGCTCAAGATATTTTAATGAAACTACACTTATGCATCATCACAAGACAGAGTGTCACATACCACTTTTGTCACTCTCACTTCAAGGTCAAGGTCACAATTCAAGGTCAAAGGTCAGATCTGAGGTTTGCTTGTGGCACCTGTCATTTCTCAACCGCTTGAGATATTTTAATGAAACTTCATACACTGATGCACCATCACTAGATGGTGTGTCACGTACCACTTTTGTCATCCTCACTTCAAGGTCAAGGTCACAATTCAAAGATCCGGGGTTGATTTTTGTGATGGCCCCAGTTTAAGTTTGCTACCGAGTGGGGGCATTCATGTCCTATATACACAGTCTAGTTTAATTTGTTTTTTCTACTGCTTAGGTTGATGTACAATAACAAAAAAGAGATAAACATAGTGATATAATTCTTATATTTCTATATATTTTGTGAAAATTGCTTGAGAAACCTAGTTTGGCAATTATTTGTTTGCAATTGACTATTTTGACGTGATTTTCACAAAATATACAGGAATATATAAGAATGTTTATGCCTTTACATAGCTTTTATTTGTTATTGTACATCAATCTAAGTAGTAAAAAATGATTGGTTTTTTGTTTTTTTATAAATACAGTTAGTGCCCCTTTAAAGTGATATAAGCTGTCACAGTGATAATTTTTGTCCCATGACATATATATATATACGAGAATATGATAAAATGTATGTTCAAATACTCTATCAAACACATGAAATGTTGTAAAAGATTTTCTTTTCGGAGTTATTTGTTTTATTAGAATTTAAGTTTTCTTGTACCTTAAAAATCTGCAGTATTTCTTTATGCAAAGACCTTTCAGATAAACCCTTTCACCATATCAAATGTGCTTCATAATTCAGTCAGGAGATCTTGGTTCTTTAAAAACAGGACATGATTTTTACTGGAAAGTACATGCATTATGTAAAATATGTGCTTTTCAACGTTATTTTAAATACCTGAAGAAAATCAGATCAATATATGAATATAAAAAACTCATTAAAAGAAAGTTTTCCAGTCTTTAATGTTACCCTGAATTCAAAAATGAATGCTGACATTGCCAAAATCTACGCAATATATCTGTGAAAACTATGTATACTTCGTGTTTTATAATCGTGCTGCCATGTCTGGTGTAGTTGGGCAGTTCATATTTGTCAAGAATGATAAAGCCGTGAATACGTTTGGATGAGATAAAATGGGTTGAGATCACCTGATACCCGGCATATGGACAATTTCAGAAACAAATGTTTTGAAACAACAGAAAAGACCAACTTTGCCTGATTAGGTATGAAATGATGTTGTTTAAGAAAAAAAAAATGCGAAGGATAATAAGAACAGAATATATTATCTTCAAATAGCACATCGTTATTGGACACGCAGTAATCTTCGTAAGAATTACTGAAAGTTAATGTGTAATAGCCAGAATGATATCAGACTAATACTATGGGTTACACTGGCAAGATTGGTGCAAATACACACATGCTTTTGTTATTCTAACCACCAGATGGCTTCTTTAGGATATATATGAGATAAATATTACATAGAATGAGCATGACAGATTTGACACCTATGACAGCTCATATTGCTTAAATACAGTTTGTGTGGTACGTTACCTTACGTCGTAGGTAAATGTGGAGACAGTAATCTGATTTTATACTTGTAGGCCATACATAATCTTATGTTGTAGATAGATGTGAGGACAGTAATCTGATTTTATACTTGTAGGCCATACATAATCTTATGTTGTAGATAGATGTGAGGACAGTAATCTGATTTTATACTTGTAGGCCATACATAACCTTATGTTGTAGATAGATGTGAGGACAGTAATCTGATTTTGTATTTGTAGGCCATACACAACCTTGGTATACCAACAACTCGAGCAGGAACTTGTGTTACATCGGACTCAACTGTGGTCAGGGATATATTCTATAACGGAAATGCCAAAGATGAAAAATGCTCTGTCGTACTTAGAATTGCACCGACATTTCTTAGGTAAATTTTTAATGAGGACTAAAACAAGATTAACAAAAACCAAAAAAAAACAAAAATTACAAAAAGAAAAAACAAAAAAAACAAACTTTAATTCTATTGCACATGTTGCGCAAGTCAAAACTAGTGGCATTTCACGTGTGATAGTGGGACGTTACACAATGATAAAAATATTTAGTATAAAACTTGAAATGCCTTGTCTAAATATGATAATTCTGGTAAAGATTTCCAAGGATTTCATTTTTTTAGAGTTTCAGATGAAAAGACTATCAAATAGTAAGATCTTTTTACATCCTTATTTCTTTTCTTTTGATAAAATATTACATACATGTAAACATATACTTGTATCTTTGATATAAAAACTTTCCAAGGTATAAGAATGTTTCATCTTTTTTAGGTTTGGGTCTTTTGAGATTTTTAAACCGACTGATTCTGAGACAGGTAGAAAAGGGCCGAGTGTTGGAAGAAATGACATTCTGATTCAAATGCTGGATCATAGTATTAAGACATTTTATCCGCAGGTTTGTTTTATCTCAAGTTCTTCTTACTGCTTTTTTATCATTTTATCATTCACCCCCACCAAAAAAAAAAAAACTACATCTATAAACTTTCAGCCTTGTAGCTTTACATTGTTAAGTTACCAGTGAGACATTGTGGTCCTTTTTGGCTTTTGTTATGACACAGGTAGATGATATTCTTTTTTATGTCAACATCACAAGGTTTAATTTTAACCAACATCATATTTGTCTGTTACTACTTATATGTAATTTTACACACTAATGAAATGAATTTAATGCTGTCCATTGATTTTTTTAGGCAAATTATTTCCAAACTCAAACTTAATGGTCAAGTAGTTACTTCATCATGCTTTACACCATGAGGTCTCTAACCTAAAGGTCAATGTGGGTCAAACTCCACTGGAACCTAAGGTGATATTGTGAGAAAGTTTGCCATTTACTTGTAGTAGGTCTCTTCCCACATTCATTATGACCAAGTTCTCTCCTCCACCATTAAAAACTGGTCGCACCAGATCAATCGTTGAGTGTGGCGTAAAACAACATTTAACTGTTTCACCGCGGCAGGGGACTTAAGTCAACAGACCCATACACCGCCACGGGCGACTAGAGTCGCCAAAATACCTTGCACAGTTACCTGCCATGTTTTAGATTCAAACGATAGGTGTCAGTAGTTGATATTTCACTTCTGTGAAGATAGGGGATTCCCCAGCCATTCTATTTCGAAGTGAATATGCATTTTAGCGACAATTATTGTTGATTTCTTGGTGATTATGCGATGTTACTTTCCTGAAACAATGGTTGAGGCAAATGGATATAAGTGGTTGACTGTAAACAAGTTATAAATGAGATTTTTAACTATTAATTCTAAAAATGAACCAGAAATGGACATACTGTTCTTTGATGACACCAATTTTATCGGATATAGGATGTTGCAAATATCAAATGCAGAGTTTATTAGTTATATTACCACACGGAGTTGGACTACAAACAAGCCACGGCAGAAGAAATTTATGCTCAGTGATATGATTGTGTATTAACTGTTATCATCTTTGAAATAATTATATTTTATAAACTGACAAGAAATATTATAGTTTCAAACATTTTGTATTCTATTGTAGAACTAATTGTGACTGATCAATGACAAATGTGAAGTTTTACGTGAAACGAGAGAAAATTCTTTGTGCATTATAATACAATTGATGATACAATTATCGTAATAAACCTCAACATATCACCAAGAAATGATTATTTTAAAGTGATATTCATACAAAATAATTGCATTTTATTTTATAAAAATGAATGTATCAATAAAACAATATATTGAAATGATAATACATTAAAAGTTTTGAAAAATAACATTCTTTTTTATTTTTTTAAAAATTCAAAGATAGCCACTGAAGTTACATGACCTTTGACAACTATAAAACATTGCATGTAGACGAAAAATTATATACTGCATATGTGTCAAAATTTTCCTGAAGATTAGATCAACCATTATTGAGATATTAGTTTGAATGTACACACATGATTAAGAACTAATGCATCAATGAAATGCTTGGCGGTCAGAGGTCATACAATATTGGATGGCTTGGCGGTCAGAGCTCATACAATATTGGATGGTTTAGCAGTGAATGAGTTAAACAAAATAGATAGAAATGATGGGATTATTTCATTTGTATCAATGAGAGATGACATTCACTATGTTCACCCAGTGTATTTGCCCCAATAAGAGCCTACATCGTATTAAGTGTTCTTCCACCTTAAGTTTAGATTTACTCACATTTTTTACATGTGATTTAGTATCTTTTCTAAAAGGTTGACGAGGACATGTGAACCAGAAGAAAGTAAGTAAGAGTTCATCTCTAGGTTCCAGTCAACAGAAGAATGTTGATAGGTGTCCTCGGTCATAATTTCAACAACTTTACCACACCACCATGCCTTATAAAAATTCACTGGTTTACGTCAATGTCACTATTCTTTGTTCCTAATAATCGCATACCTCATTTTCCTATTTTACGTAGCATCCCAGACGCTTATTTAATTGAATCTGGAATACCGAGGATGCTGAAATTCTTTGGTATCTGAGAATTCTTGTTAATTGTGTGTACTCATAGGATTATCATTCTGCTAGTCCACTCGTTTTGGTGTTACATTTATCTGTAAAATCATCATTTTCACTTGTTATGATATCATATCTACCTACAATGTTGTCATTATGTTGATATTGAAACAGATTTGGGCTGATCACAAAGAAGGTGAGGACAAGGAGGAGATGTACCTTAATTTTTTCAGAGAAGTAGTGCGTCGCACAGCCAGGCTAGTGGCAGGTTGGCAATGTGTAGGGTGGTGTCATGGGTAAGATTTTAATTAATAACTTTTTTGTTGAGACACTCTATAGATGCCTTCTCAGAAAGATTCTGTTTGTTTGAGTTTGAAATGTTATCTGATAGAGATACATTCTGTATAACTCTGAGATGCTCTCTGAGGTTTTATTCTGTATGATTGAGACGCTATCTAAGGTTTCATTCTGTATAACTTTGATGTTATCTAAGGTTTCATTCTGTATGATTTTGAGATGCTATCTAAGGTTTCATTCTGTATGATTCTGAGATGCTATCTAAGGTTTCATTCTGTATAACTTTGATGCTATCTAAGGTTTCATTTTGTATGATTCTGAGATGCTATCTAAGGTTTCATTCTGTATAACTTTGATGTTATCTAAGGTTTCATTCTCTACAACATAGATGCTCTCTAAAGTTTCATTCTGTATGATTCTGAGATGCTATCTAAGGTTTCATTTTGTATGATTCTGAGATGCTATCTAAGGTTTCATTCTGTATAACTTTGATGTTATCTAAGGTTTCATTCTGTATAACTGAGATGCTATCTAAGGTTTCATTCTGTATGATTCTGAGATGCTATCTAAGGTTTCATTTTGTATGATTCTGAGATGCTATCTAAGGTTTCATTCTGTATGATTCTGAGATGCTGTCTAAGGTTTCATTCTGTTTGACTAAAACCTTAAAATATGCCAGCAAAAATCAAGAACACAATAAAATAAATCTACAAATTTATTAACAATAACAAAAATAAAAACTTAATGTAATTGACAGTTTACAAGAATTAAAATCACAACTCACAGTTAGGAGGGCCAAACGAATACACAATAAATTCCAATCCGAATGTAATATTAAAAGGATCCACTTGAATACACAATGAATTTGTATGTAATACAGATGTGCACTAATCTGACATAATCCCAATATTTAAAAAATGGTCTGCTCTCCTATAACTTGGTCTAAAAAATAGTCTCAGCTGTTCAAAACTTGTTCTAAACTTGTTAAGTCTACCAAACGAAGTTTGTGTAGACTTATTGTTTTTACACCGTATCTTATTATTATTATTATTATTATTATTATTATTAAGTCTACCAAACGAAGTTTGTGTAGACTTATTGTTTTTACACCGTATCTTATTATTATTATTATTATTATTATTATTATTATTATTAAGTCTACCAAACAAAGTTTGTGTAGACTTATTGTTTTTACACCGTTTCTTCTTCTTCTTCTTCTTATTATTATTATTATTTTTCTTTCTTGCCAGTTGGGTCATTCCCTGCCCCCCCCCCCCCTCATTGAGAAATGTTCATTTATCTGAAATACCGTTGAGATCCCCACCCCTAAGCCATATATTTTCTTATTACCTATGATGAGACCAATTTCATGGTCGTAGTTGGGGGGTCCCCGGGGTCATTCCCTGCCCCCCCTCATTTGAAAAATGTTCATTTATCTGAAATACCGTTGAGATCCCCACCCCTAAACCATATATTTTCTTATTACCTGTGATGAGACCAATTTCATGGTCGTAGTTGGGGGGTCCCCCCGGGGTCATTCCCTGCCCCCTCATTTGAGAAATGTTCATTTATCTGAAATGTTAGATCTCCATGTCTAGATGTTCAGTCAATGTTTCAATTTCCCTGGGGTCATTCCCTACCCCCTCATTTGAGAAATGTTCATTATTCTTTCTTTCTTGCCAAATATTGTCTGCAACATTTCTCAAAAATCGTAGGTAGTAACTTTACGAAATTTGGAGGGATGTTAGATTTCCATGATAAGTTGTGCAACACTCTTTAACCTTATATTTTCTCATGACAAAAGACAGTTTATGATGATAGGCTAAGGAAACAGTATTCACTAGTAGCACTTGGTTATAAAGAGATTTGGGGGTTTCGTTTGGGAGACTTTTTCGAAACAGCTGGCTGTTTCAATTATGCCTTGTTATTATTATTTTTCTTTCTTGCCAGATCTTGTCCGAAGCGTTTCTCGAAAATCGTTGGTCGTAACTTTATGAAACTTGGAAGGATGTTAGATCTCCATGTCTAGATGTTAAGTCAGTGTTTCAATTTCCCCTGGGTTATTCCCTGCCCCCTCATTTGAGAAATGTTCATTTATCTGAAAAACCATTGAGATCCCCACCCCTAAACCATATATTTTCTTATTACTTGTGATGGGACCAATTTCATGGTCGTAGTTGGGGGTCCCCGGGGTCATTCCCTGCCCCCTCATTTGAGAAATGTTCATTTATCTGAAATACTGTTGAGATCCCCACCCCTAAACCATATATTTTCTTATTACCTGTGATGAGACCAATTTCATGGTC
Organism: Atrina japonica; assembly: GCA_030159075.1. NCBI lineage: Eukaryota > Metazoa > Mollusca > Bivalvia > Pterioida > Pinnidae > Atrina > Atrina japonica. The sequence goes on along the minus strand of BROG01000498.1, from coordinate 90,795 downwards.
GTAGTTGGGGGGTCCCCGGGGTCATTCCCTGCCCCCCCTCATTTGAAAAATGTTCATTTATCTGAAAATACCGTTGAGATCCCCACCCCTAAACCATATATTTTCTTATTACCTGTGATGAGACCAATTTCATGGTCGTAGTTGGGGGGTCCTCCCGGGGTCATTCCCTGCCCCCTCATTTGAGAAATGTTCATTTATCTGAAATGTTAGATCTCCATGTCTAGATGTTCAGTCAATGTTTCAATTTCCCTGGGGTCATTCCCTACCCCCTCATTTGAGAAATGTTCATTATTCTTTCTTTCTTGCCAAATATTGTCTGCAACATTTCTCAAAAATCGTAGGTAGTAACTTTACGAAATTTGGAGGGATGTTAGATTTCCATGATAAGTTGTGCAACACTCTTTAACCTTATATTTTCTCATGACAAAAGACAGTTTATGATGATAGGCTAAGGAAACAGTATTCACTAGTAGCACTTGGTTACAAAGAGAATTGGGGGTTTCGTTTGGGAGACTTTTTCGAAACAGCTGGCTGTTTCAATTATGCCTTGATTTTATTATTTTTCTTTCTTGCCAGATCTTGTCCGAAGCGTTTCTCGAAAACCGTTGGTCGTAACTTTATGAAACTTGGAAGGATGTTAGATCTCCATGTCTAGATGTTAAGTCAGTGTTTCAATTTCCCCTGGGTTATTCCCTGCCCCCTCATTTGAGAAATGTTCATTTATCTGAAAAACCATTGAGATCCCCACCCCTAAACCATATATTTTCTTATTACTTGTGATGGGACCAATTTCATGGTCGTAGTTGGGGGTCCCCGGGCTCATTCCCTGCCCCCTCATTTGAGAAATGTTCATTTATCTGAAATACCGTTGAGATCCCCACCCCTAAACCATATATTTTCTTATTACTTGTGATGAGACCAATTTCATGGTTGTAGTTGGGGGTCCCCGGGGTCATTCCCTGCCCCCCCCCCTCATTTGAGAAATGTTCATTTATCTGAAATACCGTTGAGATCCCCACCCCTAAACCATATATTTTCTTATTACCTGTGATGAGACCAATTTCATGGTCATAGTTGGGGGGGTCCCCGGGGTCATTCCCTGCCCCCCTCATTTGAGAAATGTTCATTTATCTGAAATACCGTTGAGATCCCCACCCCTAATGTTTTCTTGCTTTTGATTAAGATATTAGTTTATCATTTTAACAATAGGTTAATAAGTTTTACATACATGTATTAACAATAAAACTATCATGTCATGGGATGTAATATATTAGTCGTAAATATAAAGATATATATATAAAAACAACATTGACAACAAAAACGTGATCATAACAGATGAACGGACATCTGGTGAATGGTAACAAGAAAAACATTTGACGCTTGAAAAATTAATCATGCATTATTTATAGCAGTCATCAATGATATAATCACAAAATTAATATTATCACAAAAAAATCCTTTTATTTTAAAACTATTTCCATATATCTATGGATGTTTTATAAATACACCGAGCTGCAAAACAAAAAATTATAATGCCGTAATTTGAGAATAGAAATCGCATGTGAACAATGCTAGTTTTAACATTGGATCGTCTTTCATTGATGTAGACTGGGGCCATATAAATGATCAGCGTATTTCATTGATGTAGTCTGTGGAAATATCAATGATCGGAGTGTTTCTTTCATTCTGGGTGATATATGCGTGATGTTAAAAATAAATACGGTTATATCATTTCAGTTTCTTTCAATTAATGTTTAGGTCTAATCACATGATATATTTTTTTTATCAAAATGACAGCCTGTATGGCGAGGACTATTTGGGTTATTTCTTTAACCTCTGATATAAGCAGTTTTTCAGCTGCGTATCTTCCTAGTAGGTTTTTTTCTAATTATCATTATGAACTCCGCAGTTATATGAAAACAGATTATTTGTATCCACATCTAAATTCCAAAAGTTACGAAGAGGAATTTTACAAAAAGTAACTCATTTTAGCAGTATAAGGGGATTGGAAAAGTGACCTATCCGGTGTATCATCAGCCATTACCGCGACATTTCCAAAAAACACATTACCGCGACATACTCATTTGAAAAGGTTCGTTTTAGTCGTGTAAAAATCAGAAGAAAAAAATATTTTGTCAGTACCGAATTCCATCTTAACTATGTAAACGTTTTCCCTAGGTGTTTCGAAACATTACATCAAACCAATTTCAAACATTGGAAATCATTCTTTCACAGTTCTAATGTCTACTTCCGGTTTGCTGAAGACTAAACGTCTAGGTGGACTTTTCGCCATTTTGTTTATAACATGCATCTGGTGAAATTCCTCCGTGACAAGTCGTTCCAGATTTTCTGTACTATTTTCTTTTTCGTGTAAATTTTCTGATTTAGATCTCAGTCGTTTCGGATTACGTTTCAATCGTTCCGGGCTGCGATCAGACAAAATTAAATCAGTGGGTTTTGCTGAAACCCTTTGTATGGTACGTGGCTGTTCTACATCACTTCCATTTTTACTCTCTTCTATCACTTTATCAAAACCTCTTTTGGGTTCTGGTTTATACGTCTTTTTTCTTCTTTCCGATCGGCGATTAACTTCCTCGGTGTCTTTTCTTTCCAGAAAACCATATTCAGAACTTGAGGGACGAGAGTCTCGATGTTCTCTCTGTGTATGTCTCATTGTCAAATGATGTGAAAGGTCCTTAGAATTGTCCATGTCACTGGTAAAACTCCCACGATCAGTTTCAAGTAAATCTTGCTGAGTACTGAAATTCGATACTTGTTTCTTTTTCGCAATATTTTTGTCTTCCTCGGTCGCATATTCCATTTGTAATGAATGGATTTCTAAAAAGTAACGAGTCTGTTCGTCCTTATGGTTTGATGACGGGTAAACTCTGACCATAAGTTTGGCTTCCCCGATGCTCGGCAAACGCCGTGTACAACAGAGACAAACAATATCCTCCAGAAACAATATCACAGAAAGCTGCTGTACTCGCCATTGTGGGTATCGTTCTTCTAAAACAAGTGCGCATGTCTGTGACATCATAGCGATAAGTGCATTTAACATCAGAAGGTATGTGAAAATAACAAAAAGAAGAAACAGAGTGACGGCCACCCAGGGCACTCTGGCTGAATACAGAACTTCTATGTCACCAATCCCAATCCCGAGTTTAAACATCGCCATCATCGAGCTTCCATAGGTATCAAAATCGTTTGATTCCACCTGAACATTTTTTAATAAAGTATACATTCCAGCTGTAATGGCAAACATTTCAAAACTTATCACCATCCCGAATCTCAGCATATCACCAACCACTACCTTTTTAATCATTTCAGTGAAAAAACTGAACTTTTGGAAAGGTTGTAAAAAGAAGATATTAAACCACCATCCACATATAAGAGCTATTATTAGTGCCCCACTGTTGTGCGTCTCATGCTTCAGTGTAAAGAGTGTATCTGTAATCAAACATGCAGAGAATGTGGCTAAAGGAATAATGAATTCTAGATTATGGATACAATATTTCAATGCGTTTGGTCGATGTATCTTTCTGTACATCACTGAAATCACGACGAGAGCATAGAGAAGTCCAAGACAGAAGAATATCCACTGGGAAATATTGACGGCGTAATACGACTTATAGTAGCTCTCGGTTTTATTTCCGACATGGAAAAATACATCAGATCTTTCGACCGCAAATACTGTTAAACCAACCATAGATGCAAAGTGGAAAATCAACCACATAATGAACCATGCACGGTATGTTTCCCATTTCATTTTTATAATGTTTTTCACCGGAATTGATTCAATAATTCTGAATGCATCTCGACTCTCGTAATTGTAATAGAATAGCATTTCAAGAATGGACTCCGTTTCAACACTGGAATATTTGCAGCACAGGTTTGTGCAACTTGCAGTAGTTGATGGAAGAGATTTTTTAGAAATGCCCTCTGTTCGAGACGGAACTATTTTACGACCAGGGGAGGAATTTGATTGGTCCATTTTTGACATTTGGTTACTTATTGTGTCTATTTCTGAGATGTCATACTGTTTAACATCAAAGAGTCCGTCATGGGCGCTAACAAAATAGTAGACATCCTCCATGTTTAATATATATTCAAATAACTCGCTGACTCCATGCATTGCCGAAAGTTGTAACGGTGTGAGCCCGTCTTTGTTTTGCAAAAACCAAATATACGAGTTATGATACGGATATACGTCTGTCTCTTCGTCAAATGTTTGTCTATCGATGTCTCCCGATTTTTCAATTTTTTTTTTCATAAAGTTAAACATTTCTTTGACATCCGAAATTTTATCTGGATAAATCGCAGAATACTTTATAAGAGTATGGAACAATGAATCACCACTGCTGTTTTGCATATGTAATTCGGCTCCATATTCTAACAATATTTCAACAAGACCTATGTTAAATTTCAAAGCAGCTACCGTCAATGGAAGCTCTCCCATCATCACTGTATTGACGAACTTTTCACCTGTTGCCCGTTCATGCAAAAGACGTGAATGACACTCATTTTCTTTAGCTATTTGTAGCATCGTAACAACAGCTTCCACGTTGCCTTTAGTGAGAGCAATGTGTAATGCAGTCTGACCTCGAAAATTCGGCGACACTCGCGAAATTGGAAGAAGTTTTGGACATAGTTCGCAAAGTTTGGAAACTAGCTCAGCTCCGTCGTTGTACTTCACCGTTATATGTAAAAGCGTTTCACCCTCGCTATTTCTGTATGACAACAATTCTGACTTATCATAATAGAGACAAAAAGTTTTTAACATCATGTTGACTTTATCCTCATTTTTATATTTGATGTTCTTTTCCAGGTCTTTCAAATATACATCTTTTTGTGACACGCGTCTCTCACATTCACTTTGAAATATATTTTCCATCATTCTAGAAACATCCGGGGGACTTCGTGGATTCGGATTACCTAGAAATAAAGCACAAAAATGAAGCCATTTATGTAATAAAATGTTTCTAGTGTTTGGTTTGTTATTTCGTGTCAACAATTTGGAATTAGCGCGGCGAATACATTTTAAATACTCCGACCAACACCAACACCAGTTTTAAGAAAGACCTACCTTGATTTGCAGAAATTTCATTGTAAAGAATTTACATCCATGTTAATTTATTTGATACACCTGCATATTGATTTTCGGCAGCAAACATGCATTTTAACTGACAAATTGACTTGTTATGACGGCAAAGCATAAACAAATGAAACATTGTGCCATACTTCATTAAATTGATAGTATAAAAATAATGGAAAGCAATTATATTTGCTGTAGTAATTTTATATCATTCATGCAATCATATTAAATTGAGCTTAAAAATTTAATAGGGATTACCAACAAAGGATGTTCATGCAATCTTATTTTGGTGCTTAGCCTGGACATTTGGTATAAGAGCATATTTGATATTATGGCAATTTTACTGGATCCCAACCTGGCAATATATATATATATATATATATATATATATATATATATATATATATATATATATATATATATAAGTTCCTTGGTACAGAAAGTTTATAAGTAAATAAATAAGTTAAGAAAGTCACATTTTCTATGCATTCATTCTGTTAGCGCTTTCGCCATGTTGGCTCTTCAGACAGAATATGTAGTTATGCTAAAGACATTATGACGTCACGTCTTTTTGCCGAGTTGAGGATGTTGTGGTTTCTGGGATTGTGTGTTACCACAAAAGGGATGTTATCCTGTTCCGTGTTTCCTCTTTCCCGTGTTTGTCTTAGCTCGGCGATTGGGGAACAGGATAACATCCCTTTTGTGGTAACAAAATCAACAACTAAAATGTTTGGTCGAGACCCATTTCTGTAATCAATACATCGATTACTTACATCAGTAAAAGCTTTACACTTAAACAAATAGTAAAACTCCTCACCAATTTCATTTTCATTACATAAAGTACAAAATCTTTGATCTCTTTCTATACCAAACCAACGTCCAGTTTCAACAGGTAGTCTGTTATTACTTGTACGTAATTTACAAAGGGTTATTCTATCAGCGTCATCAAGTATGTCTTACCGACATTAAAATACAAGCTGCGCACAAATTGACAAAAAGATAATTAAATAATTCAAAATAAATACACACAGTTGACAAGTTCCGTTAGGCTACATGTCCTTGCCGATGTGGTTACAATGGCGTATCTTTATATTATTTTAAATTTTTAGCGATAGCTGTAGACATTTTAGTAAGATTTTTTTATAAAATTTTTAAGGCATTTTTAATTAGATTGTATCAGCAATCACTGCGCTTTTTATTTAAGCAATAAAGAATCTAACTCGGAATCAGGTACATTCAGGCATTTTGTACATGATCCGTGCATTTTATGACATCACCTATTTACTATAAGCGACCGAAAAAAATAATTTTGCATCGATGTTTACAAGATTATCTTGCATAAATATGACAATTAAAAGGGTGAAAATAGTATGAAATAACATAATAAGAACCGTTATGACTTTCTATTTATTTATTTACATGTAATTATATACGTAAATGATACTCAAGGTAGCTAACTATAAAGTGTCCATCACATCAATGTCGTTACAGTGACAAATTCTATGTGACGTCAGTCCTATGTGGGGACAAACATGGTCGTTGAAAAGAGGGTTCACTTTATAAAACCACGAAACAGTTTTCAGTTTTATCAATTTATATTGCGACATGTGTTTTTGCGTTACAAACGCCCATCAGGCAATGATCATCAATAAAAATGTATTGTATATATAATTATAATTAAACGCCTTTGCATAAGATTATATTAAATGTGTGGGTTAGGTTCTGTTATGTAATGGTTTGAATTTATCAATAACATCTTATTGATATTTTGAACAACACAGGTTATTTACACAAAATTTTAACTAGAATAAAAAAATCAAGGACTATCTATCAGTAGATCTTACACTGTCTGCCAAGTTTTTAGATTGTCTAATTAAATTATGCAACGGACTTGTTTTTTAAAACAACATTAGGTTTGTTTTTCAATGCAAACATAATACGTTTGTAAGGAGTGTATTGAAGTACGAAGTACAATGAAATCAATAAATTATATAGAATAAATGACTTCAAAACTTTATTGATATTTTGAAAAGAAAGAAATCATTTTTTACACTGCATGAATATTTTTGTTTTTGCACAGATCAACCTTTTAAAGACTCCCTCCCATTAAAAACTGGTTTTGTTGTGTCCTTAAGGGGGTCTTTATAACACCCTTTAGCTCACTAGCAAGCTAGGACTTTCAAGAGACGGACGACACCGTTCTCAACAGTAACGACGCAGTAATTGATATGATAAATGTTTAGAATACACTGACACGTATTCATACATACATATATATATATATATAAATTAATAATGCCACACCACAAAACAGTTTTTAGTTTTATTAACTTACATTGCGAAATGTGTTTCGCGTTACAAACGCTCATCAGGCAATGATCATCAACAAAAATGTATAGAATATATATCATGAATAATTGATCGCCTTTGCATAAGGTTATATCAAATGTGTGGGCTAGGTTCTGTTATGTAATGGTTTTAATGGATCAATAAAATCTTGCTCTTTATATTGCTTTTGTGTAGAGCTACATGTTGTTGTATTCTATCGCATAATCGTAATTAATTCGTTTCTAAACATATATTTCAGTGTAGTAAAGGAAATTTCAAAATCAAGCCAATATATTTTTAAACTTGTTCTAAACTTGTTCTGCCAGAAGACCTGACCATCTCTATATATATACTGTAAAACAGTTCTAGAAATAACTAGATAGGAAAAATCAAGAAAATGGTCTTTCTAGAAGATTCGGGAAATTCCCTATGGCTAAAAATAGTAACATGATAACAGAGTTAGAACATCCTTGAACAAACACACAAACAACTGATCTTCCAGAAAGGTCCAGATGCACTAAGTTCAACAAGTACAAATAATTGTAATCAAGCACCCACCAACCCTCATAATATAACTGAGATGCTATCTAAGGTTTCATGCTGTATAAATATTATAAACATATTTCTTAAGTAGTAATACCCAAGGCGATCGTTTCTGTCAATTAGACTTCATCAGTTGAGCTCCAATTTAAAATGTATATGTATTTTCTAAAGAGAAAGTGGTATCATACAAGGTCAAATAATAATTAAAAGTATAGCCTCTCCTTAGCTTTCGAAAACTGAAATGCTTTAAGGTTTCATTCTGTATGAATAAGATTCTGTCTAAGGTTTCATTCTGTTTGACTCTGATATGCTATCTGAGGTTTCATTCTGTTTAACCAATTTGCTATCTAAGGTTTCCATTTGTATGATTCTAAGATGCAATCTAAGGTTTCATTCTGTATGATTCTGAGATGCAATCTAAGGTTTCATTCTGTATGATTCTGAGATGCTATCTAAGGTTTCATTCTGTACGATTCTGAGATGCAATCTAAGGTTTCATTCTGTATGATTCTGAGATGCTCTCTAAGGTTTCATTCTGTACGATTCTGAGATGCTATCTAAGGTTTCATTCTGTATGATTCTGAGATGCTATCTAAGGTTTCATTCTGTATGATTCTGAGATGCTATCTAAGGTTTCATTCTGTATGATTCTGAGATGCTATCTAAGGTTTCATTCTGTTTAACTCTGATTTCATTCTTTATAGCTGAGATGCTTTCTAAGATCATTTCTATAGTATAGACTCTAAGTAGCTATCTGATATGGCCGTTGTGTGATTTCAAGATATTTATTATTTTATATGACTCCGAGAAATTACAAAAACATTCAAACCTGCTTGAAAGACCACCTGTTTTCAGAAGCCACTCTTCTTCAACGGCCAGTTTCTGTTCCCCCCAATCAGTTTCACTATGTAAACATACCTAAACCAGTAGTCACCTGTTTAATGTATCCAAAGGCCAGTGAGATACATGACAAAATGCTTGGTCACATGGTTTTCAGCAACCATTGTTTGAGGATGGTTGATTGCACGATTTAATTTTAGAAAACCTGTACATACTGTAAGTAGGGTAGCTGGGTAGCACTGTACTGTACCTGATTTTGACACCCGATCTTCTTAATGTCAAACTATCTCGTTTTGGTATATAAATTCTGAAAATTGTACATAAAGACCCCCTTAGGGACACAACAAAATCAGTCTTTTTAGGGAGGTGGTCTTTATATAGAGGATGATTTCTACACAAATGGTACTATTGGGGACAGCAAAAAATTATCTTTATGATAAGTTGGTCTTTGTACACAGGTGGTCGCTAAAGCAGGTTTTACTGTATGCATGTTGCTATACTCTGCATAATGGACACCAATTTTTTGTGATTTTTGTCAACCTGGAACCAAAGGCCACCTGTATTATGCAGCCACTGTTTCAGTTTCCCCTGAAAACACGTTTGACTGTACATAATAAACACATCGAGTCAAGAAACATGCCATGTACTAAGTTGTACACAATTTTTCCAAACGTTAATTACATTAAAATTTATGTACATTGTAATCCATTGCAGAAAAGATTTTCAAAGACCAAATTGTTGCTGATGAATTTTTTTATTGATTGGTGATATAAGTAGCAAACAATCATCATGAGTTTCATATTCATTCTCTCCTTTGGGGGAATTAAATGAAAATTAAAATTAATAATGGGAAATTAGTGAGAAAACTCTGATCATTCTTCTTTTGTTTGGAAATTAACTTGCCCTAGTACCCTGACTGAGTTTGTCACATGTCTCGTGTACTTGGACAACTGTTACTGTGGCATCCTTTTACTTTGTCACTTGTCTCGTGTACTTGGACAACTGTTACTGTGGCATCCTTTATATTATATCTGTAGAATAGTGATGTGTTTTACTTGTCTATTTTACTTTGTCACTTGTCTCGTGTACTTGGACAACTGTTACTGTGGCATCCTTTATATTATATCTGTAGAATAGTGATGTGTTTTACTTGTCTATTTTACTTTGTCACTTGTCTCGTGTACTTGGACAACTGTTACTGTGGCATCCCTTTATATTATATCTGTAGAATAGTGATGTGTTTTACTTGTCTATTTTACTTTGTCACTTGTCTCGTGTGTACTTGGACAACTGTTACTGTGGCATCCTTTATATTATATCTGTAGAATAGTGATGTGTTTTACCTGTCTATTTTACTTTGTCACTTGTCCCGTGTACTTGGACAACTGTTACTGTGGCATCCTTTATATTATATCTGTAGAATAGTGATGTGTTTTACCTGTCTATTTTACTTTGTCACTTGTCCCGTGTACTTGGACAACTGTTACTGTGGCATCCTTTATATTATATCTGTAGAATAGTGATGTGTTTTACCTGTCTATTTTACTTTGTCACTTGTCCCGTGTACTTGGACAACTGTTACTGTGGCATCCTTTATATTATATCTGTAGAATAGTGATGTGTTTTACTTGTCTATTTTACTTTGTCACTTGTCCCGTGTACTTGGACAACTGTTACTGTGGCATCCTTTATATTATATCTGTAGAATAGTGATGTGTTTTACTTGTCTATTTTACTTTGTCACATGTCTCGTGTACTTGGACAACTGTTACTGTGGCATCCTTTATATTATATCTGTAGAATAGTGATGTGTTTTACTTGTCTATTTTACTTTGTCACTTGTCTCGTGTACTTGGACAACTGTTACTGTGGCATCCTTTTACTTTGTCACTTGTCTCGTGTACTTGGACAACTGTTACTGTGGCATCCTTTATATTATATCTGTAGAATAGTGATGTGTTTTACTTGTCTATTTTACTTTGTCACTTGTCTCGTGTACTTGGACAACTGTTACTGTGGCATCCTTTATATTATATCTGTAGAATAGTGATGTGTTTTACTTGTCTATTTTACTTTGTCACTTGTCCCGTGTACTTGGACAACTGTTACTGTGGCATCCTTTATATTATATCTGTAGAATAGTGATGTGTTTTACTTGTCTATTTTACTTTGTCACTTGTCTCGTGTACTTGGACAACTGTTACTGTGGCATCCTTTATATTATATCTGTAGAATAGTGATGTGTTTTACTTGTCTATTTTACTTTGTCACTTGTCCCGTGTACTTGGACAACTGTTACTGTGGCATCCTTTATATTATATCTGTAGAATAGTGATGTGTTTTACTTGTCTATTTTACTTTGTCACTTGTCCCGTGTACTTGGACAACTGTTACTGTGGCATCCTTTATTTATATCTGTAGAATAGTGATGTGTTTTACTTGTCTATTTTACTTTGTCACTTGTCCCGTGTACTTGGACAACTGTTACTGTGGCATCCTTTATATTATATCTGTAGAATAGTGATGTGTTTTACTTGTCTATTTTACTTTGTCACTTTGTCTCGTGTACTTGGACAACTGTTACTGTGGCATCCTTTTACTTTGTCACTTGTCTCGTGTACTTGGACAACTGTTACTGTGGCATCCTTTATATTATATCTTGTAGAATAGTGATGTGTTTTTACTTGTCTATCACTTGTCGTGTGTAGAATAGTGATGTGTTTTACTTGTCTATTTTACTTTGTCACTTGTCTCGTGTACTTGGACAACTGTTACTGTGGCATCCTTTATATTATATCTGTAGAATAGTGATGTGTTTTACTTGTCTATTTTACTTTGTCACTTGTCCCGTGTACTTGGACAACTGTTACTGTGGCATCCTTTATATTATATCTGTAGAATAGTGATGTGTTTTACTTGTCTATTTTACTTTGTCACTTGTCTCGTGTACTTGGACAACTGTTACTGTGGCATCCTTTATATTATATCTGTAGAATAGTGATGTGTTTTACTTGTCTATTTTACTTTGTCACTTGTCCCGTGTACTTGGACAACTGTTACTGTGGCATCCTTTATATTATATCTGTAGAATAGTGATGTGTTTTACTTGTCTATTTTACTTTGTCACTTGTCTCGTGTACTTGGACAACTGTTACTGTGGCATCCTTTATATTATATCTGTAGAATAGTGATGTGTTTTACTTGTCTATTTTACTTTGTCACTTGTCTCGTGTACTTGGACAACTGTTACTGTGGCATCCTTTATATTATATCTGTAGAATAGTGATGTGTTTTACTTGTCTATTTTACTTTGTCACTTGTCCCGTGTACTTGGACAACTGTTACTGTGGCATCCTTTATATTATATCTGTAGAATAGTGATGTGTTTTACTTGTCTATTTTACTTTGTCACTTGTCTCGTGTACTTGGACAACTGTTACTGTGGCATCCTTTATATTATATCTGTAGAATAGTGATGTGTTTTACTTGTCTATTTTACTTTGTCACTTGTCCCGTGTACTTGGACAACTGTTACTGTGGCATCCTTTATATTATATCTGTAGAATAGTGATGTGTTTTACTTGTCTATTTTACTTTGTCACTTGTCCCGTGTACTTGGACAACTGTTACTGTGGCATCCTTTATATTATATCTGTAGAATAGTGATGTGTTTTACTTGTCTATTTTACTTTGTCACTTGTCCCGTGTACTTGGACAACTGTTACTGTGGCATCCTTTATATTATATCTGTAGAATAGTGATGTGTTTTTACTTGTCTATTTTACTTTGTCACTTGTCCCGTGTACTTGGACAACTGTTACTGTGGCATCCTTTATATTATATCTGTAGAATAGTGATGTGTTTTACTTGTCTATTTTACTTTGTCACTTGTCCCGTGTACTTGGACAACTGTTACTGTGGCATCCTTTATATTATATCTGTAGAATAGTGATGTGTTTTACTTGTCTATTTTACTTTGTCACTTGTCCCGTGTACTTGGACAACTGTTACTGTGGCATCCTTTATATTATATCTGTAGAATAGTGATGTGTTTTACTTGTCTATTTTACTTTGTCACTTGTCCCGTGTACTTGGACAACTGTTACTGTGGCATCCTTTATATTATATCTGTAGAATAGTGATGTGTTTTTACTTGTCTATTTTACTTTGTCACTTGTCCCGTGTACTTGGACAACTGTTACTGTGGCATCCTTTATATTATATCTGTAGAATAGTGATGTGTTTTACTTGTCTATTTTACTTTTGTCACTTGTCCCGTGTACTTGGACAACTGTTACTGTGGCATCCTTTATATTATATCTGTAGAATAGTGATGTGTTTTACTTGTCTATATTACTTTGTCACTTGTCCCGTGTACTTGGACAACTGTTACTGTGGCATCCTTTATATTATATCTGTAGAATAGTGATGTGTTTTACTTGTCTATTTTACTTTGTCACTTGTCCCGTGTACTTGGACAACTGTTACTGTGGCATCCTTTATTTTATATCTGTAGAGTAGTGATGTGTTTTACCTGTCTATTTTACGTTCTCACTTGTCCTGTGTACTTGGACAACTGTTACTGTGGCATCCTTTATTTTATATCTGTAGAGTAGTGATGTGTTTTACCTGTCTATTTTACGTTCTCACTTGTCCCGTGTACTTGGGCAACTGTTACTGTGGCATCCTTTATTTTATATCTGTAGAATAGTGATGTGTTTTACCTGTCTATTTTACTTTGTCAATTGTCCTGTGTACTTGGACAACTGTTACTGTGGCATCCTTTATTTTATATCTGTAGAATAGTGATGTGTTTTACCTGTCTATTTTACTTTGTCATTTGTCCCGTGTACTTGGACAACTGTTACTGTGGCATCCTTTATTTTATATCTGTAGAGTAGTGATGTGTTTTACCTGTCTATTTTACGTTCTCACTTGTCCTGTGTACTTGGACAACTGTTACTGTGGCATCCCTTTATTTTATATCTGTAGAGTAGTGATGTGTTTTACCTGTCTATTTTACGTTCTCACTTGTCCTGTGTACTTGGGCAACTGTTACTGTGGCATCCTTTATTTTATATCTGTAGAATAGTGATGTGTTTTACCTGTCTATTTTACTTTGTCATTTGTCCCGTGTACTTGGACAACTGTTACTGTGGCATCCTTTATTTTATATCTGTGTAGTTGATGTGTTTTGACCTGTCTATTTTACTTTGTCATTTGTCCCGTGTACTTGGACAACTGTTACTGTGGCATCCTTTATTTTATATCTGTAGAATAGTGATGTGTTTTACCTGTCTATTTTACTTTGTAACTTGTGCCATGTACTTGGACAACTGTTACTGTGGCATCCTTTATTTTATATCTGTAGAATAGTGATGTGTTTTACTTGTCTATTTTAGATTGTCAGTTGTTCCATGTACTTGGACAACCATTACTGTCGCATCCTTTATTTTATTTTTGTACTATTGATAAATTTTCACTTGTTCAGGGCAGTCAATCAACCATGACTGTTGACCCTGTTTTACTATATATAGAATAGTGATGTTTAACTTACCTCTTTTATCTTATATTATCGTTCAATTTTAGGGTTTTAAACACGGACAACATGAGCATACTTGGATTAACGATTGATTACGGTCCGTACGGGTTTATGGATAAATACAATCCTGATTTTATCTGTAATGCTTCAGGTAAGAATTTTATATTCCAAGATTAAAAAAATTGGGTCAGTTGAGTGTTTTAAATCTGTCAGTTTGTCTGTTTCCCATTTCTCTCAAATTTGTTGCTTTTGTCAATGAAATCTCAGAAGAGTAGGGACTTCCATGGGGGAGTAGTTAGAGCATCACGCTTTGGACCATGAAGTCTCTCAGCTCTGGTCAGCGCAAGTTTGAGTCCTGCTGAAACCTAAGCTGATTTCCTGGTTATACTGTATCCAGGTGGTCTCTTCAACCAATTAAAACTGACTGCCACCATATATCTAAATAAATGTAGACTGTGGCATAAAACAAAATCTTACACAATACATTGGAATTATAGGAATTTACTTTGAACATGTGAGGTTTCCTACCAACATGAGTTTCTGAGGTTTACTACTAGCTTGCGTTGCTGAGTTCTACTAGCTTAAGTTGGTAATATTTTATACTAATATGAGTTGATGAGGTCTACTAGCTTTAGTTGGTGAGGGTTACTAGCTTGAGTTGGCGAGGTCTACTAGCTTGAGTTGGCGAGGTCTACTAGCTTCAGTTGGTGAGGTCTACTAGCTTCAGTTGGTGAGGTCTACTAGCTTCAGTTGGTGAGGTCTACTAGCTTCAGTTGGTGAGGTCTACTAGCTTCATTTGGTGAGGTTTACTAGCTTGAGTTGCTGAGGTCTATAAACTTGAGTTGATGATATTTTATACTAGTATGAGTTGATGAAGTCTACTAGCTTGAGTTGGTGAGGTCTACTAGCTTCAGTTGGTGAGGTCTACTAGCTTCAGTTGGTGAGGTCTACTAGCTTCAGTTGGTGAGGTCTACTAGCTTCATTTGGTGAGGTTTACTAGCTTGAGTTGCTGAGGTCTATAAACTTGAGTTGATGATATTTTATACTAGTATGAGTTGATGAAGTCTACTAGCTTGAGTTGGTGAGGTCTACTAGCTTCAGTTGGTGAGGTCTACTAGCTTTTGGTGAGGTCCACTAGCTTGAGTTGGTGATGTCTACTAGCTTGAGTTGGTGAGGTCAACTAGCTTGAGTTGGTGATGTCTACTAGCTTGAGTTAGTGATGTCTACTAGCTTGAGTTGGTGAGGTTTGCTACTAGCTTGAGTGATGAGGTTTGCTTCTAGCTTGAGTTGGTGAGGTGAACAAGCTTGAGTTAGTGAGGTCTACTAACATGAGTTGGTGAGGTTTCCTATTAGTAGGGAAGATGGTTTTCCATTTTCATGGAATCGCAGAAAAAATGACAGAATCAGGCTTCAAAAAAATGGAATCAAAATAGAAAAACTGAAAGTGATGGAATCATGCAAGATTTACATCTTTAATATGTGAAAACTATACTATTTCCCCTAAAAGTCAAAATAATATATAAATAAATAAATATATATATATATATATATATATATATATATATATATATATATATATATATATATATATATATATATATATATATATATATATATATAAATATATATATATATATATATATAGATATATATATATATATATATATACCATTGTAATACATGTTAATTTTAACAAAAGATTTTAGTATCTATTTCTTTTTCATACTTGTAGTTATCTTAGTATTTGATTTGGGAAAATTAGCTTGAGTGTGTTGTGAGCTAAACTTGCCAGCTGAAGTTACTTAAAATAATTAATCCTTTTTCATTAGGTGATTTCATTCAATATAATCAAATTGACTATCAAATGCTTAAATAGTCATAAAATAGAATCTAAAGTAAAACACAGTAATAATAGCTTACAAATTAACACGAAATAATATGAAACTAACAATACAGAATGGCTTGTGAAGCAAGCTAAGTGAAAAAGAAAGTATCTGAAGTAACTACAAATGTTTCCGCCAAGTATGGGACTATATAATTTAGTGAGGATTTTTATGAAGACTGTAATGTAATGTTCAGTAGGTTGTGCACCTGGATTGCCAACTCTGTTGGAGTATTCACAATAAATTATCAGTGTGATTATAGAATTATTGTTTTTCGTTGAATGTTTATGCTGTCCCTGATGTTTATTAATGATTTCTTACTTAAATGGTGCATAATACACACAAATAATGGGGAAATTGAAATTGACATAATGCATAAACAGAATTCAGTTGAAAATAAAAATGAAAAATCATCTTCCCTATATTAGTATGAATTGATTAGATTTACTAGCTTGAGTAGGTGAGGTCTACTAGCTTCAGTTGGTGAGGTCTACTAGCTTGAGTTGGTGAAGTCTACTAGCTTGAGTTGGTTAGGTCTACTAGCTTCAGTTGGTGAGGTCTAATAGCTTGAGTTGGTGAGGTCTACTAGCTTGAGTTGGTGAAGTCTACTAGCTTGAATTGGTTAGGTCTACTAGCTTCAGTTGGTGAGGTCTACTAGCTTCAGTTGGTGAGGTCTACTAGCTTCTGTTGGTGAGGTCTCCTAGCTTCAGTTGGTGAGGTACTAGCTTCAGTTGGTGAGGTCTCCTAGCTTCAGTTGGTGAGGTACTAGCTTCAGTTGGTGAGGTCTACTAGCTTCAGTTGGTGAGGGTTCTTACTAGCTTGAGTTGGTGAGGTCTACTAGCTTGAGTTGGTGTGGTCTACCAGCTTGCGTTGGTGAGGTCTACTAGCTTGAGTTGGTGAGGTCTACTAGCTTGTGTTGGTGAGGTCTACTAGCTTGAGTTGGTGAGGTCTCCTAGCTTGAGGTGGTGGGGTTACCTACTTGAACTGGATGGTTCCTATTAGCTTGAGGTGATAAGATTTCCTACAAACTTTAGTTGGTGAGGTTTTCGACTAGATCGATCTGTTGAGATTTTCATATCGGCTCAACTGGTAGAGTATAAGACAAGGGTTTTTATTTTTTAATCCAAAGAGAGGCAGTTATTTATCTGTCCTAGATTAAATGTATCTAGTGTTTATCTAAAGAATTCACCTGTATTGTAGAAATTGTATCACTACAGATCATAATAAACTGATCTAAGACTATAGAAAAGTGCATAGCATTATGATACTAAGGGTTATGCTAAGGTTATATATACATCAAGGAAAATGTCAAAATTTATGTCTTTGAAGAAGATATATAACTCTAAACCATTACAGAATATTGATACTTAGAACCCTGTACTGTAAGAGGGATAAAAGAGAAATGGAAGTGATATTTTTGTGCTTATTAATCTGTGTACAGTAAATTTGTATTTCTTAAAGATGATGGAGGTCGGTATAGTTATCAGAAACAGCCTGAGATTTGTAAATGGAACTGTAAGAAGCTAGCAGAAGCCATTAAAGAAGCGGTCCCATTGTCCAAGACCACACCTGAACTACAGGTGTTTGACGAAGAGTTCAGTAAACATTACACGTCACAGATGAGGAGAAAGGTCAGTCAGTGGGATACATATGGTTTATCTGTCACATACATTTATTACATACATGTGTAATAATACAGTTATAATATAGAGTTTCACATGCCCGTGTAATTACAAACATTATATTGCACTGCAGTCAGATACTAAAGTTCTGTTGGAACTACTTTTCTAAATGGAATTCCATTCATCTAAAATATTTGATAGTGTCAATTCCATTCATCTAAAATATTTGATGGCATCATTAGTGAACACTGCTTGTAATTTCCTGAAAGTCTGAATGAAGACTTCAACTTCACAGCGGGGTGCCGAGATAGGGAAATAATTCAAAATTATAAACCATACAGTATAAATATAATGTAACCCATGTATTTTTATTACGAAGTTTCTGACACAGTCTTGAATCCCAATGATATTGTAACTTGAAAGATCATTATTTTGTCACTTGATCATGTACACAGTGCAGTACACACACATGATGTCACATAAGTGTAATTACAAATGAGTGTTTGCATTAGATTATTCAATGGAGAAAGTTGAAATACGATGATAATATGGGGAAATACAGATATGTAAGTTAGATATTTGACTAAGATAGATATTGCGGTGAATAGGTCGATGTGGTGAATAGGTTGAGGTCACAACTTTGGAGAAAAAAAATATTGACCTATAGGCCATAAAATACGGTACTTAAAATTGTTTTTTAATATCTTCATAATGTCAAGTGGTTTCCAGCCACAGTCACACTCATCACTGGTCGATATCATTTTATATCAGCTTTTCTAGTGTAGAACAGCTTCATACAGACCACAATTTACTAAAATTAGAACCATTTTCAAACCTGCCTAAGAATCAAAACATTTCTCATTGATTAAACAGTCAGCACCACACAGCTTATCATTATACTGGTATTGACATAACTTTTAACTTTGTGTTTTTGTTTTATTTCAGCTTGGCTTACTGAAGACAAGCTTTGAGGATGATGGGTAAGATAAATTTGTTCTACAAAGGATGTATTGTTGTCTGTGTGTCTGTCTGTTTGAAAGAAATAGTATATGAATGAGTAAATGAAAATACAGTCAAACTTGCCTTAGTGACACCCCTCATATAATGACTTCCTGTCCATAATGACCATATTTGGACCACCCCTTCAGAATTACTATATATTTGCCCCTTATATAGCGACCACCTGCCTTACACATCCGGCAACCGCTGTATTTTGCCCACCTGTAGTTGTCCTACTTGCATATAGTGACTGCTTACACACTTACTACTCGTGGAAGGTAGACAATTCAAGACCTAATCAACAACATGGCGCAATACACGATGTTTTGACAGTCACAACACACCTGGAGGTGTCAATTAATGCCCCAGGTAGTAATTAGGCACTCGGGCGTGCTATATGACAGGGTGTTTTTACAACCAGGAACTAACAATCATTGCTGACTGATTGATGTTTTGTTTTCGATCATCAATTAATGACCTAAGTTTCCGGTGATGATTACTTAATCGTCTAAATGCTAAGACTAAAAAGAAAAAGTTCAGAACGGACACACTTTGTGACAAGGTGCCATTACAAACAGAAGCATTTAAATATTATCGCTGAACAATTGATGATTTGTTTTCACGTATTCTGGAATGCAATGGGGTAATTGTCTTACATCTTATCTTATCGAACATCACTTGATTAGCAAGTCAACATCTCAATCAAAAGAATAAAGTCACTGGCACTCAAAGCATTAGATTATGTCTAATAAAATGAAAATTAAATAAAATTCATCTATCTACATGATCTACAACTTTCTGTATATTCTTACACTTCTGTATGATCTACATCTTTCTGTATATTCTTACACTTCTGTGTGACTTAACAACACAGACCACCGACTTTGAGCACATGTTTAAGATATTTGTCTCAGTTTTAATAATGTGCCATATCCTCGATGTACATATTATATAATTCAATTACATCATAAATTAATTTAAATTATTTAAAACATTGAATTATTTCTTATTCTCATTATTTATATGTTGTACATGTATTAGTTACAGGGATTTTCCTTTGCCAATTTTTGGTCTGGTTACAGGACCCTTCCCAATGCAAAAATGGCTTGAATTTTCCCCCAAATATGCAAAAATTCCCAATTTGGAATTTTAAAAAAAATTGATATTTTCCAGACCATAGAGTTAGGAAAATCCCTTTAGTAAATAAATACAGTATACATTTAATTATGAAATGAAACAACTAACCAAGGAAGAAATATGTAGTTGGAAATAATGAAAGTCATATCCGATACATTGGGTTTCATAATATCTCAAGTGACCGTTTATATAAAGACCACCTGTCTATAAAGACCATTTGGCTTGTGTTAATTTATGATAGGACCATTCTGGCTTGTGTTTATTTTTAATAGGGCCATTTCGGCTTGTGTTAATGTTTAATAGGGCCATTTTGGCTTGTGTTAATTTTTAGTAGGGCCATTTTGGTTTGTGTTAATTTTTAGAAGGGCCATTTTGGCTTGTGTTCATTTTTAGAAGGGCCTTTTGGCTTGTGATAATTTTTAATAGGGCCATTTTGGCTTGTGTTAATTTTTAATTGGGCCATTTTGGTTTGTGTTAATTCTTAGAAGGGCTATTTTGGCTTGTGTTAATTTTTAATAGAGCCATTTTGGCGTGTGTTAATTTTTAATAGGGCCATTTTGGCTTGTGCTAATTTTTAATAGGGCCATTTTGGCATGTGTTAATTTTTAATAGGGTCATTTTGGTTTGTGTTAATTTTTAGAAGGGCCATTTTGGCTTGTGTTAATTTTTAATAGGGCCATTTTGACTTGTTAATTTTAATAGGGCCATTCTGCTACAGAGGTTATTTAATATGACTTGACTGTCATGGCATTGGACTTAAGTTTAATGGCCTTAGTTGTTTTTACCATATTGTGAGAAAATCAACTCACCCTGGCTTAAATTTCCTCTGAATTATCATAGCCACCTGTATGACCATGATATTTAGCTTGCAATCTTCAACTTTTTGAATTTTCACACTCATCAAAGGGTCAAAATGGCAAAAATAATATAGTGGTACAAAAATGATTCAGTGGCACAAAAATGATACAGTGCCACAAAAATGATACAGTGGTACAAAAATGATACAATGGCACAAAAATGATTCATTGGCACAAAAATGATACAGTGACACATAAATTATACAGTGATACAAAAATAATACAGTGGCAAAAAAATGATACAGTGGTGCAAAATGGCACAAAAATGATACAGTGGCACAAAAATGATACAGTGACACAAAAATTGCAGTACTTAAAAGAGGAAATATCTTTCTTTATAATGTTTATTATCTATTTTGTATTTTAGCAAATTGGTGGAGTCCTTACTGGAAACAATGCACAAAACTGGTGCCGATTTTACAAACTGTTTTCGATCCTTTAGTAAGATCCCTCTTCCTGGAGTAACCAACTACGAGTCTTCACTCTCTGAGGTCAAGGAGTACATTCTATCCCAGTGTTCAACAGTAAATGAAATGAAGCAAGCGTGTAAACCACAAATGGATCCCAGGTAAAATACTTTATATGAGTTCTTTACATCAAGTGTTAAGAGTATAGACCTTTTCAATGCTTAACACAAAACCTGGAGTGCTACAACATGTACAAGCATACACTGTAGTCTTACAACATGTACAAGCATACACTGTAGTCCTACAACATGTACAAGCATACACTGTAGTCCTACAACATGTACAAGCATACACTGTAGTCCTACAACATGTACAAGCATACACTGTAGTCTTACAACATGTACAAGCATACACTGTAGTCCTGCAACATACAAGTATACACTGTAGTCCTGCAACATATACAAGCATACAGTATACATGTATATGTTTGCCCTTGGTTGTCCTTGCTCTCTAGCAACAGAAGTAATATTAGCCTCATCTTTAGTTTGCCCTTAATTATCATAGTGATAGGATTTTAATTTATTTATACAGTTGGGATGTCAGATATAGTATGTTAGAAGCCAGTTTTCACTGAAACCATCATCTACAGAAGTATTTGGCAGTATGTGGCAAATTATGATCTAGTAGTACGTTATAAACATGTTACATTTGGCTTTGTTATAGAGAGCTATCTTCAGTATTTAGTATGGTCCACTGATCAATATTGCCCGCATTCTTCTGTTTGTTACAGACAATTCCAAATGTTTATGATGCTGATGCAAACCAACCCAAGTATTTTACCCGCTCTAGGCAGAGGATTTGCAGCTTTGGCCCAGGAAATGGAAAGATTAGAAAAAGCAAAGGAATTAGAGGTAAAAATCTTGTAATAATGATATTATATTGAGTTAATTGTAATGCTGTAGTTATTTTCTATTTCAGTCAAAATTGTCCAATTTGAACATGTGGAAGGTGAATTACAGTTAACTCATATAAAAGTTTAAATTTTAGGTAATAAAGCATAACAACTTTAAAATTATACTGACTAGAGTAATTGTTCCAACATGTAGCCATATGTACAAGTATCAAGTGAGAAATAAAAAAATTTCTTCATGAAGCTTGTCATATCAGAAAAGTGAGTAGAATCATTTGTATGATAATTTAGATTTACTCCGCCTAAATCAAATGTGATTGGACTGTATTGAGTGAATATCCTTTTTCCAGGCTTCAGTTCCAGAGTTTTAGGAATAATACATTTTTCATGTATGCATTTTCAGGTCCTAAGAGAGGAAAACAACAAGAATGGGGTTCTAAATACTCATTCCAGGTCCTAACAGTTGGAAGACAAAGAAATAGATAAAAAATAATAGTTTTTTATATATGCATTTTCAGGACCTAACAAAGAATGATAAAAAGTAGCAGGATATGAAATAATAAGTTTTTAATGTATGCATTTTCAGGGCCTAACAGATGAAGATAAAAAGAAGCAGGATAAATCTTTATGGGACACTTGGTTTGAAACTTATAAAATAAGGTTAGAAAAGGAAGCAGAAAAAGTAATAGATCGACATGAAGACAACTTAGAGAGGATCGATGTCATGAATAAATCAAATCCCAGGTGAGGTTATATTTAAAAAACGCTTTGGACAACTATCTGGTTACATTTGTATATGCCTTAACTACAATAATGTTTTGGGGTTAAGAGTTATTGGTTGAAAACTGGTTTGTTACAAAGGTATTTATGGAAAGAACCATCTAAGTCCACCTGTGCTTTGTCACATAAGTACTTGTGGACAGGACCATCTGAGTGCACCTGTGGTTTGTAATCATTTAGTAAGTGATGAATTGTTGATATAAAACTTGTACTTTAATGCTTTTATAAGAAGAGCTTTCATAATCATAAAATATCTCTCACACTTCAGACTGATTTAGAGATTTCTCTCTCTCTCTCTCTCTCTCTCTCTCTCTCTCTCTCTCTCTCTCTCTCTCTCTCTCTGCATGATTCAACTTTAATAACTTTAACTGGCTTTTTAATTAACTAGTTACCCTGGCATGTTAATATATATTTGAGTTACCTCCCTTTAACTGGAAGGCATGATTTAAGTCATGACTCAAAAGTACAAGGGTGAGAAAAAAGGACTGATTACCATGTTGTGGGAGATGAATACAATCTTATGTGGGTGTATGAGGTGGATAAAGAAATCTCCACCAAAGTGGTAAGAATCTGGTTCTTCAATCCAAGGGTATCCTTTCCACTCAACACACCAATGTTGGACTATTTTTATGCCCCCGGCCTGAAAGGTCTGCCAGGGCATATAGTGTTTAGATCGTCCGTCTGTCTGTTTGTCTGTCTGCCTGTATATCCTGCCCACTTACATAGTGTAATATTTCAAGTTTGGATTGTGATACAATAACCAAACCTTGACTGTAAATTCATCAAAGGGTTGCTTACACTTCACTGACATCACATGCCCAAGGGGGTGGGGGTGGTTGGGGGTCATTTATTTGGCCAGCATAGAAGTTTGTTTGTGCTTAGGGCATTTGTTTTTCACAAGCACTTCTTTTTCTCTCATGCTTCGAAGACAAAAATGAAATTTGATGCAACTTTTAATGCACTGTATTGTCATCACTAGAAGTCCTAGGTTATGAAATGATCTTGTGACATCATAGCACCTATGGCTAGGCTACAACCTAGGATGTGGACAGAGGAATTCTGCATTAGCAAATGGTAGATATGTCTATCCAAAGTGTAAAAAAAAGAAATCTCAATTTGAGTGTTCATTTTATAGTATTGATAGAAAGGTAATGTACATTGCCGCTAGGAATGACATTTTTTTGTCTCTCCGACAACGTTGTGATCGGTCGATCATTTTATTTTAACAGTTTATCATTAAACATGTGAGGGATATAAAATCATCATTACAGATTTATTTTGCGTAACTGGATTGCCCAGAATGCTATAGAAGCAGCTGAGGAAGGAGATTTCACAGAAGTTAGACGTGTTCTAAAGCTGTTGCAAAATCCATACAGTGATGACATAGATCTGAAAGATATACCAATGTATGCTCAAGATAAACTCCAGTCTGAGTCAAGTGACAAACTCAAGCCTGACTCAGGTGAGTTACTTTCTATTACTATGGTGATGACATAGATCTGAAAGATATACCGATGTATACTCAAGATAAACTCCAGTCTGAGTCAAGTGACAAACTCAAGCCTGACTCAGGTGAGTTACTTTCTATTACTATGGTGATGACATAGATCTGAAAGATATACCGATGTATACTCAAGATAAAGTCTGAGTCATGTGAGAAACTCATGTCTGACTCAGATGAGGTGAGGTTATTTTCTATTACTATGGTGATGACATAAAAGCTATACTGATGTATACTCAAGATAAACTCAAGTCCGAGTCAAGTTACAAACTCAAGTGTGACTCAGGTGAGTTACTTCGTATTACTTTTGTGATGACATAGATCTGAAAGCTATACTGATGTATACTCAAATCAACTCAAGTCTGTGTCAAGTTACACAATGGTAAAACAAATTGGATAACATTTCTTTAAAACAATTTTCACTAGGAATGCTTTCCCAATATTTTCTTAATTTCTTTATTTCTGATTTTTTTCAGAAAAAGAAGATAGTGCCATGTCATCATGCAGTGTTGAAAAATCAAACGAACAGTCTGTTAGCTCCAGAACTTTTACAGGGCAACTGTATGATGGGAAGCCACCCATGTGGTCTCTTGATTTGAGAGTCACATGATCCTCATAAATGCCTCAGCTTGTGAACAGTTTCTTGTATTCCAGCAAACACATGCATGGTTTATTATACATGTATACGTTGTCGTCATTCATACTTGGTGATAAAAAAGTCAGTCACCGAATGTCATTGACGTCAGTCATACTTCATGATTACAAAGTCAGTCATCAAATGTCAGTGATGTCAGTCATACTTGGTGATCATTTAGTCAGTCATTGTATGTCAGTCATTGTATGTCATTGACGTCAGTCATACTTCATGATTACAAAGTCAGTCATCAAATGTCAGTGATGTCAGCCATACTTGGTGATCACTTAGTCAGTCATTATATGTCAGTCATCGTATGTCAGTGATGTCAGTCATACTTCGTGCTTACAAAGTCAGTCATTGTATGTCAGTGATGTCAGTCATACTTGGTGATCACTTAGTCAGTCATTGTATGTCAGTCATCGTATGTCAGTGATGTCAGTCATACTTCTTGATTACAAAGTCAGTCATTGTATGTCAGTGACGTCAGTCATACTTGGTGATCACTTAGTCAGTCATTGTATGTCAGTCATCGTATGTCAGTCATCGTATGTCAGTCATCGTATGTCAGTGACGTCAGTCATACTTGGTGATCACTTAGTCAGTCATCGTATGTCAGTCATCGTATGTCCGTGACATCAGTCATACTTGGTGATCACTTTGTCAGTCATTGTATGTCAGTCATCGTATGTCAGTCATCGTATGTGACATCGGATGCACTTGGGGATCACTTAGTAAATCATCGTATGTCAGTGATGTCAGTCACACTTGGGGATCACTTAGTTAATCACTTATGTCAGTGACATTGGATGCACTTGGGGATCACTTAGTTAATCATTGTATGTCAGTGACGTCAGTCACACTTTGGGATCACTTAGTTAATCATTGTATGTCAGTGACATCAGTCACACTTGGGGATTTATTAGTTAATCATCGTATGTCAGTGACGTCAGTCACACTTGGGGATCACTTAGTTAATCATTGTATGTCAGTGACGTCAGTCACACTTGGGGATTACTTAGTCTGTCATCTTTTGTCAGCCACACTTATAGTTTTTTATATTAACACTGGAGTTTTTTTTTTTAGGTGGATGTAACAACATTTTTTATGTTGCTATATATCTTTGAGATTGTCGGTCGAAAATAATTATTGCACTTTGAAAGTGTCAGTTAAACAAATTTTGGTATTTGCTGTGTTAACCAAAAACAATTATTGCAGTTTTTCTACTTTTACTACTTGTGTTTAATGTGCAATAACAAATACGAGTTAAACACAAGCAAAAAATTATTTAATTCTTGATAGATTCATATATATATTTGGTGAATATTATTTTATTCCTGTCAGATTTCAACAAAATATTCATATTAACAAATATCGTTTGATGTGAGTATTTTGTCTGCAAATTATTTTATTCCTGTCAGATTTCAACAAAATATTCATATTAACAAATATCATTTGATGTGAGTATTTTATTAATGCTTCATTTCAGGTGACAATAATTCCAGAGAATTTGTGTTACTTACTGTACCCTTCCTTCATCATACCTTGTTATATATTTCCCCAATTATATCACACATATCACCTTGTATATGTCATCTACAATGCTATGTCTGCACATGATCTACACAATTTGCAGTAAAATCGTGAAGTTGATAATATGGCCATTTTCAAGTAATATTAGCTTTTGATAATTGGATAATGCAATGTTTACATCAAATAAAATTGCTTAATGAATTTAAAGGTGAACACATATTTTAGAAGTACAGTACACCTGTAATTAAACCACAGGTGTTATCATTCAGATTACCGTAGATAATGATACAATTAGCATTTATTTTGTAAATCATATGTAAAATATAATGAACTTTTAATGTATCAAATATCCTCACAGTATCAACTGACACTGATGTAAGTATATAAGAATAAAAACTACCGACTTATGGATTAAATTGTGACGTCGTGTGTGATATCTGATCAAGGAATCTTATACAATAGTTAGTATAATGACTCTGATTTAGGTAAAAAATATGAGATTTACCTGGGAAAGGTCCTTGCAGGTCAGATTAAATTTCTGTCAATTTTAGGCAGATGCTCATCTTTCTAGCATATGATTCACATGTATATATCTTTGTCTGGGGAATTCAAATAATTCAGTGTATATATCCCTGACTAAGAAATTCAAATTTCCTGCACTTTGGAGGGATATTTTGGTTTCTTTGTGTGTAATAATGATATATATTTTATCATCACTGTAAAGTCTGTGCTGTGAAATGTTATAGTGACATGATGAATAATAAATAAATAATAAAATAGATACCATTTCATACAGAACGCTAATAATGGGAATTCCCATTTAATTAAAAACCATTCACTTAACGCTCCCATTTTTGACATGTCGCATAGAGGATTTAACTCAAAATATTTCTTTGCCATTCCATAAACTTTCAAAATCTTTTAAATCGCATTTTTATTGGTCAAGCATTACACACCTATGTGAGGTCATTCACTTGTGACCCCAAAGCGGATTGCGCGAGATCCTCTTCACGACATATCAGAAAATGGGAGTCATGAGAGATTGTGTCCTAGCCGTGGGTAATAAGCTAGATATATATTGTCTACAGTTGATCATACGAGTTCTACATCTTGAATCCACGTTCTTAAGTCAATTGTTTCATCCGGATGGCATTAACATTTCGTTAGTGTTCATGGTTATGTAAATTAGAACATTTTCTGTCTGTTCTAAAACACTGTACTAAGTATATATTTGAATTTGTGTTTTATCAGCAACTTTAAGTTTAAGGTCCTGAAATTGCAAATATTATCATTTATCTCACTGAATCTAAATGGTTAGGCCTAACGAAAAACAAATATTAGATATCTTCGTATTTACACTAGTAAATGCAGCAAACTAATTGGATGTATAGTTATAATCTCTCTCTCTCTCTCTCTCTCTCTCTCTCTCTCTCTCTCTCTCAGAGTATCTTTAGAGTTCGTATATATCATTTTATAAAACACCAACTTAAACTGAAATGCACCCACATTTATGGAAAACAAATTCTGAATAATTTGCATGCCTAATCCAAAATCCTTTACGATGTTAGAGGATCTTTTCATACCTCATACGAACCCTCTTTATCCTGTTTACTATGATATAATATATATATATAGTAGGTAAACGTGTTATTGTATATTTATTTACTTCTCTGTCCGTTCTATTTAAATATTTGGAGAATTGTTTGCTGGAACATTTGTAACTTGAATTATACGGAACTGTTATATTAGTCTGAGGCAAGGTGTGGTACATTGTGATATACTCAATACAATTTATGTATTAATGACGGTGTTAGTCTAAATCTTAAATTCAAAAAGACTTTCATCTGAAGAGGAGAATATCATATATGTGTTATCAATATTTAGTTAAATTCATGTTCATATTATATACATGTATATATACAGTTAATATTATGTACACGTATATACAGTTCATATTATGTACATGTATATATACAGTTCATATTATGTACATGTATATATACAGTTTATATTATATACATTATACATATATATATATATATATATATATATATATATATATATATATATATATATATAGTTTATATTTTGTACATGTATATATACAGTTCATATTATGTACACGTATATATACAGTTCATATTATGTACACGTATACATACAGTTCATATTATGTACATGTATATATACAGTAAAATTAGAAAATTACTATTGCTTTGTATAATGTATGTAATATTTCGACATAGTTTCAATTTCTTTAATTAATGAAAACGAAATTGAAACCACAACGAAATTTTCCGATACTACAATATATATGTCCTGAACAAATTGGGGCCCATATGCGGGTTTTATTGTATAAGCCTTTACGTGTAAATGCTCTGTGTGGACTATAATTGCTGGACATCAGTTATTAAGGAAGTTTTACAAATTTTGAGATCACTTGTCCTTCGTTTCCTTTAAATGCACATTCTTGAAGGAAAGCAACACGCGTATTTTCTCCCACTTAATGTGGCATCAATATTGTTTAGTGACAAAATCTTGCTAGATTATTAATGCTGACACAGAAAAGTGGGGAAAAGAGTAGAAAATAAAGAAAGATGGCACACTGACGATTTCTGACGGAATTTGTAACTCTTAAAATAACGTCACGATGCCATTGTTAATTGGGCCAATGTTGTTATCCTTGGTCTTTATAAAATGCAAATCGGGATGTTAGGATATTGATGTTTTATCACACAGACGGCAAACCTTTGTATATAAATGCCAGTGGGCGTATTTGTGTGTTCATTTCAAATCCTATGAATCAGCTTTCAATTTGTTTGTTTATTTTTATATTTTTATCTGTGATAAATATAAATGGAATTAAATCATTGTACTACAGACATTCAGACTTGTTGACTTTTCTGTATTGTATGTGACGTTTTTACCTACTTTGGTATCTGCTGTTGTCATTGCACGATATACAGTGTGCTGAAATGTTCAAACTTTCAAATTTCTTGCAGCAAGCTACAGGACTATGACTGCATGTCTATATGACTACACATTTACACAACTACACGACTGCATGACTACGCAACTACATGACTACACATTTACACAACTACACGACTGCATGACTACACAACTACATGACTACACATTTACACAACTACATGACAATACATCTACATTACTACACGATTACATGACTACACATCTACACGACTGTATAACTGCACAACTACATGACCACATCTACCGACTACACATCTACACAACTACATGTCTTCCCATCTGCACAAATACATGCATACAACTGCATGACTACAGCTACACAACTACATGACTACACATCAACATGAATACATAACTACACAACTACTTGCCTGCATAACTATATGACTACACGACTTCATGATTATAAACACGACTACATGACCATAAATACGACTACATGATAAACACGACTACATGACTGTAAACACGAATACATGACTAAACACGACTACATGACTAAACACGTCTTTTTTATTATAAACATGAGTAAACACCACTACATGACTATAAACACAGCTACTTGATTAAAACATAACTAAACACGAGTACTTGATTATAAACACGAGTACTTGATTATAAACACAACTTCATGACTATAAACACGATTACATCACTATAAACACAACTACATGACTAAACACATACATGAATATAAACAGTACATGACTATCAACACGACTAAATGACTATAACACGACTACATGACTAAACACAAATACATGACTATAAACACGAATACATGACTATCAACATGACTAAACACCACTACATGACTAAACACCACTACATGACTGTAAACACCACTACATGAACACGACTGCATATAAATACGACTACATGACTATAAACACGACCACATGATTATAAACACGACTGCATGACTGTAAATACGACTATATGACTACACATTTACACAACAACATGACTACATCTACACGACTACATGGCTACACATCTACAAAACTACGAATTAATGACTAGGACTACATCTACACAAATACAACTACTTGATTGCACGACTATTTGAGTACACATGTACTCGACTACATGACTACACCTATACATGGCTACACAACTACACTGCATGACTACACATCTACACAACTAAACCACTGCATGACCACATCTACATTACTGCACAACTACACTGCATGATTACATATCTACATGACTACATATCTACATGAGTGCATGACTACAGATCAACACATCTACATGGCTACACAACTACACTTCATGACTACATGACTATACACAAGACTACATGACTATAAACATGACTTCATGACTATAAGCACGACTACATGATTACAAAGATGACTACATCATTATAAAAACGACTTCATGATTATTAGCACAACTACATGACTATAAACACATTTACATGACTAAACACAAATACTCTTAAATCACGTGCATTGTTTACAGATCTTGTTTCAAGGTTATCGGTAAATCACGT
Organism: Atrina japonica; assembly: GCA_030159075.1. Taxonomy (NCBI): domain Eukaryota; kingdom Metazoa; phylum Mollusca; class Bivalvia; order Pterioida; family Pinnidae; genus Atrina; species Atrina japonica. The sequence continues at coordinate 59,689 of BROG01000498.1, read as the reverse complement.
GACTAGGATCGTTTACAGAGCTTGTTACAATGTAGTCGGTAAATCACGTGACTGTTTGGTCAGAGAGCCAGTTACGAGGTTATCGGTAAACACATGACTATGATTGGTTAGAGAGCCTTTACAAGGTTATCGATAAACACGTGACTATGATTGGTTAGAAAGCCTTTACAAGGTTATCGGTAAACACATGACTGATTGGTTAGAGAGCCTTTACAAGGTTATCGATAAACACGTGACTATGATTGGTTAGAGAGCCTTTACAAGGTTATCGGTAAACACGTGACTATGATTGGTTAGAGAGCCTTTACAAGGTTATCGGTGCATTAGTTGATGCGATGTGTTTTGTATCAAAATATGTGATACATGTAATATAACCTGTAAAAGTAAACATTATTAAGGGATCGACCATTTGATTTTTAGGGGGTGGGTCTAGGATCAAATTTGAAATAAAAGGCAGGACCAGAATTTATGATGAAAAAACCTGCAGGATTATCAATTTATTCTACAAATATACAAAAATAATAAAAAAAACAAATAAGATGTAAATATTTTGGCACAACCAATATGAAACAAGATTGGTAATTTTTTATCTTCACTTAATATTAAATAAAAATCAAAATACTGAAAGTACTAATACGAGTTGATGGCAATCGTAAGTTTTAATGAGGTAAGTAAATTGTTCGGTAAAATTAGGTTTTACAAAAAAGTAACTAAAAATCGGGTCAGACATTTGGCCTAACGTGAGTACTGATGGCTTATTTATTATGCAACAAACTACATACGGTCATGGGATATAAATATAGGCCACTTATGTTATTCTCTTTTTTGTTTTATATAAAACCAACACTGTTTAAATGCTGGTGAAATCCACAAAACATACCAGAATTTGACAAATTTGTACAAGTAGGATAATTTCATATTTCTAAAATATATGCATTTTTAAATTACCATGTTTATTTACAGAAATGACAGTATTATTCTCACAGAGTAAATTAGTAAATTCTGTAATTATTCTTTCAGTTTCATGAAATATGTCAAAATTTACCTAAAATAGTTTATCCCCCACAAAATCATTATTTTCTCAAAATAAACAAATAGTATTTCTAAATTTCAAAAAGATTAAGAATATGAATTCAATTTCCTTGATGTAAAAATAAAATGTTTGAAATATTGCTTAAATTAGTGGATTCTGTGGGCATTTAAAAATTGTTGGTTTTATATGAAACAATTTTTAAATAATAACATAAGTGGTGAATATTTATGTCCCATGACTGTAGATCAGCGATATGATTATAAAATGTTGTGCTTATAATCATCGTTTCCATCGATATTAAATTCCTATGCGACAGGGGCAGTATTATACCCTTATCGCTATACTGTATTAAATCTCTAGGTCTAATACGTGACATGTAAACCATTTTCTCACAATTCAAAGACTGCCGCGAAGATTCTCATCAGTTAAGATCACGTGAATGAGGAATGACGCAACTTCTATTCCAACTTCACAGACAGATCTTAATACACAGTAAGGGTATCTTGGCCAAACTCACTTGCATCATATGAATCGTGCGCAAGAATTTTTAACTGTCCCCAGTCTATCGCTTTAATGTCAAATCTATCATAAGAGTATAATGGTAAAAAGTAATTGAATAGTAACATTCTAAAGCAAATTTGTAATATCTGAAAATTCATAAAGGACGCTGTACTGACCTTTAATAGCATATATATCAACAAGTCTTGTCACCCTATATTTTTCAGCGAATTATTACTATATTTTCGTCATTTTAAAAAGCAAAAATCTACGAATAAAAGTGTAATTTGGAAATGTCAATCTTGAAGCTGAGTTTATGTTGCTGAATTGCACATAATGTGTAATTTTGCACCAGTATAATGTGTTACGTAACCCCATACTGCAAAGTGTGCTTTGACTTGTTCCCAATAAACAACTACGTTAATGTTAAATAACAAAGCCAAGAAAACTAAAAACCACAACAACAAAGTCTCAAAGTAAAGCATTGTAAGTGAATTCATTATTACTTCTGTATCTTAATTGTTTATTCAAATGCTATCATCTCGATCCTTCATAAACTTTAATAAGATTTCACATTAGTAACTAGGGCCTATAAACAGAATAATTCCATATTCTGAAAACGATTTGCTAATATCTACTTTAATTGTAAAGTATCATCTTACATGAAATTATTTTGTGCTATAAAATGTTGTTCATTCTTAAATATTTTATCTGGTGAAATATCAGTTTCATGTTAATTAACCGAAGTCGCATTTTATAGCAAAATGTTGTATGGATTAGTTTGGATATCTTGGATTTAGTTTGTTAGATTCTTTTAACATGAGTAGTTATAGGCAGCTCTATGGTGCGCCATTTGAATTTTGCCGCTAGGGGGCGCCACCCAGTGGCGCTGTTGATGACGTCATCAGAATACTGGCTTCTGATTGGTCAATTCCAAATGCGCACCATAGAGCCGCCTGTGACGTCATAACCGAAAGTGCGTCACACCGGAAGTGAGGTCTACCGGAAGTGCTGTCATACCGAAGTGAGGTCACCGGAAGTGCGTACATAACGAAATGAGGTCATGTTGTCATTAGCAATAAGTAGAAAAGAGCCAATCGTTGAGCTTGGAGGCGTGTCTATATGACCGGAAGTGGAAGGTAGTGGGGGCGGCCATCTTGGTTAAGGAGCCAATGACAGCCTTCGTTACAAGAGGTTAGGGTCACGAGAAGTCACGAGAGGTCACGTGAGTTCCCGAGAAAGTCACGGTAAGAGAGAAGTTGGGTTTTTTCCAGTTTTGAGCTGAGAGTGAATCTATTTTTAGAACCGAAAGTTAGGGTTTTTCCAGTTTTGAGCTGAGAGTGGATCTATTTTTAGAACCGAAACTTTGGGTTTTTTTCCAGTTTTGAGCTGAGAGTGAATCTATTTTTAGAACCGAAACTGGGGTTTTCCCAGGTTTGTGAAACTAGCATTGGTGGCGTCCACCGTCGTTAAGAGTGTGCGAGTGCGCATGTGCTAGAAGCGGTAGGCCGACCCGTCACTGTTATCGTCGAGAGTTCTGTTTCACAAGTGCGCCAAAGCGCGAGAAGCTGTAGGCCGAGCTCGACTCAAGCTTGTACTAAGACTTGTAGAGTAAATGTATAGTGATAGGTCTAAACATATAGTAATAAAAATTTCAAACACTCACCCTATGCTGGTAGTGGTTTTTTCTGACGATGTTGAACTCTTCGAGCTCCGGATTGCAAATGAGCTCTCAGAGGTCTAACTGAACATACTACATGTGACTTTTTTTTTGTTTCTATTTTCAGTGCATGAAAAACTATTTTTGTCTGATCCAATAAAAGATGAAATACTCACTCACCCTATGCTAAAAGTAGTGGATTTTTCTTATGATGTTAAACACCTCGAGCTTTGATCTCAAATGACTTTTCCAAAAGCTGAACTGAACTCTCTCTAGTCACATGACTTACTATATAATAGACTTTTATCTAATGAAGTGAATACATATAACAAAAACATCTCATAGAGTTTGTGAACCTATTTACTCACTCATAGTTTCTCAATGGTGTTTTTACACCCTATAACTCTTTGTACCTTTGTGTCTACCGTGACCTAGTACTATGTTTACACTATAGGTGTACACCTTATACCCAGATACAAATACATTAAACAACAAAAATAATTTTGTTTTTATGTTTCTAATGTTTTAATTTTCCAAAAAAAAGGAAATCAAACTGTATTTTCGCAGAGGGTTAGGGGCTTATCCCTCTGGAAAAGGTACCAATAATTGAAGAAAAAACTTAAACTGTCACTTCTATGGAGACGGGGTGCCAGTATCAATACGATTACACCGGATCCCAAAGGCGGCTTCGTCGGGTTTCTTTGTGCCATTGATAGCTCTCCAATCTGGGCAGTAGAATTTCTGTTGTAGACGTCCCTAAATGCTTTTAGGAATACTGGATTTCTCTAAACTTTTCTTCAAATTTGTCCAAAATGTTTCATTGTCGTTCCCGTGTCTAAGCCTCGTCAAAGTAGTTGAAACATCATTGTGCCGTCATCATACATCATCAGCGCAGGAATGTTGCTTTTGACTCGGATGATCAATACAGCCGTACATGCAGTGTTGGCTACTTCGTACATCTTGTCTTACATATGGCTTCTGCGTACACCATGTGCCACTGACTTATCAATTGGATTGACTGTAGCTCTGCTCCATTTGTAGTGATGTTGACGAAAATAACTAGTGTAGTGGTCACAAAGCAAAAATTTCATAAGTCTGAACTGCAGTGATTAGCTGAGTGAATCACGTGACATCCCATCTATGTATTTTTAGTTGCTTGTACCACTATTGTCTCTCGAATCATGTCACGGGTTATACCGTAGATCTCCCAATAGATAGGATTTTGACGTAATGCACTTACAGTAAAGGTTTTCTAATACACATAAGCGGTCTGCCGTAAAAATCTCATCATCAAACATATGATACACCAATCCCTATAAAATGTGCAGGGTGTTTCACACCACGTACATAAGTATTCAATCAGGAGTACATCGTATCTGATGTTTCTATTTTTCTGTCGTAATAGAGAACAGCAGATCATCCATACAGTTGCAATCATGATTTCTCTCTGTGTGCACTCTGATGGATGTCAGTCTATGTCATACATCAGGTCACGTGGATCCCCCATGAATCGTATCTCTGTGTACTCGCTTCCCATTCCCCATGTTTTTTCTCTCTCTCTTCCTCTTATTTCTTTTCTCTCATTTCTTTCTCTTTCTTCTCTCTCTCTCCACATGTTCACTTTTCTCTCATTTCTTTTCTCTCTCTCTCTCCACATGTTCACCTTTCTCTTTTTTCTGTTTTCTCTCTCTCTCTCTCATGCACACCTCACCTTTTCTGTCTACTTTATATTGTTTTTTTTATCATAAAATGAATTCATAAACAAGTCTATTCATCTTCAACATTTTATTACCGCCGCTCAAACTAGAAGTAGTTTCTTGGAGGATTAGGGCCGTCCTCTAAGACTACGTACAATGACTACCAAAAAGCAATATTAAATCACAACAAAGAGTTTATTACGTCTCACTACTACGGTTGATCTTGCCCATACAGCGCGGAGCAAAAGAACGTCAGCTTTTGTCCTTTTGTCGTGACTGACAGGACTGATACACGGTTGATTTAGGTACAGGTATGCGATATTGCTCTCTAAACCATCTCCAAACAAAACGATCGGAGTATAAGGATCATTTTCTTCTTCTTGGTCTAGGTTGAGGAACTTAACGATTTGAAATAAAACATGACAAGGACACCTCGATGTCTTTGACGTAAATAATACACACAGTAATGTCCACAACTTTGTGCGAGGGTGTTGATACATCTGCTTATTATAAATCACTCTCCGATCTGCATGCGTTTCATAAACCTGATAGATATCAGGATAGTCCTGGAGGTAGGAAGTAAAAATATTCAGCAGTCTGTTGACCTATGAAATGAATGCAACCCAATGCTCTCCTGGTTGATCGTGAGGATTCTTATTACGATAAATGAATGTTATGCCATAATGGTAGATAGTCCGGTAAAACGTCTCTGGGTATACTCCGCCGAACGAAGGTTACATAAGAGCTCGTGATAAAATACTATTGAGTTGGATGAGCATTCAAGCCTGAATACACTTGCATGTTTTCAATAGTCTATAGCCACTTCTCTCTGTTGTTGAGAATACGTTATCAAATTTCTCCATAGACAATGCAGTTCCACACTCTCTGCTAAAGCTTGAGCAAATTGAAGTTTCGATGCGTAATTTCCTGTTTTTAAAGCCAGTGTAACTTGCTCAGAGTTCTTGAATCAGTTGTCAAACAAATCAAAACACCACAAGGTAAACCCTCATCTATAGTTGTCCAATGGTCACGGAAGGGGCCCAGTCTTCTCCTATGACCTAATCCTTGATATAAGCTCAAGTATGAGCGCAAGGTACAAGTTATTTTCAAAGTCAGTTCTAAAGGACGAGTGCAAAGACTTTCTCCATTGAACTAACATCCACTTTATTGACATTAAAATGTTGAAAATAAAAAGGATTCTTTCTCGCATCCCCATTGAAAGCGGCATTGCTCACCATACCTACTACTATTACGTTTTGGCATTTGACCTTGAGACAAATGATCTGTAATCTTTGAACGTGTCCCAGCAGGAATGGTAAACGTTTTCACTTCTTCTACACGTCCTCAAGGGAAATTTTGCAGTACTGGTATTCAATCTGTTCGTTCATCTGATTCAGTAAAGTTGCAATGGGTTTCCACTTTTACGTACCACTAGATACATTTGTAATATCTTCAACATAACCTAATTCCACCTCCTCCACACATCATGTAAAAGGGTTCACGACTTCTATTAAACCTTCTAGACGTACATCTGTACCATTTAGGTTGAAATCGTTTCTGTTCAAACAGATCCAAATGGAGACGATCCATCATATTAAAGGTTTTACTTCACTGATATCGTTCAACGATCAGCTGATCCTAGTAATCATCGGCTTGAGTGTCAAATCGTCCTTGAACCTTGTACCATAAACATGTGTAGCACTAATCTGATATTTTAGCGTTTCGTTTAAAGGACAGCAACTTTTCGAGATAAGCTCGATAGGGATAGGGATCGTTTCCAGTGTGATGTTGTCACTTTTCCATTGAGATTACAATCGATCTCGGAAAACAAACTAAGCATCCAAATTTTGACGGGAGTGATTTGAGTATCATGTTGCATAGATCAGGTTCCCATCTTGTTGACGATTTTAGCTTCTACGTAGTCACACATAAGGTCTGGTTCAAATCCAAATACTCATCGCCTTGTGTCCTTTGATTTCAACTCAATAGGAGCAGATTTGTGATTATTGACACTAGAGTGGGGTAATATTCCACCCATCTTCCTTCTTCTAAGGTAAAATTGGTGGGAGGGACATTATTAACTCAACTCGCTTCACTACTTGATTCTTTAGGGCATCTATCATCTTGTTAGTCAAAGTATCTTGCTCTCTTCCGACCTGTTAGATTTACTTGTAGAAGTAGACTGAAAGGGACGGCTCGTTCGTTTCCTTTTTATATTACTGTTCGTATGACTCGTTGTTCCTGTTCGTTTCTTGCCTGCTAAACGAGAAGCGACATGAGAGGGGGCACGAGCTAATGTTTTCTCTAGGACCTCGTCATTAAGTTGCTCACGCTTCTTTTCTAACAAGAGCATTTTCAATGAACGTTTATTTTGTATCACATCCAACCCGTATTCAAAGCAAATTTAGCTATATGTAAATGGCTTTCGTCATGGTAGGTTTGAGAAGTCTGACCAAAATACCTTTGCCATACATATCGCGATGCTCGAGGACCTAAATGCTTACGAGTGTATTGACGATATTCCCTGCAAGTCTTAATGCGATTGATGATCCCACCTCTCTGAGGAGAGATCAAACCATGAGTTGTTTCTCGTTAAAGATTGAGTCAGTGTTAGGGAAAGAGAGCCCATAAGCCTTTCTGACGGATGGTACTACTTTATGAACGATGAGTGTCATAATGTGTCTATAATACAGTCCTTTTTTTTTTTTTTTTTTTTTTTTTTTTTTTTTTTTTTCGGGTGAGGAATGGATTCAAACGTAGGAACTTGAAGTCTTTATAGATTCAATGATTTGCTTTGAGAAGGTAGGTCATACTAGGATTAGGCATGATGTACCCCCATACATCCACTTAACATAAACCATCCAGAACTGACTATTGGCATCTTTCAAAGCCAAAATGAACGACGCAAGCTATTGATGATAGTAAAGCGCAAGAATTGACTTGAACAAAGAATACAATTTCATTCCGAGGTATCTTTTCTCCGCACTTTCCAAGTAGTAGTACTAGGCGTATGACTCACTCTATCGGGTGTTTGTCGGTGGGCGCATTGTTAACTTCCTGATAGACACTCGGCTTACGAGTCTAGGTCGATCAAGTTGGATTTGGGGATCCATGAATCAAAAGTAGAAGGATATCCTTTCCAAATGTACCTTCACTTTTCTATATACTCGATTTTTACCTACACGTCTTTTTCTATATCGAGAATCCTCGTTCGACTTCATAGACAACTCATCTGTTTTCACAACGTTGTAATTCAGATTCGTAAAACGTACCTTCCAATCGTTCGCGGATGAGATCATCCTGGATGTAATACACATAAGGATAACGATCAGGTACTCGTTTCTCGACCGTGAACAGTTCCGTGGTCCAGTTAGGTAAGTATCCCTTATCAAATGTACGCTTTACTTTACTGATACGTACGCGATCAACCTGTATGAAACTTGGGAAATGGACGGTTTTTAGAACCATATAAGGTCTCCCAGACTTACTAACACATTGGGAAGGATTGACTTCTATGGGACTTCGACCATTACTATATGATACGATTGATTATAAACGCTTGAACAATCTGAGGTAGAACGTCAACATATCGACGTGAACGAGTAAAGTAAAAATATCTCCACTTGCGAGCTTTTTAGGTCCTTTGAAAGCGTTAATACTAGCTTTTGTTTTCTGTATTGTCTGTCGTTATGAAATGAATATCATGAAACGTATGACGAAATTCACGATTCAAAAACTCTTTTCCTGTATCGGATTGTATACGAATGGACGTCCGTCCTTTACTTGTTTTTAATTACTGCTTGAAACTCTCGTACCATTTCTTTGGCAGATTTATTTTCAAAAGGGATGACCCAGCATATTTAGATAAGAACATCAATACACATAAAGAAACGTATTACCCATCATTGTGTGCCCTTGATGTTGGATACATCCGCTAATCTAATTTGCCATTGTTCATCCATATCGGTCACTCTCGTTTGGTTACGAGGAAACTTTCTCTTGATAGATTTATGAAGGCGTATTACGTGTCTTGTTCTTTCAACCATGGTTTGACTTCATTTAGAGAAATGGGGTACTTTCGACGTTTCACTTCTCGATAGAAGAGGTTTACCCCTGCATAACCACCCCGGATTAGAAGGATCATAATAGATTGGATGCTAATTTGGCATTTTGCGAAGATTTTGAGTTTTGATCCATTCTGGAAGATGAGAACTCTTTTTAGATTTTTTTAATGGATAGACTAGGCCGTAGGAGTCAATCTTTGCAATCCTTAACAATTTTCTTTCTGACTAAGGGGTGTCTTTGCAGAATCTTTTATGTCAGAACATAGCGTCATAGAACCCTGTGTCATATCATCATTTTCCAGACTCATAGCATTTGGTTTTACACGTTGATTCATCACTTTGATATAATGAGGGTTACGTATCAATCACGAGGAACATTCGATTCCACTAACTTTTACAAAACTATCAATCCCGAGGGTTGATACCCTTTTCTAGGTTGTGTTCGTAAAGCATCAGTTACGAGATCGACCATATGGTTCCCAGGACCGGTCTTTCCTTTGTATTGTATTTGACCGTCCTTTTTCCCATGTTAGTACATCAGAATGTTTCTTGAGATGTGTTTAAAAAACAGAGGGACTTTTTTACTTAATTTGACACTGGATGAAATAGCTGTCATAAGATCTTGATCATCAGAAACATTTCAGTTTAAACATCATCTTTGACTTCTTTGACTTTATCTGTTTTCAGAGACCAAAGGTCTCTCTTCTACAGGATGACGAGCTTGTTATATATACGTACGGTATCAATGAGGTTCTTGACCGAGCTTGGCTACCTTAGCTTCAAGAGTCAAATCAAATCATCACGATCTACAATCGTATCTAATTCATTACCTAAACGCACCGAAGATGCTACTTCAGGTGTATGAGGCAAAGGATTTTAAACTTCTTTCTCTCTCCATTTGTTTTGAGTTCTTCCATGGTCTCTCGGGAACTAAGATCATTTTTTCGTGTGCTCATGGTTATAGAATTTTTTAAGTGACAGGAGAATGAATGGCTCCTAGTAATGGCGCTAATAAGGGTAAGAAAGGTAATCACACCACCCTGTGATTCGTAGAATTCGACGTCGTTGAGGGACATTCAATTGAGGATGAATAGTATTCTTTCAGACCGTTCTTTGAACCCAAGTGTTTTTCTGGCGTTTTGTTAAAGGAATCACTCCTAAGATGTTATACACCACTTCACAATTTTTCATGTATCGTATCATCAGGGGCATACCGAAGATCATCTTTTTAAACTCAATTGGATACCTGCTTTTGTCCTAACTTTAATCAAAGCAGCAATGAGATTCAAGCCCATGCTTACTTTTTCGTGGTGCCATGATGTCACTACAACTAAGTAATTTTATACAAATGACTCAATAATGATCTGAGGTAGTTTTTATAAACCTATATCAACATAGGATGTTGAAGTCGTTTATGATCTTGAAAGTTCTTTATCTCGTAGTAAAAAAGAGCCCGACACCATAACATTTGTAGCTATTCATATATGAAGTAGCCTGTGTCTTAGGCTGACTGGTGATTGGAGATTCCAAAGGTAGAAGCAAACGAAGGGTAAACGAGTAGACTTTGAAGTAGATTGTAACATGTTTGTTCCGCTGAGATGATACATCCTTTAGCAGTTAAAGGTTTTGGTAAAAAGGGAAATAACAAAGACTGCTTGGGAGTATTAGTAAAGAGTAGACTTCTTAGGTACATTCAGTGCCTGTAAGGACTGCTTTAGTTCTTAGTATAATAGAAGGTTGTTTCCGTTGTGTAATTTTGATAGTAGGTCTACCAGGAAGACGTATTAGGTTGTCCAAAGATAGATGTTGCAGTAGCAGAAGTTCCTGCGGACTGTTGGTTACAGGTGATTATTCCGTGTAGGAGTAGCCTGATTCATTGTATTAGCTTCAACGAATCTGTTTCAGATTTAGTTTTAGAATCAATGGTGGGTTCTTCTTCTTAGGACTCTTCTTCTTAGGACTCTTCTTCCATCTTAGGACTCTTCGTCTTGTTTAGGGCTCTGCTTTCTCTGCTTAGGAGGAGAGGGGGTGTTTTTTTCTTTTTAGGTGCTAGGACGACTAGCCCACTGTAACAGGGCGAATGATATAAGAAAACCTGCCCCTCCTCAAAAGATAGCAGTTTTCCTTCTTATCTTCATTCATCAGCTTTTGGGTCAGCAATGATTTTTAAATGATCAGCATTTCTCTGTATTAACGATGCTGGTAGGTTTAGTCACTGGAATGGTACCGAGACAGAAGATTTTTAGCCTCCCATACCAAACCATTTCAATAAAGCGGTCTTTCTACTAATTCTAACAGTTCTTGACGTCAGACGGGGATCTTCTCCCAATTGTAATTTTCTTAGAGTAGTCACAGTTTACTGGTGGCTTTAGGTAAAGGATTCATGATATCTATACGTTAACAGGAATTACGAGAAATGACACCCTAGAGAAAGTGACTGTCTACTTATAAGGTGTATATAAACACTATTCCTCCCGTGTAAATCCAAGATGAAACAACAATCTAATCTTATTCTTAGATTATCTGGGGTAGACGATGTGAGATCAATCAAGAGATAACTGAGGACGATTTGTAGCATCGTGATAAGCATGTTTTAAACCTGGTGGTCTATTGACGTGATAAGCTGGTCACTTGAGATTTACTCTCTAGGATTCTTAACGACACAGGACGATGATAAGGAGCATTCAGAAACTTCATGTACGATATTGTTTTAGCCATCAAACAAGTTTTTGAGTGATGTAGATCACACTTGTGTTTCGATGATGAGCTTTACGTGTAAAACCATTCTGACGATAGGAGCTTTACTACCCATCATATCATCCAAAGACAAGTAGGGTGGACGACGAGTTGGATCAAGATACTAAGACTTCGTCATCCTCAGGTATATTTTGAACGAAAGTGAACTTGATGTTCCCGTTATACATAAGCAGGTTCCATTCACGATAACACCATACAATTTTGTCGGGAGGGGATTGAATAATTGATCATTCTATCAACTGTTTTATCAAATACAGTTTTCCCTGATTTGGTAGGTCCCGCCAAAACCATGGTAAAAATGCTTTAATTGTAATCGTATCTGGAGAGTATGGACTGATAGTAGGGCCATTTTAAATACTAGTCATGGAAACTGAGAGATGTAGTATTATATACATGGTCACTTCAGTCATGTATTATATACATGGTCACTTGAGTAGTGTATGCATAAAACATCTAAGGTATAAAGGACAAAAACGTTCCGAGTAGTAGTAGTAGGAGTTCATGAAAACAACTCATACTCCGAATAGACCTCTGACGTCATTGATTGCTGCGCGTCATATTCTCTATATAAACCAGACATTTGGTGTGACTCGGTATCAGTTTTTCTTTTTATCATCACCATGGACAGGTTTGGAGATATTCCAAGTGAAACAGATTTTGTCTAGAATTCGTCGGTGTTCGTCGCCGAAGAGAAAATGTGACGATGTGCGGCCTACCTCCCGTCGACCAGCATTTTTAGACCGTCCGCCGCCACCGCCACCTTGCAGCTTTAGGGTACCACCCCCTAGACCTCTCCACCCAGGGCTGTACCATCAGCCGCCTCCACTGCCTGAGCTGCAGTATACTATAGCTCAGGCAGATTTGAGACTTCTGAGGCTGCAGGAACAAGAAATTAGAACGACTGATAGAAGTAAAAGAATTGCACAGTCTAGTCAGTTGCGTGCGACGTCTGATGGACGGGGAATAGGGTTTTTCAAACCCGAAAAAACAAACGGCCCTTTTCCGAGGGCCACCTACTTACAAACGAAAAGAAACCTAAACTGAAAACGATGCAGTTTTTGTGTTGTGTATACTTGTGGTAAGTCTAGTAGTAAGTAAGTTAATTCTTTTTTACTTGATTGAAAACAAATTTTATGAGATAGAAATCAATTCTAAAAATAGTAACATTAAACACTTGAGAAAAGTTTAGGTTAGAGATAAAAATTCAAAACGAGGCAATTCTAAAAATAGTAACATTAAACACTTGAAAAACATCGTCAGAAAAACTCTCTCTGGGTGAGTGTTTTAATTTTTTATTTTATATACAGTTGTACAAGAAATATAAAAACTTGTTTGAAACGAATGTAATGTGAATTCATTACACTTTACTTACTTGTGTCACTTTGTCACTTGTGTCACGTTGAGACTTCATAACTACAAGACGGTACACACGTTGCAAACTTTGAGACCGATACAAACTACTTGTGTCACTTTGTCACTTGTGTCATACTTCATAACTTAGAACGTTGCACACGTTGCAAACTTTGAACTTGAGAACGGTACACACTTGATCACTTTGACAAACTTTGAGAACGACACTAAACACTTGATCACTTTGACAAACTTTGAAACATTGAAAACGGTACACACTTAATACTTTTGACAAACTTTGGTTTGGTTACACACTTTCATGTTCTATGAGTTCTCACTCCTGCCGTGAGATTATGTCAGCGTCCCATGAATCCATAACCCGAAGTGGCTACCATTCCTATACTTTCTATTTCACTGACCCACCTCCGCTCTCTGGTTAAGTTATACACCCCATATAGAGTCATCGTCCCTTTTATGGTTCCACGCCCTAAGTCTATACAGAGTAATCGCCCTTTGTTATGTATACGTGTCTTACAGAGTGATCTCCCTTTGCCCCATCTCTATAGTCTATACAGAGTAATCTCCCTTTGTTTCACCTATACAGTCTATACAGAGTGATCTCCCTTTGCCCATCTCTAAAGTCTATACAGAGTAATCTCCCTTTGTTTCACCTATAAAGTCTATACAGAGTAATCTCCCTTTGTTTCACCTACACAGGCTATACAGAGTGATGTGTCACCTATAGAGTCTATACAGGAGATAATCTCCCTTGGTTTCACCTATAGAGTCTATACAGAGTAATCTCCCTTTGTACAGACTCTAAATCTTAGTACATTGAGTCGAGCTCGACCTACCGCTTCTCGCGCTTGCGCACTTGATGATACACAACTCTCAACGACGGTGGCGCCACAAACTACTTGTTTCCACCGACGTGGCGCCACCAACTAGAGTTTTCACAAACCCTGGAAAAAACCCAAAGTTTCGGTGCTAATTATAGACTTCACTCTCAGCTCAAAACTGGAAAAACCCAACTTCTCTCTCTTACCGTTGACTTCTCGTGAACTCTCGTGACCATGGTTTTGTGACTTCTCGTGACCCAAGCCTGTAACGAAGGCTCTCATTGGCTCCCTTAGCCTAAAGATGGCTGCCCCCCAACCTTCCACTTCCGGTCCATAGACAGACGCCTCCAAGCTCAACGATTGGCTCTTTCTACTTATTGCTATGACAACATGGACCTCTGGTATGACGCACTTCCGGTATGACCTTCACTTCCGGTAATGACGCACTTACCTCACTTCCGGTTATGACGCACTTCCGGTTATGCAGTCACAGGCGGCTCTATGGTGCGCATTTTTGAATTGACAATCAGAAGCCAGTATTCTGATGACGTCATCAAAAACCGTTAAAAAGCGCCCCCTAGCGGCAAAATTCAAATGGCGCACCATAGAGCTGCCTATAACTACTAACATGGAATGAATTCAAAACCAGCGATGTGCTTTATTAGACAGGATAGTAAGATTTAGTGTGTGGAAGATGGAAAATTGCCTCAGAGCTTTTCTGAGCCTCATACATGTACATTGCTCTTTCAAGTTCTGTCTGCTGAAACTCAATTCAATGTGGGAACATAATCAGTGTGTCATTTTAGTGCATTTGAGATATAAACAGATTCCAATTTGATGATCAAACTACAGTGGGTTATTGAACTCTGTATTGTAACTGTAGGCTATGATTACACATGGATGTAATAAATAAAATTACATTTTATATGACCTCTGATGCAGTTTGTTTCCAAACTATTAGATATTTTCGCTGTGCATTCATTTTCGTTTTTAGCTTATTGCAATGGAACTGACAAGAGTTACCGGTCTTACTTGTCGCCACATTTACGAATATCAACTAAGGGATTAAACGTATTTCCTGTCAAGCCTAACGTAAGTGTGAGCATAACCTGAAACTAAGTTGAATCTTAAGTTTATTTCGCCCCATCAAGTTAGTTACCATTTTCCAGTTGGAAAAACACCAGTGTTTACAACATGGGCGCAGACATTTTGTACACCAATAGTTGTGCAGAGGGTAGAATGACCCCAGCGATCTGATGCGTCATTAAATGAAAAAAAATGGTTTTTGCGATTAATAAGTGACAATTAAGGTGAAAAAATTATTTTAAAAAACTCAGATACCAAAGTATAAATCTTTAGATTGTCCTGGATATAAACAATAATCTGGTAAAAATGGGCAAACACGAGAAATCATCCCCTGTCGATCGGTCACACCCACACCCGCCATGAGTCGACAGTCAAATCCAAATAAAATATGCGAAGAACGAATCTTCGTCACAATTGGTACAGACGTCTCAATAACCGCCAACGAAAAGGGAACTCAACATTTCACTTAGTGAAACAGAGTCATTCCAAACAAGACTATTGTACCGACAGTAAAATTTGCAGACCGTTGACATCAAAAGCAGTTTTCGATAACCCTGTGTCAATAATTTATCAGTGAGTAGTTTATATCTGTATCTGAAATATTCATATGTTGAACAAGCCCTTGCATATCGTATCGTTTGCGAAATATAAACCCAATATGCGAGTGACTGTGGAATATTACGACATATGGGGGTGACTGTGGGATATTACTACTTAAATGTGGAAAATTTACGATAGGAAAGCCGAAATCGTCGCGTTTCTCGTAAAGCTTACCAATTTCTTGTCTCTGTCTATAGTAATAAAATGTATAAGTACGAAGCGTGTGTGCTAGATTTTGTTGTATCTTTAATTTCTAGTTCGCTGGGGTATATCGTATTGACATATGTATGAAAATTGTCGATACTGACAAAACGTCGTCGATTTATCTAAATGTCAAATTAATGGACACCGCTAACTTTTGTCTTCTTGACACATGGATATTAGTAGTATTTTGTCACTTGTAGAGTTGACGGTTGAAAATTTAAAAGGGGGGGGTCAGATGAGAATAGATACTAAGAGTTGTAAAAAGGTGAAAATTCGAAGTAGAAATGCAACGGCAACCTATACTTTTGATAGCATATTTTGTTAAAATAATTATCCTTCAGCACAGGGTATTGATTTGACCCAGATTTAATAAACATTGGAGTGACATTGACCTGAAGTTTTGTTCATTAGCATTGAGGCCTATGGGAAAATATTTGGTGGTGTCTGTCTAGCTGCCTCAATAATTTTACAGTTACATTCCATTGTTATGGATATGATATAGATAAATAAAACTTTATATTTTATCATTTATATATCCACATTGTACATCGATGGCCTTTGGTATGGTTTTTCTTTACAGTCAACAGAATTGTGGTTAAATGTATGCTGATTCATTTACCGGAAATGCCTGGTTCCCGGTCCAATGTTCATCAGTTACATTAATTAACACTGATACAGGTAAAATATTTCACTATAGCTCGTTCATTACATAGTTTATTGACTGCTCTCATTTATCCTTTTTGTAACTTCCGTGTCATTCTTCTTTTGTACTTTTTCTGAAAATAGAAACATAAAGATGCAACAGATTAAGATAAAATAGTTTCTTAGTTTAACAATTTTCACCCGAGTATCTGAAAAATCTGAAATTGAATAATGTATCCATGTAAATCACTGAGATGCAATTAGTTTTTCAATCCATGCAGCATTTCTGGAGGAGAAGATTTATAAATAAGGGTACCACTGAGGTCTCTTTTGCCCAACCCTGGATCCATCCCTCGGTCGATCTGGTCCAATTTGGTAAAGGATCTTCTATCATCAAAAATTCTTCATCGGTTTTGAAGAAGTTGAAAATGTGAAAAGTTACTGAACAGACAGACGACGGACAAAAGGTAATCAGAAAAGCTCCCTTGAACCTTCGATTCAGGTGAGCTAAAAACTGAAATTAAATTACAGCGCCTGATTTTTACTTTGAGATATCGGGAGTGACTAGGCGGCATGGGGCACTTACTCAACCATGTCACCTGGTCCCAATCCTGTATTTTACAGAGGTCCTTGTTTGTTCAATGCTCACTATTTAGTTCAGTGTCTTATTCCTATTGTTTTCCTTAGTTGGTTTCTGTTCTGTTGTAAAAGTGTGTTATATTTCTTGTTGGTGTTTCTGGCATATAGATACATAATTATGTAAGTCGGAAAGGACAAAACTACTTACATACGCTTGTTGTTACATTGATGGATTGTTTAGATAATACAGATTATAATATATAACACGTTTATAGTATTTATTATCCAAAACCGATTAATTTTCCCCTTTTTATTTTTACAAAAAATCAGACTTTGTTTAAAAATGTATAAAATCATTTTCATAAAGTACTAATTATATTTCTTTTCAATAAAATTTGGTATTCAATTGAGTATTTTGTCTATAAAGATACGTTTTAGCCAAGCAGGTTATCACATTAATTGATCCGTTAAATTGTTTACTAAACTTCTGAAGCGTAATATCAGTATCATAGGTAATAAGTATTTATTGTGTGTGTATTGTGAATTCATATTAAAAAAGTACGGAAACCGATACGTGTCACATGTAGTAAAATATTGTCGTTATAGCGACATATATTTTGTTATAACGACATATTAATTATCTTGTCATAACAAGATATTATGTCGTAATAACAAAATATTATGTCGTTATAACAAAGTATTATGTCGTAATAACAAGATATTATGTTGTTATTACGACATATTAATTATAATGTTATAACAAGATATACTGTCGTAATAACAAGATATTATGTCGTTATAACGACATATGAATTGTCTTAATATAACAAGATATTATGTTGTTATAACGAGATATAAAATATACGGAAGCGTACTTGGGCCACAAATCATCTTATAATTGTTAGTTGTTAAGGTTTCATTTGCATTGTTTTCACATCAATGGCATACCAGTGCATTACCATCGGTGTGTTACAAGACATTATCCATGTCACATTTTATCATTCGTGTTCAATATTGTTATTATCGCAACCTTAATAAATACGTTTTATTAAAACTGATAAGACTAAGAGTGTGTTATGTAAAATAGCCGCTTACCGCTCCCGTTTCCTGATATGTCGCCATCCGCAATGGGTTTACGTGCGAGTGACCTCTTGTAAGTTAATCATGTTCGACCAATGAAAATGCGACTTAGAAAATTAATTGACAAAGGGATGTAATTTATTTTATAAAAAGGAAACCGTCAGTCCGCAAAAATCCATGAGAATATATTTGGTGATTCGAATCTATCCAACGTTATGAAAATAATTCTGTACTTTCGGATTTTGAGTTGTTTAAAATGTTAGAAAATATTTACATCTCTTTGCCATTGTGCAAGTCGCTTTTTCATGGGTCGAAAATGACAAATTTACGAGGTCATCCGCGCGTGACCCCATATCGGATTGCATATCGGATTGCGTTAGATCCCGTACGCGACATATCAGAAAACAAGAGCGATTAGAGATCGGTTAATAATGTATAGATTGGTCCGTTATAAGACAATTTTTGTTTGATGTTTTCCCAAATAATTGTGTCATAGATCTAATATTAACGCACTAACTTGTTTTTGATTTTTAAGCTCCCAGGCAGTTCATTCTTGTCATCATTCTGTACGCTAGACATGGAAGGAATGTGATATACAAAGCGATGACTATTGATTCGGGGGGCTGGCAGAATTCTGGCCTTGAAAGCATTGAAAAGTGATAGTCTACCCTTTACTAGCTTGTTGATAAATAGTCTGACCATAACTGGTGATAAAGTTGTGATGAAAATAATTTTTTGAAAAGTTTCGGCTCGCTTTGCTCGCCGCATTTCTTTCTTAAAATTTTGTCGACTGGCTATGCTCATCTTTCTCGATTGATACATACAGACATTTATGTTTAATTGAGATAAAAAAAAAGTTTCGTTGCTGACTTAATCAGTGATCATCTGCATCCATTTGTTCTGCAAATCCACCACAAGGAAAGAGAAATAAACTGACAACCCCAACCCCCCAAATTGACTTATACCAATAATAAGTCTCTCCTTTTAATGGATTTGAGATAAAACCAGTTCCTAATTTAATGTCTGGAACCTAGATAATGAACTTTGAACTCTCTGGACTTGTGAAATTTAACATTTCCCAGAGAGTAGTTGTATACTCCCTGGAACATATGGAAAATTGATTTGTTTCGGGGGGGGGGGGGGGGGGGGGGTACAAAATGCTTCATTGGGCTTGCAAATTGGAAACATTCCAACTTTTATCTGGAGAACATACTCTAGAATTCCCTAGCCGGAGTTGAATTTCACTTCGTTTTGGAGGTTTGATCCGTCTATCAGTGGGGTGGATTATATTTCCTGAAACAGTTTTAGTTTAGTTAGACAATCAATGTGACATATTACATAGACGCCGGGGAAACATTTTCAGAAATACAACAACCCCCTTTTACGCCACTGTATTAGCCAGGTAGACAGGAGTAATTTTGTGTCTTTACGCTAATAAAATGCCTGTTCAGGATTCCAAATTTCTGAAATTTTCTGAAAGATGCGACAACGTGTCACTTTTTCCGTGGCGAAATCTTGCCTCACTAATCCAATATGCAGTACCGTATGTATTGTATATATCAGTTTTAAATAAAATAAATATTTTTATGTTACACCCTTTTTATCCGCCACTGCAATATATTACTTTTCTGAATACAAAGATTAAAAACTGAAGAGTATAAGCAATCTGTCTCTGATCTGCTTTAAAATGAATACTCTGTCCTGCGATGGTATGAAAATATGTAATCTGACTCGACAAAATATGCCAGCTATTTACAATGGTAAACCATAATACAACTTAAATTAAGACACCATTAAAAGAAATGAAAGTTCTGATATTACACAACAATTTGTTGCATTTCTCTCAAGACAATGCCTTAAAAAAGGAGTATTTCGTGAAAAGTTAGAACTGGTTTATTTTTCATAAAATATAGCTTCTCTAAATTAAGGTTGCGTTGCTATAATATTGAATAAGAATGATACAATATAATATGATTAAATCTCCTGTAACACAATTATTACTAAATAGTAATGCGATGTTATGCCTTATTAAGAACAACGACGTGAAAAACAATTAAAACAAAAACCTTAATAACCAACAATTATAAGACACCTTGGGGCCCAAATACGCTTCCGTAATCCCTGTATCTTGTTATTACGACATAAAATCTTGTTATAACAAGATAATTCATATCTTGTTATAACAACATAATATATTGTGATTACGACATAATATCAGAAGATAATTGATATCTTGTTATAACAACATAATATCTTGTTATAACAAGATATAAACAACATCTTGTTATTATGACATATCTTGTTATTATGACATAATATCTTGTTATAACAAGATAATCTATATCTCTTATAACAAAATAATATCCTGTTATTACGACATAATATCCTGTTATTACGACATATTATTTTGTTATAACGACATAATATCTTGTTATATCGGTACAATATCTTGTTATAACAAGATAATATATATCTCGTTTTAACGACATATTAAGTCGTTTTATCAAGATATATATCGTTATAACGACATATTTTTTATTACTATAAATGGCAATTATCGGCTTCCATACCTATGACTATCCTTTACAAGAAGAATAAATGGCTTGTCATCATGATAGTTTCATTACAGACAGAAGGAAAGACCAATGGCAATGTTATAAAGGAATGAGTTTGTACCTATGAACTATACGGTAAAAAACCGTCATAAAACATACACTCATGATTTAACACCAAAAACAACCCAAATCAAAATCTCTCTCTCTCTCTCTCTCTCTCTCACTCTCTCTCTCTCTCTCTCTCTCTCTCTCTCTCTCTCTCTCTCTCTCTCTCTCTCTCTCTCTCTCTCCTATTTTAATTCACTTCTTGGTTTTAACAATTACAGACAGGCCTATTATAAAAAAATCTGCCTTTTCATGGGAATATATAATTAGATCCAAATGGTTGGTTTTGTTACATGTTTAAATAATGATAACAAACAGTTATAAAAGAGAATCGAGGGCACATATCATCACAAAGATATATATGCCCTTGACCTGTAACAGGAGAGGCTGCCGAGTTGTTTGGGTCTCAGTTCAGCTCAAATGACTTCGTTAGAGAGCACCAACCACTGTTACAGTTCTTTAAGTGACAAATACTAGAGAATAATGAATTTAGATTTCCCTACACTATGACATAACAAGCACCTGTCTTCTTCCAAATGAAAATATTGAGTGTGCTGCAGGCAAAATAAAACCATTAAATTACTGATTAATGAATAAATAAATAAACAACATATTTTGTTAAGCAAAAATATGGTGTATTAAATACTTACCCACAAATGGCGAAAAACGCTTTTCTTGACCTGTTCTGATATGGACACTGACTTTTTCTGCTCTGGGTAATGACTTAGATTAATTTTGCGTACCTGTTAAATATATACATACAAACTATATATAGTTTTCTGTCACATATAAACAATGTATATCCATGTTTTTATTATGATTGTGTATTGTGTACATGTGATCAGATATTTGTTATATGGACTCGATGCAGAATTTCTATTTTTAGATCAAATCAAATGATGAGCTTAGCGATCTTTTAAATTGCCTTTCGAGATATAGTTGATACATAACAAGTTTATTTATACATACATTACAAATTCCAAAAGATTTGTTTGTTGAAAATTGGGCCCAAGACAAAGATTGCCTCGGTGAGACACGTATACGTTTATTAATGTTATTTTGATCAATTCTCTCCGCAGTCTTGGCATTGTTAATATACAGTTGATGTTTGCTGTGTATGATTTGAAAGTTTGCTTTGCGTGTTTTATAAAAAAATCTAATAGACACTTGGATGTTTGACAAATAACATCAAAGATAGTTTAAAATTTAGATATGTAAAATAGGTATGCGGAAATAACATAAATGTACTGCGTCGAAAAATGATTAGTATCATGTTTCCACTTTTTGGTAAAACCCCTGGTAAATCAAAAAGCATTTTATCCGTATTTTTTGCAAAATATACGGATAAAATGCTTTTTGATTTACCAGGAATTATCATGTTTCAACTTTTTGGTAAAACCCCTGGTAAATCAAAAAGTGGAAAAATGATATTAGCATAAGAATGAAAAAGACAGCATCAAAAAATTAGCATTTACCATAATATCTTTGTAATGCAAAAATTTTACTGTACGAAGTGTCATTAGGCGTTATATAACTTTGAGCAACCACTGTATACATACACACAAATATCATCTAGGTTATTTTCCAATAGGACAATTTCGTGTACCACGTGATACTCGATGACGTTTGTCTGGGACTGTTGTTACTATTAGTGATGTAATGATACAGCAGACAATATCCCACGGTAACGTCTTTTCAATTGGAAAATTAGGTTCCATAGTTCCATCACCATTGGAGATACTAGTAACGCACAACCAGTGTCGATTATCATGTGGTACATGGATAAGTACCATTACAAAGAATCCAGGGGCCGAAGAGACCAAATTTACTCAATACTCAAGCTCAACTTTTATTTCATTATTTTGATTGTAAAATTGTTTATAAAACGTTTTGATGTTAGTAATAAGGAAACATGAATTACAGAGTGTGCACAGTCTTCATTCAGGTCATTTTCTAGTGACACGGAAAAATATAGAATCAATGCTTATAATTAAATTCCAAGAACAAGTCGGTACTTTTTTTTTTAAAACATTCAGTGTTTATTTTTTGATTTTCCCAAATAATGTAGACAAAGGAGTTAAACTGTCGCACTTTAATTGCATCGTTATGAAAACTGCGAACAACACTAGACTGTTACGTTATTTTTACGTCATCATCACGACGAATCCAGGAAGAGAAGTTGATGTGTGTATGTTTTAGTTAAAATTACAGTTATTGAAAGAGGAATTTGAAATTAATCCCATGGAGAGAGTATTAATGGTATTCAATAATACTGGAATGTATATATATCTATCGCTTTGGATCGCCATTTGCAGGACAAGTAGGCCTAACTGCAGTAGCGATATAGTAGGGAATAGGCCCTCTGTACTTGAATTTAAAACCGATGCTAATGTACTTTAACTTGGGACTGATTCAAAACTACCAATTGAAATGGAAGACAGGGTGTTACTATTAGATTTTTCTGTTGTTTGGTGCATTGTAACTTATGACCACCTTCACTTCGATGACCTGTTTTTATCTTGCGTGACGTAAAACACATTTGTATACTGCAAATGGCCGACATGTAAACATGTAGTGCCGTCCGGGGGCGTGGCTTAATTACCGTTCTCGTCACTGATGTATAACTCGAATGTTTTCTGGAATATTAACCAATGAAATCGTCAGAAATTTACTAAATTTAATTATTTTATATTACATAAAAATTCTTGCGTCACTATTGCTTTTTCTGTAAAAATCGAATAAATACGTTAAGTACGGTACTCAAAATTTGAGTACGTACTAACATATTTTTTTTAATTTCTGAAGTTTTCTTCAAATGAGCAATAATTTTTATCATTATAACAGTTGTTTGCCATCAACATACAAACATGGCAATAAGTTATCATGTTTTTACCTTAAAATCCTTAAAAGTTTATTGAGCTTGAGTACTGAGTAAATTTGGTGACTTTGGGCCCAGAGTGACATATTACCTGAGGTGGTTTATAAAGTACGGGGAAATCTTTTGCGCCCACCTTGAAAGACATGGACATTTTCGCTGGAGGATGGAGTTTGGCTTTTTCTCTTCCTACCGTTGATACCTGTAGTGCATTAGCATGTGATAGTTACGTTAGACTTACACATTTACATTTTCCAATTAGAAATAATATTAGTATGATATCAACATAATGGTATGTTAGTTTGCTTGCTCACGATTAACGCAATCTCATATGTTAAGGATATTTTTTATTTTCACCATTATCATTTGGGTTTCGTAAAAAACCCAAAGCAGATATCAAGTAGATATCAAAGTAAATATCTCTGATTTCTACTTCTGTATATGCATTTCAAACTGAATATCTCTTCTTTTTTTCTATATCTGTACATTGATATGAAAGTTAATATCTTATCATTCTATTTCTGTACATGTAAATTGAAATCAAAATGAATATGTCTGTTTCTCTATCTCTGTGTATTATAATCAAAATGAATATGTCAGTTTTTCAATTTCTGTATATTTATATCAAAAGGAATATGTTTCTATTTTTACATTGATAGCCAAGTGAATATTTATTTCTGTACATTGATATTAAAGGTATATGTCGATACCAAAGTGAATATCTGAATATCTCTGTTTTTCTATTTTTTGTAGATTGATATCAAAATGAATATTTATGATTTTCTATTTCTGAATATTGATATTAAAGAGAATATCAACGTGCTTTTTACATTGATATCAAAAGGAATACCGTTGTTTTCGTTTTTCTGTGCATTGTTATAAAAGGAATACATGTATCTGTGTCATATTGCTGTTTATTGATATTGCCATACTCTTGTGATTTGTATGTGGACTTACAGTGGGTATGACCGGTCGGCAAGAGATGCTATCTCCTGGCACCTGATCTCACCTCAGTTTTCTTCAGAGTCATGATTGTTTATATATCACAATATTTATATGTTGTTG